>OZ018387.1:57745987-57883889 GCA_963969525.1 Ontholestes murinus
CTGATATATTTCCACCGAAAACGGAAATTTTTGTTTTGTAAAATTTCACTTTTTTGTTAATAAAAAATTTGAAAAAAAAATTATATGATGGCGGCGTTTACTTGGTTAAACAATTTGCTAAAGAAGAAGGAGCTATTCTAGGAAACATTGAAAATACTCTAAATCGTTTCGATTATTATTCAAAACTGCAAATATTACAGGTTGAATGTGGAAAGACTCTTCATTGAATGAAAAACATACCCATGCAATCAATCAAAAACTCCAAAATCAAAATTCCCCTATTAAAAAAAAAACATTTTTTTGATGGATGCTTAAGGCTATTACTTTTTGATACATTTTGAATAAGATATGTTAGAATATACTTGTTTGTTATCGATAACATATTTTACTAACCTACCTTTATTGCTATAGAATTTCAAATATTGTTTACATATCCATTGTCTATTCAAAGTTGGAAACATCTCCCAGGATAACCAATATCTTTGGATTGGCAATAAAATATGAGATTTAACTGAAAATAAAATGTAATGAATATTTGAAATTCTATAGCAATAATAAACGTGAGATTTTATAAAATTTCTTTTGGGGTACAATTGAAGTAAGAGCTAAACAAATAAACTCCCACTGGAGAATTAATCGTATTTATTCTTCGATATCACTATTAAATGAATTAATTATTTCTAATTAATAAATGTAAACTTTTATCGAAATAATAATTAAGTATATATATATATATATATATATATATATATATATATATATATATATATATATATATATTTCGATGGTCTCTCTGCCATCTTTTTCAAGTGTTTACTCTTGTATTACCTTGACCAAACAAGAGTAAACACTTGAAAAAGATGGCAGAGAGACCATCGAAACGTCGTAAATATAATTTACAAACCACGCGGAGTATAACCCGAAAACCAGCTACAACATATATATATATATATATATATAACTTTTATTTGGCATACAACAATATTACAAGCTCTAACCTTATACAGTACCATAAACCATAAACTAAAACAATGAAATAATAGTAAAACTAAAAAGATATGCGACCAGTAATAGATAAAACAATTGATCATTCTTAAACTAGCACTGTCGTTTAGCTTCTTCTAGCTACTGATCTTATTCTCAATTCTCTACATTCATCAATTCCCTTTCCACTCTCACATAACACCTTATTTACACTCTTACTCTTAAAACTAGGTCCCTCAACTCACTCACACAACCAATGCTCCCACGTCTTACAAAACCCATACCTTTCTTCCTCTTTCTTCATTCCCATACCTTAGCCGATCCAGCATTCTTTCATCTTCTCTATTCTGTAGGTAGAAGTAGCGCAGGGTTGTTCCAAAAACTTGCAAATTTGGTTTGACTCTTTGCTATTTTGTTTTGTCGAATTTGTAGTTCTTCTGCCCCCAGTTTTTCTACTATTTCTTCTAACTTCTGCCCAGCTCTTTCATACAGTTTTGCTCTCTTTCTTTCCCATTCCCTATAGCACACTTTGCAAATTTCTTACGCTAGTCTTACATTCTCCATTCCACCTCCTTTCAAATTTCACCACTCGCTTTGCTGCAGCATCACGTACCTGGGTGTGGTCCTCTCCAACCCTATGCACCTTTTGAGGTACTGCAGTTGCAACCTTCCGATCTTTTCCTCTACACTTATACCCCACAGTTCTGCTCCATATAGTAGCACGGTTCTAATGCATGCATCCCACTAAATCATTTTACATTCTCAGATTATTTCCTAACACATCTTCTCACAATCTCCTCAACCGCTCCATCGCCACTCTCGCTTTCTTGCGAACATACTCAATATGCATAGCTTTACTACCCGTTTCCGAGAATATAAAGCCTAGGTATTTGAACTCTTTCCACACGCTCACCCTTCCATAACAATGCTTCTATTTTCCCTCTTCTTCCTGCATTCCGATACATCATCCATTTCGTTTTCTTCATATTCATAACTAGTTTTCTCCTGTCAAAGTACCTTTCAAACCTTTTAGTCATCTCTTGCAGTTCACTGAACGATTTACCAACACTACCACGTCATCTGCTTAGACTAAGTTCCAAATTTTGGATGTCCCTATTACGACTCCCCCTAAATAAGTATATTTATTACAATTACAGCGCTTAGGCAATTTTTGGCATCTTAAAGGTCTTCTTGCTTTATGGATACCTGAAGAGTTTAAAACTCCAAAATAAAACTCCGTTTCCCTGTCTTCAACTGCGCTACGCTGATGAGATCCAACATACCGAAGCCGGTACTTGGTGTTTTTGGCAAGGAATAGTAAATTAAAGTTTTTGTTACTTTGATCTAACCTGTACATTTTACTATATTCCAACATAATGTATTAAGTAGTTGATTTTATTTATTGAGCTGATTAGTGTGAATCTTTACTTGTGATTGAAGTCCAACATTAATTCACTCTACACGAATGGAATTCTTCTGAGCTACCTAATACTTCTAATAACACAATTTCTGCACTCTTTGTTTGTTCACTATAGTTGTAACATAGCTGTATATTTTGTGATTTATTGTATGGTGTATCCATTTATTGTTAGTTAAAGTAAATAGATATAACTTGATAGATTTTATTTTCACAGATTTAATTAATATAATATTCTGTATATGGATAAACCTCTTTGGTCATTATAAAATGCTCCTTTGAGAACCACTAAAATCAAGCACAAAAATACATTATTTTTATAAAATGTTTTGAGATTCCTCACTACTTATAAAACAATTATTAGAAATTGTCTCTGTATGTTTGAATGTGGGTGCTGTAACTCAAAATCAGGTAGAGGCTTTTATTTTTTGTCGGAAAAGATATTAATACGTTCAACCAATTTAATGAATTAAATAGTGTGTATCTTTAATTATCTCTTGAATCTTCTCAGCGTTCACTTCGTGGTAAATTTGCAATTTTTAAAAATAAAGAAAACTTATAACTTTTTTATGCCACTTTAACTAGTTTCGGTTACACGGTAATCATTATCAAACAAGTACTTAAAATTTAAATTACAACCGTATATATACTACAACTAAAACGCTTCAAAGAGAGGGGTGTATAACAGGCCCACCTGGTCGTTTAAGATGGAAATTCCCGAATTAATTTTAGCTTTATGAATTTCAATGGCTTCTAGTAAATTCATTTTTCTATCTTTCTCGGTGAGATGGATTACCAAAAGTACATCCTTGCCCAAATTATGGTTAGAGCCTAATTGGTGATTTTCAAATGTTGAATTATTATGTTTTAAATTGTATGATCTTTGATGCTCTTTTAATCGAGTTTGAAAATTACGACTTGATTGACCGATGCACAAACTCCCACAATTTGGACATGCTAGACTGTAAATTCCTGACTTATACAAATAATTTATCGGTGTTTTTGTATTTAATATTTAATTACAGAGTGTAGTGTTTCATCTAAAAATAATGTCAATGTCTCGTTTTTTAAGATGTTTCTAATGTTTTCACTTATTATTTCGAAATATGTTAAGATTTTGTATAATTTGTTTTCTATGGTTGGGCTGATGGCATATATGTAATTTTAAATTTGTTTTGATTGATATTTATTAATTAATTTAGGAATTAGTGTTTCTGGATAGCCATTATGAGTGGCCATTTGTTTAATTATGTTTATTTCTTAGTTAAGGTATTCCGGGCGAAGGGGGTTTTGAAAGCACGGGTTATCATTGAATAGAAACCTGCTATTTTATGTTTATATGGATGCTCGTATGCGAAAGCCAGTTTATTATTAGTTTTTGTTAATGTTAAATCTAGAAAATTAATCTTGTTTTCACATATTTCAACTGTGGAGTTAATGAAGAATGCAGGGAGTTGAGATACGTACCCTCGAAACATGCCAGAATATCATCTACGTATCTATGCCGCCATTTGATTTGTTTTTTTTTTCCTTTGGGTGAGTTTAGTATTTGATTAATGAGGTTGCTCATAAAAATTTTGGCTAACAGCAGACTCTGTGGTGATTCCATTGCTAGACCTTCTTGCTGTATGTAGAATTTGTTGTTTTAGACTTAAGTCTATTAAATTAATACAATCTGATTTGACTACTGGGTTGGCATTGCTATAATCTAAATGTTGAATTATTAGTTGGAAGCATTCTTCATATTCGACACGTCGAAGGATTTAGTATTTTTATAGTTTATTTATTAGTTTATTTATTTGAAACTATTAGGAATGGTTCTATTTTTTTAGTTATTGGCTAGCTCCACACTTTGTTATGGAATGAGGATCTTTGAAGTTAGTAATAGATTTAAAAATAGAAATAAGTTCAACTGATATTTTGTGCGGTGGAGAGTTTATGTATGAAACTACAGGACGGATGGGATTATCAGGTTTATGAATTTTTATCAGACCATAAAGCCTGGAGATTCTCGTAGGAAATAGATGCTTTGTTTTATTGTCTGGAAATAAGGAGTTATCCTGTACTTCAGATTTTAATTTGTTTAATAATTAGTTAGAAGTATCTTTTTTAATTTCTGAAATATTAGAGGTGCTTATAAAATCTTCCACTTTTTAATTTTTAAAATTACTGTTGAATCGGCTTTTGTTACTGTTCAATTATTAATTTTTACTTTTTTATTTATATGTTTGATTGTTTTTGTATCTGAATTTTAAATTGATTCTGTTTTTTTTTATTAAATTAGTTATTTTTGATTTATCAATAGTAGATATGAGTGAGTTTTTTTTATGCTATTTCTCATTATATTACTAGAGTTTCTTGAATATTTTGGTCTTAACATTAATATTGAGGTTTCTTTATGTGTGAATTTTGTTTCTGTTTTGTTTACAAGTCTATTATAAAATACTGGGTTTCCTTCTGGCGCACTACTGACGTTGTTATCTTGAAGTTGTGTTAATAGCTTATTCAGTTTCTTCTTTTAAATTTAGAAATTAACTATTGATTTTTATTTAATGAATGTAATACTATGAATCCTTAATTATTACTGATTTTTAAAATTAAAAAAATCATATTCCTCTTCGTTTGCTCAGTATGAAAACCTTTATTGGCATTTAATAATATAATAATAATATAAAAAAGTAATTGTAGAGGTATTTACTTTGTGATACTTTTTGATAATTCAAAATAAATAAATCAATTAACTTTGTTGGTATCACTTCTTATCTTATCATATGTTTATTAACAAAGGGTAGGAACAATTTATTGTTTTTAAAATAATGAAATATAACCATATTATCCAGCCTATGTTAAGCCACATCCCTCCATATGAAATTAGTTTCCTTTAACGTCGTTCCATTTCTTAATTTTAATCTATATTTTAATATATTGAACACTGCACTATATTTTTCTTAAATATTTGTAAAGTCTATGATTAGTTGTTTAGCATCCAGGTGTATTGTTTACATATAATTACCTAAAAATTGGGAACAACTCTTTTTAAGAAATGTCATTAATGACTAGAAGTACTTGGTTAACTGAAATAATACAAATTAGAGTTCACTTTCTTCGTAGTATTGTAGAAAATGAATTCTAACTTGTATTATTTAATCTATCTCTTGACCTAAAAATTGAGAAATGCTTAAAAATTAAGACATATTAATTATTACTGATTGCTACAAGAGTCACTGGTCGCTATCTACACTTTTCTTCAACGCTTTTCCGCATACTTTTCTGATGACATTTCTTTATGGAATTGTCCTTTAGGTACTTCTGGTAATTGAAGACCTCTTTTACTACTTCTTTAGGATATATTATGGTCATTGGCGGCATTTTCTTCAGCAAAAGAGTGGTGCTCCTGAAGCTATATGCGTTTACAGAACCCTTTATTGATAACTTCTTTCTATTCAGAAGTCTTTAGGTTAAAATTAGATATACCTATTTCTGCTTAAAATTAAATGTCATACTGACAGATATTACTGTCATTAAAATTGTTTCATGTAAAATGGTCATAAATATGCCAGTAATGGCCAATATATACATTACCCAAATGGTAAAAATTACTTTGCTGAGAATTAATTTCATCATCTGAAGCAGAAGGGCCCTGAGTGGAAGAACACATGGTGAACTCTGCCCGCTAGTCCTGTGATCTAAATTTTTGTAAATTTTATGTATATATCTTAAATTTGTTCGCCCTATTGAATAGACGAGGCCGTTACTTGTTGAAACTCTATTATAATAACTTAATAAAACAGTGGTATAGCGTGAGGTTTCAAAAATTTGCTTTTGAAACCTCACGCTATACCAGTGTTTTATTAAGTTTGTTCGAATTATTTTAATAGGACATTGTAAAGCAAAAATGAATAAATAAATATTTTTTTATACCTCAATAAAATATTTCATAAAGATCTTTTTTCCAATTTTTGTCTGAGACCTAAAATCCCAAACGGTTTTACCTTATAACTCTTATACCTATCAATTCCAATACATGTTCTAAAGATTTGATACTTTAAGCGTTTACTCTAAAAAAACCTAGCAGTAAAGTGACTGAACGAAGAATAAAATTATTTCTCAAAGTGAAAATTATCTCGAAATCTTAACAAACCCCAAATCTGTATTCTCTTTTAATATGGCCATTCTTTGTAATATAAAATATTACAAATAATATTAAAACATTAATGAGTCACACAATTATCCCCAATCATGTTAGTATCTCGAAATAATGGTTTGTTAACAATTTAGTATAAAATTTTAATTCTTTTAAGGTTTTGAAAATCAAAGGTTTCAAATAAAAAGTTAATTGCAATTTAACATTTTATAAGACACGTTTCTAAAATTCCCGCAATACCATAGATATATACACACTAGTTTATATTTAATAGCCCTCTTCTAGATAATTTTTACAATTGTCCTAAAACGATTGTTCGTTTCGTATGCTCGCTTAATAAAATGGATCACTTCTTCAATCCCAATTAGAATCTATCTAATAGTTTTCTATACCAACTTATATCAAAATAATTCCCCTCAAAGAAAGCATGAAACCCATTTATTTCTTTCGTTTTTTATTACCTTTTCCTATTAACATTATTGATCATAACATTTGTACAGCAGTTGAAACTTATTTCTGTTAGGCTGTAACAATTATAATATCTATGATAATTAATTCTATCCTGCTCTCAGGATATTAGTCTGTACTAATAACATTCATCCGAAATAATAATTTTAATAGTTTTAAATAGGAGATTGTTGAGGGTTTAACTCTGTGATACATTTTAGTACAGTTTATCTTTGCATTAATTTGAATGTTGCAATTAATAAAATAAATTATATTAAATCAAGGTTTCCTAGCCTTTATTGATGTTTTAAGATGTTACAAAATTACTACTGTTTGTTTATTTGATTATAGTCAATTTCATATGTATAATTCTTAAAATTGTTAAAATCCTGTTACTCTTAAATAGAATAGTTGCGTAACTATAATCATTTTTTTCGAAGAAATTAAATATACGTTATATTATTTATATCTGTGCAAATTTTAGTCAAATTTTATATAAATTTAAATAAGCCAAGTTGCTTATGACAATTTCCCTTTATCATTTACCACCCCAACCCGCAATTCCATCCAACACCCTTCCTTTTATAAATTTTTTTAAATTTTTGTTAATTAGGTTTATACATTTTTGTTTAAAAAATAACACAAAATATTATTTGTATGTTTTCAACTTCTAACACAATATACTAACATAATTTATTTGTTTGGATTATATTTAGTCTAGCATGCGATACATAAATTTATTTATCTTTTTAATCGAAAGCCATATATTTATGTATAAATACTTCTTTAAACAAGATACATACTTCTTAATAAGATTTATAATTACAGATTCAAAACGCCCTTTGTAAAGACATTTATTTTACAATAAAATAAAAGAACCTCGCGTTTCAAATTTTCTAGCCCATTTAAGCTCCAGCAATTCATCGATTTCATGTCCCTTGCGTGTTTATTCCCTGAATAGGTTGGTCACAGCCTCGATTGTGTATATTTTTGAAATAATCGCTGCGAATTGATTTTCCCCGTTTTATCCAGGTTAATAAATACGCGGAAGTAAAATGCGGAAGGAACGGGGCACGTGAATATTACACACATTATATATTATCTGACATAAATCACGCATTAAATAAGGTTGGATGAGAGATAAAGGGTGTTTTGATGCTCTGAATCTGGCACGCCCGAAGGGCATTAAGGTTTTATACATTTACCATTAGCGTACGGTTTATAATTTTAAAGAAATTTGTTATAACTTTTACCCTTATAATAAGTAAATTAAGTTTGTATGCGTTTGTGTAATCAGTTAAATAATGTTATTAATTTTAAGCTATTTCAGACATCATTCTCCCAGTATAAATTATATTCGAAGCGCATTGACAACATCCACAATCATTAATATATAATAATCTTTTTATTCCATATTTATTATTTAATTCATTTTACATATTGGTTTAATTAAATTATATCTAATTATTATTTTAATTATGCCATTTATAACTGAACTAATGAACCTGTCGACATTATTTAGAACTGAATATCAAGCCAAATTTCATATTTTCATGCTCTTTTTATGTATTACTTTCTGTTAAATGTTCTTTGTTATTTTAAGTTTATGTTGCTAAACATATTATAGCATATCATATACTTGTTTTTCATTAATCACTTGGTGAAACATTATGTTAATATATAGGTTTTATAATTAAAATCACTTGGTTTGTTTCACAAATATTTGTTTATTTGTATTTTATATTTCGAAAAGTAGCGAAAAAATTAAGTATCGTACATTGTTTTTTTTGTTTTTTACTTTTGCATACACTAGAACCAATTTTTGAAGAGTTTTTTTACTCCGATTGTGGTACCTCCATCAAATGCATTTAGAACGCAGTAATGGTTTTTGAAAGCGTCGAAAGAAGTTGTAGCTTCTTTCAACTTAGGTGCCAAATCAGATCTGTACCCATTAATTCGACCTTTCAGATCTCAAAAAGTTTGATTCAATCTAAGAGGCATTGTCCTTGTAAAGATCAGACGCATACGCAGCTGGTATCCCTTACTTTACCAAAGACTTCTGAGAAATACATGATTATGAACCATTCAGAAGTAACCATCTAACATTGCACTTTCTTCTTCTTTCACAGAATGATTACATCTCAATGCTAAGGTAATTTGAAAAATCTTACTTGAATAAAATGAAATGATTATCACAAAATGATAAACAATTCGACACTTCCTTAAAAGATCACATTAATAAAAGTTTTTTACAAAATGAAATCGTTTCGCAGCAAACAAATATGACGGGAAAATTTTAAGAAGATTTTAATTTTTGCTTATTACCAACATAGAAACGTGAGTTATTCAATATGTAAATTTGACCTATTAGAATCACATTGATGTAGTTAAGAATTGTACAAATTGATTACAATATACACAAAATATAATTAACCACCTAAATTTAATGTCGGTTTATTCATTTATTCCAAATTAGAGAATGACATTAAAGAAAACGGATAAATTATATATTGATGAAGATTATTATAACATAACTAGAAGTTGCTAACGACATAATATGGTCAATTTATATTATTAGTGGAAAAAACAAAAAGCAATAAACTGAATTAATACCTGAGTGCTTAAATGCGGTCGGAGATTATACGGGAACAAAACACGCGCTAATTACAATTTGGAGGTAAGCTGTTTCTAGGATTAGTTTTGCCTTAAATCGAAATTAAATCTAACAGTAGATTATTTAGAGAGCTCAGATTGAAACCAAGGAGTTTATACATTTCTTTGTTAATTTCTTTTGATTTTAATGCGTTCAAGTTGAAAGAATTGGACTGTTTTAATAATTTTATATTTTTGATATAATAATTATGCCCTGTTTGTAAAATATGATGCGAAAAGCTGAAAAGCTTACTGAATTTGATATCGGTTCTAATGTTGTAATTGACTGCATGTAAGGTTTTATCATATGTTTGTTGAAAAGCTTTTGTATTGTTTTTTGATTGTATTTTAATAAGTCGGCTATTTACGTATAAGGTTGAATTCAAATTCTCCGTTTTGTTTGGTAATCGGGAGGTTGTTGGCTCTGTATATCATATTGTTAAAAGCAGACAATTTATGTTTAAATATAGAAAATGAGCTCGAGTGAATACAGTTATGTGTGTGAGTTGGTTTTCTGTGAATATTGAATTCGAATTTTCTATCTTTTCTAATAACTAGTAAATCTAAAAAGGCAAGTTGTGATTCAACCTCATACGTAAATTTAATGCTGGGATAAAACTGTTGAGTTGGGATAATAATAATTATTATCTCAAGTTTCCAAATTTCTACTAATCTGCACGCTAATATTACGAAAGTAATTTGTATACTTGTTAGGGATATAGCAAAATCTAATCAAAGCTAATCAGACTAAAATAGAAAAAAGTATAAAACATAATGGACATTAAAGACAAATAATGTAACATAATTACAAACGAGAACAAAATCATGGAAAAATGGCGATATTTCAAAGAGCTGACCAAATAAGAAATAGGAGAGAGTGAAATAGAAAAAATAAAAATAATTCAAAAGCTTAAAGAAAGAAAGGCATCATGAGTTGGTAAAATAATTCATAAAATAGTGAAAAACATTGAGGGTAAAGAAGTAGAGGAATTAACAGAGTTACTAAAGGAAATATTAGAAAACGAATAATACCAAGGCAATAAAACACTGAAATTTTTCTCGCAATACATAAGATAGAAGATAAAGGAAATTGACAAAATTGCTGAGGTATCAAAATATAAGTATACTATACTCTACAAATTAGAAAAAACCATAGAAATAAATTACGTAAGATCAGATATTCATGATAAGACAAATAAGCGAGAAACTAATAAAGAAAACCAGAAAAATACACATGTTTTGTTTTGTAGATTAAGAAAGACAGCCAAGAAGAAGGGACGATGAAGATTCAAAAATATTTGAAGATACTTGTTTTGTTAGCTTATTAGCAATAAACCAAGTTGTAGTTTTTTTTGTGGCGTTATTAATAGTTAAAATCGCATATTCTTTATCTGCAGAGAAATATTGTAGAGACGTATAATCTGCTTATAGAGCAGTATTAACTTCAGAGTTAAATTTAGGCAGATCATTGACATGAATGATAAATAGAAGTGAACCTAAAATTTAAGCCTGCGGTATTCCAAGTTCAATTGGTAGTCCAGTATTAATGTTTTTATTAAAGCAAACCGTTTTCGAAATGATTAATATGAGTTTATCATTTGACATTTAGGTTAACATTTTATCAGTAAAGTTTTCGCAGAAGAATACAGTGAGAGACACAATCAAACGCTTTTGCAAGGTCAAAAAAAGTAACAAATCAGTATGCTAACAAACCCATCATATACTACTTGTGCGAAAGCAGATATTGCATCGCTTATAGACCTTCCTTTCCGAAAATCGTACTGATGAGGACTTAATAAGTGATTGGAATAAAGAAAATCTATCATTTGAGATAGTAAGATTCGTTCTAGAATGGAGTTAATATAACTGACAAAGGTACTATTTGCAGATGACATCGCGATATTAGCAGAAACACAGAAAGATCTCCACACAATATGAAAGTAATGAATTAACACAAATCAACATGAAAATAAATCTTGAGAAAACAAAGACAATGGTAGTTAGACAGCAAAGAAACCAAATAATAATAGAAGAAAAGAAATTATAACAAGGAGAACATTTCAGATATTTGATAACAGAAAATTAAAAAATCTATAGAAGATAAAATTGGTACTTTTTGGCGTGTTAAAAAGTTCTTTAAAAAACACTTGTTTTCAGCAGAAAACATAACAAGAAACGGCAATAGTTAAAAACCAATCCTGACATACATTAGCAAATCTGGATAATGAAAAACTAAAAGAAAGATTAAACGCTATTGTCTGAGGTTTCTCTGAAAAATAGAAAATAAAACCAAAAGAGACAAGATAAGGAACAAGATATATAGACAAAACTTACACATAAAATCAATACATAAATAAATAACATGACAGATAAAATCCTATGGATACATATGCAGAATAAAAGAGGAAAAAATACCAAGAGAACACTTACAATAAGAGAAATCAACAGAGGAAGACCAAGAAAGGACTGAAGGGTTCCGCCTCCAATCAACAATTTAGAGCTGACCGCACCTTTCTGCTTTTGCAGATTGAATACTTTAAGAAGATTAAAAGTAATCTTACGGAAAGAATATCAAATGGTGAAACCAACAAAATTTAATTATAACCTTCCATTCAACATCGAAAACCAATGCACCTATCGACAACACTTCAAAAAACTAGTTGTGTGTACTATCAAAATTGTGGCGGTATCAGGTCTAAACTAAATGATCTTATGATTTCTATTAATTGTATTGATTTAGATGTAAGTCCTAAAAAACTAGCTCACAGACGTTTTAAGCAGAACCATTTGCCTGAGGTTTGTGAGCATACAAATCACATCAAATCTCACCATAAATCCTAGTAGTTTTTGGCAATACGTTAGGGATCAAAAAAATATAATAGTGTTCCTATGAAAATTGAATATAACAAGACAAAAGCTCTATGTGTGAAGACAGTAAATCTCTTTGGAAAGTTTTTTTCAACTGCATACTCGAATGATACTTCACAGGGCGTTTCTAATTGTACATTTACCAGTGACGTAGTTAATAGCTGCCCTCTTACTGTTTCCAAAGAAGAAGTATTCAATTCAATTTCAGAACTTAAATTTAGCAAATCAGCAGGACTTGATGGTATAGCGTGCTGCCTCTTATTAAACCGTACCTACTCGCTTTGTGGTCCAATTTACGAACTAATGTCAGAATCCATAATATCGGAAACTTTTCCTAAATTTGGAAAACCAGTTATATCACCCTACTATAAAAGCTGGTGACCGCAATTTAGCGGGAAGTTACAGGTGTGTTTGTATATAGTCAGATATTCCCAAAATGCTGGACAAATTGATTGCAAATCAAATAGCATGGAAGTCTACACAAATCATATCCTCTCAGCAACACGGTTTTGTTCCTAAAAGATCAACTGTATATAAATTGCTTTACAATGAACAGTACCTTTCAAATGCCTTGAAAAAAAAAACAAGTAGACTCGATATACTGATTTTTCCAATAGTTACCTTTAACTCTAGGTTTAAGCGATATGTAAGTTTTATCTTGAACTGTTATTCTTTCTAGATTCTAAAGGGTGGGCCATCTCTTAGAATCTTTTTGAACTATTATCTATCTTTTTGAATTTTTACTGTCATGATATTTGACATCTGATGTATAACCGTGCTTCAGTACACAACATCCGGTTAATGAAATGGCACGCTATATGCTTGATGAACGTTGGGAAATGTTAAAAATTTACTTTGAATGTAATTCGTGTATTGCAGAATCAGTGCGAAAATTGCGTACAAAATTCGGTCGCGAATATGCACCAAATGTTCTGAAGAAATTTGTGCACAAAGTTTGTGAAACTGGTATGCTGGTGGACCGTATTAAAGCTTCACATGCTCGTTCGGTTCGTACACCCGAGAATATTACTGCTGTAGCTCGTAATGTGCAAGCCAACCCGAGAACATCGACTCATCATCGCTCCAGGCAATTAAACATTAGTCGCACTACCATGAGCCGTATTTTGCATTAAGATATCGGCTTTTTCGCCTGTAAGGTCCAAATAACACAGCAGTTGAAGAGAGTTGACCAACCACTTCAATACAACTTCGCTAATTGGGCCTTAGAGCAGCTGGAAGCCGATGGTGAATTTTGGCGAAAATAGTTATTTAAGGTACAAGTGTAAAAAGTGATGCTTTATTGCACGAACTGGCGTTTAAAAACACGAGCGAGGAACGAGCAAGTTTTTTTAAAGCCAGGAGTGCAATAAAGAAACTTTTTACACGTGTGCCTTACAAAATTTTATCTTCGATCGTAAAGGATTTCGAAGAATATATTCTTATGAGTATTATATTATATTTTAATGTAATTTCAATAATTCAATTAATGAAAACATATTTTACCCGCAGTGCACTAATGAAAGCGTTACTTAGCAACCAGTAAACAAGTTGCATAAATGTCGGCCGCCATTATTATTTATGGAAAAAATGTTCACCTTATTGTAATCGCTTCGACTTGCATTAAATGAAATCTTCAGAGTTCTTAAATCTGCCATTTGGTTTGTATTATATATTTTATTTATAATTTATTAGTTATTTGTATCAATTAATAAAAAAATTAAGTTTTTCGTCGAAATATATTCATCTGTCAAATTTGACATTTCTGTGCAATAAACAGTTTGACATTACCGTGCAATAAAAACGTAAAAAAGCACTAGTGCTTTAAAAAGCCACTTTTACAATGAAAAATGATGCAAAAAGCGTCTACTTTCTGTACGATCGTAGATAATAGTTATTTAAAGTACAAGTGTAAAAAGTGATGCTTTATTGCACGAACTGGCGTTTAAAAACACGAGCGAGGAACGAGCGAGTTTTTTTAAAGCCAGGAGTGCAATAAAGAAACTTTTTACACGTGTGCCTTACAAAATTTTATCTTCGATCGTAAAGGATTTCAAAGAATATATATTTTTATGAGTAATATTTTAATGTCATTTCAATAATTCAATTAATGAAAACATATTTTACCCGCAGAACACTAATGAAAGCGTTACTTAGCAACCAGTAAACAAGTTGCACAAATGTCGGCCGCCATTATTATTTATGAAAAAAATGTTTGCTTTATTGTAATCGCTTCGACTTGCATTAAATGACATCTTCAGAGTTCTTAAATCTGCCATTTGGTTTGTATTATATATTTTATTTATAGTTTATTAGTTATTTGTATCAATTAATAAAAAAATAAGTTTTTCGTCGAAAATTTGTGCTATAATATATTCATCTGTCAAATTTGACAATTCTGTGCAATAAAAACAGTTTGACATTACCGTGCAATAAAAACGTAAAAAAGCACTAGTGCTTTAAAAAGCCACTTTTACAATGAAAAATTATGCAAAAAGCGTATACTTTCTGTACGATCGTAGATAAAAAATATTTATAAAGTGCATTTGAAATACTTAAAATTTTGAAGTAAAACATAATACTGAGGGCTGAAAGCCCACCCGTCGATAGCCAATGGAATAAACAAGAAGAGAAAAAGCATAGTAATTGTAGTATTATCAGATGTAATACTGTCTTCCAATAAAGATGATTATCTCTCTCTCATAATACCTATGTTACTTAATTAAACAGAAATGTATTGAATAAAAAGATAGTTTTAATTTTTGTTATATGAATGAATAAAGCGTGATAATTTGTTCAGAATTCATCATTATAATACAATTAAGTAAATATCGGCATTATATAGATATCATCTAAGCTTACGAGTTTAGTTTAAAATATATTGATATATTGGTGTGGCTGTTATCTTTTGAAACTCAAATAATTATACATAAAACTTTAGTGCAATGTAAATTAGAGTATGATGTGTTTTACTACACCGTGGTACCATTAGTTTCATGTATTAACAACTGTTGTAGAACAACAATTATTTCAAAATAATTTAATAACACTTGTTACTATAGTTTCGACTTGAACTCTTAACATTAACTGGTTGTTATTGCCAAGATGAAGTGATCGAAACTATAGTAAACATGTTATTTGTATTCTTGCAATTATCAAAATATATCATTACCTATTTAGAACAAATAATTCCATTAACACCATTAAGGTGACTTCTATTGTCTAATCATTGCACTGTTTTCCCTAATTAAGTAGATAAACCACCAAAGTTTACGAAAATGTCAACAGTAAACAATTAACTGAACTGGAAGTTTATATACTCCATAATAACATTCCGTTTCGTTGTCTTCAAATGAGCTGCGCCGACGAGACCGGAGTAGGTAGAAATCGGGCTGTAGAAGACAGGGAAACAATAATATAAATAATTTTTAATCTTTAGTGTTTTATATTAAGAAGCACACATTAGCACATCATATTATAATTTACAAAAGCCACTCTTTCATGTGATAATCTTTTGCTTCTCATTGTTTCTACACCAGATCCAATCTATTAAAGATGTAAAGCGCCGGCTATTTATAAAATGAATATCGACTTTCAACACCTTTCCGGCGGGTGATTAAATTGAAATGTTAGGACCAGTGCTAAAATGGAAAGCCCGATACCTTAATGGCTTCAAATATTAAATTAACAGCATGCATTAGCACGTGCATAGTAATTACCTTTAAGAAGAAAATTATTTATTTTATAAAAAAAAGATGTATTAACTTATTAACTGTATTTTATTTAGGTAGACAAATGTATAAATTATAATGGTGTATACTAATAAATATAACGGAATAGGAGAAACATTAATTAATTGCTTAAATCCTCAGACACAATCATATACCGCAAAGGAAAATAAAACATTCATTTCTATGAATGACTAAAATAATAACCAAGGCTATTTGTTGCACTACATTGTATTAAATGTCTATTATTATGTTAAAACTCATTTTTAGCTTATATAATTTCTAATTTTCGATTATACATCCATTGTTAATATTTTTTGTCAATTAAATATTTTAGTTTATATCTATAATATTAAAAACTAAATTTTGCAATATTACAAAAATCAATTATGTAAAAAAATCTCCTTCATATAAACTTATTTTATTGATTAGCTTTTTCATACTTCTTATTATATACCTCAATGCCAAAATATTATATATTAAATATATATTACTGCAGCAATTATTAAGCAAGAAATTTGGTAATTAACTGT
Source organism: Ontholestes murinus (assembly GCA_963969525.1). Classification (NCBI taxonomy): domain Eukaryota; kingdom Metazoa; phylum Arthropoda; class Insecta; order Coleoptera; family Staphylinidae; genus Ontholestes; species Ontholestes murinus. The sequence continues at coordinate 57,762,758 of OZ018387.1, forward strand.
TTTTAATATACGCAATAACTAGATCAGAAAAATACAACTCGATGTAGAAACTGTTTTTGTTCAAAATTAATTTCATGCTTCAAGGCAATCAAATTTAGACAATAATTACGTAATTAAAACAATAGGTTAGTGTGAAGTTCACACACGCACTTGAAGAAATCATTTATTATGTGAAATCAAATATATTTAATTATAAAAAATTGTTTTCTATAAGTATTCGATGTGAAACTAGAAGATCGGTACGTTTTCGTCTAACGTCATTATTTGTACTTTCATTTTCTTCGCTCGTTTAACAATCATAAAGGGGAATGAAATTGAGTCGAGCTCTATATACGTTGTTAAATACTCAGATTGTGGACAGTGTTTACTATTTGTGAAGTGGTAGTGCATGTTTTTTGATAAAAATATTTTAAAATGTCTTAAATTAAATGAAGATATACCAAAAATTCCCTGAATAATTAAAATTTTATTAACTCCGAATATATTAATAATTTTCAGATAAGCTGTTTTTTTTCTTTAATATGTTTAAAAATAAAACTGTGATTAACTCTTTTTTATGTTTACTATAGGTATAATAAATCAGTTTGCTATTATCATAAAATATGGTAATTTTTTAATTTACAATGTAAGGAAGTATCAATACGTTCAATATTTTTGTATATATTAAAATTGTTTTTAATATCTCCTTAAAACGTTTAAATTTTATTCTAGAATGATAAATATTTAAAATAGTTGTTGTTATATATTTAATCTGGTAATATACATGCTATATAAATATATAAGTAATAAGACAATAAGTATTTGTTAATTTAAACACATAAATGTATATTATTTAAAAATCTGGAAAGCGACTTTTTTTGAGATACAGCGTTTACAAATAGACATACACGGACGTTTTTAGAAAATGATTGATTTAGACTCAGAAGAACTCAATACATCGAAAATTTCAACAAAAAAATCTATTGAAATTTCAAATAATACCTGATCTCAATACTTTCTTGTGTTTCTTATAGAAAAAAAAACAATCAAATTTTTCATTCCTAAGTTTCTCCTTTTTTTATTTCGTTTTCTTTTTTATTCAAAATGTTCTTGTAATTTTTTATAAATTGATTGAATATAAAATGATATATTTCTAATAATTTGTGTCTAGTGATACTGAAAATCTAATCCTATAAAGAATTTATTAATGATTGCATTTATAACACTAAATTAAATAGTTTTACACTATGAATGCAACTTTCAAAATATTAAGGTTTAAGATTAGCAGGTTTATTAATATTCATTAAGCTATAATTTAAAGAAGAAAATTTAAATATTTTGTCATGCTTAAGTAGAATAATTATTTGCACTACATTTCAATTTTACTTGTAAAATTTAAATCGCAAGATATGTGTATACCGTTGTTCAAAATTATTCATTGGAACTTATTCACAAAAAATAACAAAAAGGAGTTCTATCATAATCCCTTTATAAATGCTTCCTATTAAACATCCCATATCCCTTAATTGTCCTAAAAACTACTTCCTCTACAATAGATCTTATAAAATAGACACGTCCCCAATAATTTATAATCTGATTAGATTTTCTTAAACGCTTTTTTTATTTTAACCCCTCGCAATATTTCTTGCCGTTTAATGATTATACCGCCCTAATTAACCCTACATCCACTTTTCAAATCGCTCAACGATCCCTTCAAATAAACTTTATGCTCCAAATGGCGGACTAAAATTAATCTTTGCAAATCTTGATAAGTAAATATCTGGGCTTCCCATTCAATTCAAAACTACTCCAAACCTCATGACTTAGCAATAATAAACAAAATTAAAAATTAATCGATATGCCTTCCCTTAGTAAATTATAGTGCTATTTTTAAAACCTAAATCCAACCAAAAAATGTATGATCTTAAATAACACCCTCTTAATATTAATATTAACTGCCGAAACAAATTAAATTATTCCAAGTGTGAAAAATGTAAAAAAATAGAATCAAAAACATGTAATTTAAAAATAAGAAATGTCAAATACCAAATATTTGAAGTTTTTTAAATATTAACTGCCGAAACAAAAATAAGAAATTCTAATTGAAAAACATGATAAATGATTGTATGGCCGTTACACGTGTCTCGTGTGTCGTGATTTTTGTTGCTATTTATGGGCGTCTTGAATTTAAATTATTGTATTATTTTAATTCAAGAACTACTTAACTACACCCTTAACTGAATAGTTGAACTTATAAGTCGTTATCATCAACGTAAGTACACTTTTCAACAATTAGTGTGTTTAACCTATAATACCTCCCATTCACGCGCAAGCGTAATTGTCTGTGCTCCATTCCCCGTTCTCTGCCGTGGTCCAGTTAACCCTGTTTGTTTAATTATAAAGTCAACACGATGGACCGCGTGTTGTGAAGCGTGTATACATTGTGTGTTTCCTCAGTCCTTCAAACCATTTGTACCCTGCCATTCTTTCGTGTCATTGAAATTGTTTTATTATTATTACTATGACTATTTTTTGCTACAAATGCAAAGGCGCCGTGCAATGCGGCGTTGTCTGCACCGACTGCTCCGTACAATTTCATCGGAGTTGCATTGCGTGCTACAAAAAATTCGCGAATCTGCCGAGTAATAAAGATGACATATCTCAATGCCCCAATTGTGTTAAAACGGCTAGAAACATCATTCTCTCTACGGAACTAGCTTGCAATGATACCGCGCCGAATCCGTCACCGAATTGTCTCTACACCTGCGCAGCTAGTGCAGAACTCGATGCATTAAGAAACGAAGTGTTGTCGTTGAAGGATGAAATCATGCGCCTCAAATCCACTCAGGAGCATTATTTTATGAACCTAAGTAAGGAAATTATCCATGAACTAAAATTTGAAATATCCTCTCAAATTAATAATAGTCTCCTTTCGTCGGCAACTCAAATTTTAAGCGCTACAAATTCTACTAATATTAGGCATATTGCTAATAATCAATCATCTACCAATAGCAATATAAATAATAATTGTGATAATACAGACAGTAACACAACTATTGACATCTCTTCCACGCGTGGAAATATTACCACCACAGATATCCCAATAGCGGTCTTTTCAAAGGATAACACCGCAACTTTATCGAAAACGTTTACCGGTGAAGTAACACCCCCGAAGGCCGCACACTCTGCTAAACCTAAGTCAAATACGCCAACTAACCACCTCGGAAATTCAAGTTACCCGAAAATTTTACGCGGAACAGCTGTAAATGTTGGAATTGAGGGGGCCAATAAACGAACATATTATCATATCCATAACTGCCGTCCTTCAACTACACCTGAGCAAGTTTCGGCCTTTATAAAGGATCATATCGGTATTACAAATTTTACTTGTATTTCACTTACTGCTAACTCTATTTATTGCTCTTTCAAAGTAGGTATATTAGATTCTGATGTCAATAAATTTCTACATGCGGATAAATGGCCAAAAAGCGTAACCGTTCGTCTATTTACGAATCGTCGCCGCAGTCATAAAACCAAAAGGAACTATGTTAGTCCAAATAAAAGCAGTAATGTGGATCCATCCATCTCGTTGAATAACTCGCATAATAATATTTCGCGCAAAATTTTTTTAGAAGAGATGCCACTCTCTGCTCCATTGACGCCAATTCCCCAAGACAAGGAAATACACGTGGTATAAATATGTATTACCAAAATGTTCGCGGTCTTCGCACTAAGTTATCCGCGGTAACTGACTCCGCGACATTGTTCGATTATGACGCGATTGTACTTACTGAGACCTGGCTATGTGATGATATTTTTAATGCGGAATTAGGTCTCCTTAATTATAATATATATCGTTGTGATAGAGATCATACAATTACTGGAAAGTCGCGTGGTGGCGGTGTACTCATTGCAATTAATCGTCACCTTAAATCACATGCTGTTAGTATCATATCGGATTACCGTGAAGAATTATTTATTTCGTTAAGTATCGATCACCAGAAGATACTTCTGGGTGGGGTCTACATTCCACCAAACACACATCTTTCGTCTTATCAACTACATTGTCAAACAGTTGAAAACTTGGTGGACTTGTTCCCGGATCATCAAGTTTGTGTTATGGGCGATTATAATTTGCCAAATATTACTTGGTCAGATGGCGAATACGGTGTGTATACAGATTCTACGCTTCCAGCCGCGAAAACAATATCTGACACATTCGGTTTCACAAATTCATTCCAAGTAAACAATATTTCTAACGTTAATTCGGTACTACTAGATCTAATTTTTCTACAGACTACCTGCAAGGAGAATTATGAAATCTCAAAGGTGGATTATCCGCTCGTTCCATGTGACTCGCACCATCCAGCGTTAGAATTAACTATAAATTTTTTAGCTGATTCTGCAAACAAAACTAATTGGTATACAAATTTAAAATATGATTTCTCAAAGACAGATTTTGCAAACCTAAATGATTTTTTAATTAATATAAACTGGGATCATCTATTTAAGAACAAAAATGTTAACGACCAAGTTCACATATTTTACAATATCCTCTATGAAGCAATTAATACGTTTGTCCCGGTAGTTGAGTCTAAAAACCCATTTAACTACCGTTTTCCAAAATGGTTTAGTGCTGAGTTGCGACGCATGATATTTTTGAAGAAAATTGCACATTCCAAATACAAAAAATCCAATCTCCAGTCTGATTATGAGGACTTCAAAAATATTCGTGCCCAGTGCAAGTCCATGATAAAATCCTGTCATGATCGTTATCAGCAGTCGATAGAAGATGGAATTGCATCGGATACTCGTTTATTTTGGAAATATGTTAAGTCAAAACGTGTACTAGATGAGATTCCAAATTCCTTTGTATGCAATGGCAAGATCACCAATAACGAGGGTGACATTGTGAACCTATTTGCAGCATTTTTTGGATCAGTATACAAAGACTCTACCCCTTTTGCAAACACGGTCGAAGTTGAGAATTCACATCTAAACCTGCATTCTGCACCGGATATTGGTATATCTACTGTCCTGGAAGAGCTGTCTAATATCAAGCTGAGCAAGTCTATCGGGTCAGATGGTGTACCAGCGATACTTCTTAAACAATGTGCCTTTTCTCTAAGTCGTCCTCTCTGGATTATATTTAACCTTTCATTAAAATGTGGGGTATTTCCATCTTTTTGGAAAAATGCACTTATTACACCAATTCACAAAAGTGGTGCTAAAAATAGGATTGAAAACTATAGACCCATTTCAATTTTATCTCATATCCCTAAGATTTTCGAAAAACTTATTACCTGTTACATTTCCTCCAGGATTGATGGGTTGATGTCATGCGAGCAGCATGGGTTTAGACGTGGTCTATCAACGGCGACCAACCTAATTACTTATGGTAACTACATCACAAACGCGCTAGAGAACAGTTGCCAGGTCGATTCTGTTTATACGGACTTTGCTAAAGCATTCGACACAGTCGATCATGGTCTATTGCTATCCAAAGTTCGCAAATTTGGCATTCATGGATCTCTGCTTATGTGGCTGGAATCTTATATTAGTCAAAGAACTCAACAGGTACGTCTTGGTGGTTATACGTCTTCTTTAATATCCGTTACGTCAGGGGTTCCGCAGGGATCTCATCTAGGTCCACTCCTTTTTAATATCTTCATTAACGATGTGGTTACATGTTTTAAACATTCAAAATGCCTATTGTTCGCAGATGATATGAAAATATTCACTAAAATCTCTAACAGCATTTCCTCTCAACTACTTCAGCAAGACCTTGATAGGTTTAGTGACTGGTGTAAGTCAAACAATATGCTGCTGAATGTTGAAAAATGTCGGTTAATGTCTTTTTATAAGACTAGGACCCCTGCTCTTAATCACTACATTATTAATAATAAACGCCTAACATCGGTTAATCTAATAAAAGACCTAGGCGTAACTTTTACTAGTACTTGGAGTTTCTCCGAGCACATTTCTAAAATTACCTCCAAGGCATCCCAAATGCTTGGATTTATAAAAAGAAATTCTAGCGAATTTCAAAATGCCAGCACTGTTATTAAACTGTATGTTGCATTAGTTCGTCCCCACCTGGAATACTGCTCCATTATTTGGTGTCCTTATACAGCCCGTGATATAGGTTCTATTGAGACTGTTCAGAGAAAATTTATAAAGTTTTTGTCCTTTAAGTTTTTGATATGCGATTCGTACCCAAAACTACTAGGTATGTTCAATTTGCAAACCTTAGAGCAAAGACGTTTTAATTGCGATGTAATCTTTGTTCATAAATTGTTAAATGGGTTAGTAAATTCAGCAGATTTAGTGAGCAATATTGATATACATGTTCCATCGAGGCCGCTTAGAACTAACCGGCTGTTCTCTGAGACAAGAAAAAGAACCGATTATGCAAACCAATTTGGTATACCGCGCTTACTCAGAAATTGCAACATGATTAATATTGATTTATTTTATGTTAGCTTTTCGCAATTACGCGCCCAACTTCTTAAATTGTAATTTTAAATTCTTTTTATTGTGTTCAATTTTTGTTAAATTTTATTAAAAAGACATTGTATTATACGTACTAATTATGCGCATAGACTTATATTCATTTTATATCTGATTTGTGCTTGTGAATTTAGATTTTAATGTGTATTTTTATTATAAAATTAATTGTCGTGCTTAATTTGTAATTTATATTCTATGTACTTGACTTTGTGTCTCCTTGTAAATGGCCTACCGTTAATAAAGAATAAATAAATAAATAAATAAATAAATAATCTGCATCAAAGAAAACGTTTTTTTTTGCAAGGAAACCCCCACCTCATATCTGCATCATGTATATTGAAACTCAGTGTCAAATATATAAATAATCTCTTCAACCAACCTTTTGTATTCGCCGAAACTCAAAGATTCCTTAAACATTAGGGTTGTTTAGCTTTTTAGAAAATATATTATTTGTAAGAATTAGGGTAGTTTAGTTTGTTAAAAAGATATTATTTTTCTACATTTTCATTAGTGATTAAAACCAGGACAGGAAGTCCATAGGTCTACAGCCTTGGGAAATTAACGTCATTTTATCTAATTATGTGCATACATACATATATCTTTATCTTAAATTTGCATTAATATTTTTATATTTTATTTGGCACCAAATTAGCTGAAGGCCTATGGTTATTTAGACTTTTATTTATATAATTATTCGTATTATAATTGCGTTCAGTCTTAAGTAATTTCTGTTTTTTACTATAACAATTATAGGCGATTTTTATAGAACGAAATAATTTTATTCAGTTATGTATTGACCATTTTTTTTTTTCGATGACATTTTTCCATCTTTTGGGTATCATCATGATGCCACACTCAAACAATTTATGGCCTTTCTCAACAAAAAACAATTAATTAAGTGTTGTTTGACGCCATTGTCTAAATTGAATAGTTTACCTTTGAAAGAGTTTTGCAAAGATCGAAACAAATAATAATCGGACGACACAGGGTCTGGTAAATATGGTGTATGGTCCATCAAATCCTATCCAAGCTCTAGCATCTTCTGCCGGGTCACTAAACTCGTGTGTGGTCTCGCGTTGTCAAGATGGAACACAAAACCCTTACGATTTTCCAATTCTGGCCGCTTTTGGTTGATAGCTTCATTCAATTTGTCCAATTGGCGACAATACACAGACGTATTGATGGTTTAGTTCTGCATTAGCAGCACAAAATACACGACGCTTTTCAAATCCCACAAGTTGAGAGCATCTTTTGATAGATACTTAATTTCGAAGCTTGTTCACCGGTCATGCACCATGATCATTCACACACCACATTGACGTAAACTATTTATTTCTCATCGCTACTGACAATTCGTTTGAGAAATGGATAATTTTCATTGCTTTTTAAGAGCTTGTTGCATTCGTTTATGCCCTTTGTTTATTGGATTTTCTTTGATAATAGGTAGTTAATTAACAGAGAAACAAATACAAGAAAATTTTTTTGAGTTCATGTGAAACACAAATATTGAGTTTACTAACATAACGTTTGAGAAATGTTTAATATTTCTGTGACCTCTGGAGTCTAGTAACGGCGGTTTACTTCGATTAATTTTATTATCTTCGGCCTCAATTGGCCTTTCTAAACGTGGTGCATCTTAGATTTGGAATTTACCAGAACGGAATTTGGCAAACCGATTTTGGAATGGATGTTCTGTTAAGCAGCCTTTACCTTACGCAGAACGCGTTTTTACGTTTTCTGAACTAAAACAGTAAACGAGGGAGATACTTCTCGGTTTGCTTTCCCAACTTTTGACCACTGTTTTATGACGACTACCAAATGGATTCACTTACTTTTTTTTAACTCAACAACTCAAAATAATTGCATTTATAATTCCATATATTATATGAGGGCTATCCGGAAAGTAGTACATGTTTAGGAATATTTAAAAAAATCTAGTATATATGAACAAATATTAACGTTTAATTCGTAGAAAAACATACCTTTAACTATTTCTTTACATAGTCACCTTGCAAATTTAAGCATTCCTCTGTCGTCAGTAAATTAGATACGTAATCTTTTTTTCTTTTTTTCCTGCCAAAAAGTTGAGTTTGGTAAATAGATGGAAATCTTAAAGAACTAAGTTTGGACTATAGGTAGATGATTGAAAGTTCTATGACGTCTACTACTTTGTAAGATATTAATCCTACATATGATATAGTCTTGGTGAAAGTCAGGTCAATCCAGGACGCTTTAAGTATCATTACCAAGTCATGAACATATAATTACTTTATTAAAGAAAAGATCGATTAATGCTAATTATGAAGCTATTAATAATTTCCTGGAATCAATTCAGTGAAACAACATATCTCTTGACAAGAAAATTACTGAAAAGGTTGCCATAATCTATACTATTGTTAATAAGGCTATTCATTTATACGTTCCTACAAAAACCATGTATAGTAAGTAACAACTATCCTGTTTGCTTCAACAGAGACTTTATTCGATTAGTTAAAGAGAATAATAATAAGAATATAATAAATTCAAATATTTACGCGAACGATGTGACATGACATGACAAAAATCGTAAATGACTATGCCTAAAACAATATAATTTTTGGAAACATATTTCTAAACTAAAAACTGCAATGGAATTCCAAAGAGAATGTTATTGGAAAATAAGATCCTCGATACTAATGAAAATATCTCAGCAGGATTTGCTACCTATATTTCAGAAACTTATAAACTTATGAATGACAAGTTTTGCAATTTTGTTTTTAGCGAACAAATAAATGATTCTAAACTTTTTAACTAACTAATTCAATTTAAAGTTATAAAATATGTATCACAAAGTGAAAGCCGCTACAATCAAGTATCTAAATTTTCTATTTCTTTACAAGAGGTGTATGAAGAGCTAGCATCTCTAGGAAGTAGGGCAACTTGTGGTCCTGATGGCGTTCCAGTAATATTTCTTTCTAAATGTGTGAGAAAAGTTTCCCCATATTTGGAAGATACAATGGATATTAAATATAAATCTGGCATGAGAGATATTATATTATACAGAGGAGTTGCAATCCAGTCATTTATCCCAAAAATATTTGACAAGATGATTTCCAAGCAATTCGTATCTTATTTCTCTTACATATGAATGATATTAGTGATTACTTGGCACAAGCCAATTTATTATAGGTACTAGTAAACATTTTAATAAAACTCGTTTGTTTGTTCTCATCTAGAGTACGGTTCATTAGTTTGCTTTCCATTTTATGGCGTACATATAGCTAACTTGAAGAAAATTAAAAATAAATTTGTCCGTTTTTTTATTTTATAGATTTAACACTAATGTATAAAACCTATAATCAATTCAGGGCCGTCATAAAATTACAAGAATTTGTTTTCTGTGCAAAAATTCATGTTGAATTTTAATTTCTACACACATAATTTATCCATTTGCAGCATATTATTTTGACCAAACTTCATTTTAGATGAAGTCCTAAATTTTAATTTCGTTTCCGTAACATTATGATTCATAGTGTGCGCGCTAATATATAATGTATTTTCCGTTTTGTTATATAAGGTTAAGAAATTATGTTAATTTTATTCTATTTCTCTATTATTATTTTATACTTATAATAAGTTGGTATTAATTGTAAAAAAGGCGATGCCGTAATAAAGATTATTATTATTATTATTACCCTTCTGGTTGCTTTTTCATATTACCTAAGTATAGTATGAAAGTTACTGTACGTTCCTCTTTCATAATTCAATACTTATTAACATATATTGATAACCTTAAAAACATACCACTAGACACCACTTGGTTTGTTGATTTTGTACGTACACTATATTTACTCAACTAATTAGTTGACCAAGTGTTTACCTTTCTTTGCCTATTATTTCATTTTTTTGCCAAGAGATAATAGAGAAAATTATTCAATATACAGGGTGAGTTTTTTTCGATGTTCTCTATGGGGATCTCGGAAACTATAAGAGATAGAGAAACGGTTAAATGGGGAAAGAAGTGTAGATTTACGAGACGAATAAAATTCCACTTTCAAAGTTTTCAAAAAAGTCAAGGGTAACTAGATATTTTGAAAAAAATAAAAAGTGTCAATTTTTTCAAACCACTATATCTCAGTTATTATAACAGATATAAAAAAACTGTAAAGGACAAAGTTTTAGATAATTTTATGCAGATTAATAAAAAATAATCAGAAAATTTATATCGCCATTATTTTCCGAGATATGACGCAAACTTACATTTTTTTAAATGGAAACCATAGTTGGCTGTGACCTCATTCAAAAGGTAATTTTTTTCTCTTTAATCCAATATGGCATACGGCATAGTTATTTCTAAAAATGAGTGAGTTATAGTCATTTTAAATTTTATTATAAATAAAAAATGGGTAGCCATGAAAAAGATGAAAGTAAAACAATTGCAGTTGTTTATAATATTAGCAATATTGTAATTATTAGTTTTACAGAGATAAACCAAAATGAAACAACTGCATAAAGTAATTCTGTAATTATCAATATATCAATGGGAGAGAAATTTTAATATTAAAAAAATATGGTCAAAGAGTCCACTATTAATACTATTATGACATAAATTATATCTTTTTAAAATTGAATTTATGGCTTTTTGATTATTCTCATGTAAATTGAATTCAATGTTTTAATAACAACTAGTTTATGATCCTCCACAGATTGATATGATTTTTCATATATTTTGTTTTTTACATAACTCCACAGAAAGGCCTTGGGATTGGTTTATTTCTTCCCACTTATGAGTTAGGAAAAGCATCATTTAAATAATTTGTAAAGCCAACATGTTATGAGGTGGAGCACCGTCATATTGGAACCATTTTAATCTTGCTTGTAATGATAAATTTAAACAATCGAGCGTATCAATTTAAACAATCGAGCGTATCTTCAAATGTTTTCTGAAGAAAATGAAAGTAATCAGTTTCACTTAGTGAGCTTTCAAAAATATATTGACCGAGAATAATTAATCCAAACACACCATGGATTAAACCCAAATTTAATTTGTAGTTTTCTCTGTGAAACTTCTCGTGGATTCTCTTAAGTTCATCAATTCAGGCGATTAAAAATACCACAACTAGTGAATCGCGATTTATCCGTTCATAATATTTTTGTAAGAAACGTATTACCCTCTTGACGAATGTGTTTATACCACATACAGAAGGCCATTTGATAATTACAAAAATATTATTCTTATGCTGGTTTTTCATTTTTATTTAACTTTGTAGAACTAATAATTACAATATTGCTATTATTATAAACAACTACAATTGTTTTACTTCCATTTTTTTCATGGCTACCCATTTTTATTTATAATAAAATTTAAAATGACTATAACTCACTTATTTTTAAAAATAACTATGTCATATGTCATATTGGATTAAAGAGAAAAAAATTACCTTTTGAATGAGGCCATAGCTAACTATGGTTTCCATTTAAAAAAATGTAAGTTTGCATCATATCTCAGAAAATAATGGCGATCAAAATTTTCTGACTATTTTTTATTAATCTACATAAAATTATCTAAAACTTTGTCCTTTACAGTTTTTTTCTATCTGTTATAATAACCGAGATATATTGATTTGAAAAAATTGACACTTTTTATTTTTTTCAAAATATCTAGTTACCCTTGACTTTTTTGAAAACTTTGAAAATTGAATTTTATTCGTCTCGTAAATCTACACTTCTTTCCCCATTTAACCGTTTCTCTATCTCTTGTAGTTTCCGAGATCCCCATAGAGAACATCGAAAAAAACTCACCCTGTATATATAAATTGTTAGCTGACTGTATTAAAGAAATAAATTATTTTAGAAAATCAAGAGTTTAAAAGAGAAATAAAAATATTAGAAAATTATTCCTACAGACCAAACGAAGAAAAGACCAATACATACTTCTGTTATCTCTAATAAGTTAAGCTTCCGATCTTTTCGGCAAATATGGATTAGTGTAATTTGGCCATAGGAGACCACATAGGCAAAATTACACCAATCCATATCAGAAGCTTAACTTATTAGAGGGATTAGAGATAAAGCGGGCCATCAGTAGGGGGATTACCTTCTTAATAATCAGTACGAAATTGTCAGTACCGATAACATCATTAACGCCGGAATTTCTTACAACTAGACTGAATTTTATTTGTATATACCGTGTGTCCTGTTTCAAGACGTATCATAGGGAATCCCCATGTAAAATTTTCAGTTGTAGTTTGTATCTCTATTTTGAACGAAAATGATCAGGATACTATTAGAAAAAATCCATTACCTATTAAATGTATTTTATTTCTGTTTCATCTTTAGTTTTATTCGAAATATATCTTAAAAAGTGTGAAGAAGTATTCGATAATAAAATCATCAAAATAGTAGTTGCTGTGATAAGTCAGTGTTTATCATCTAAATTGATTAAGTCACAAATAAATAAATCAATTCAAAAGAGTGCTTACACTACAAAAAGGAAAACTGCAATTGAAAATTTTACGTGGGAATTCCATATGATGCACCTTGAAACGAGATATTGGGATATTTTTTATCTACAAATTAGTTCAAACTTTGATAATGATAAATTTACATTATGATGATGTTTTCAAATGCGTCAAAAGATCACTTTTAAATTTAAAGAAAGAAGAACTAAATATGTCCAAAGTACTTGAATAATTATTATAAAAGCGAGATATCTTATAATGGGTGAATTTAAGTAATAATTTATACGTGGTGTTGTGTACATGAAATTTTCACAATTTCTCGTTGATTATTGCGGAATTTAAAAATTAAACATACTTAATATTCTCTGATCATCAATATTGAAATGAAATAATTTATAGAGATAACATAAACTTATATAAATATGTCTGTTAAAGACGGATATAAAATCAAATTCTGCCAACAAATCCGAATAAGGAATAGAAAAGCTATATATTCCATGTTTTATAAAGTATAGATATCGGAGAAACTTTTTCTGTATGTTTTCTAATATATTACTGTACTTTGCATACATAGGCATCCAAATAACAGCACAATATGATATTTTACTAAAATAAAAGTTTTAAACAAGCGACTTAGCACTTTAACATCATTAAATGACCTACAATTCCGCATTATAAAGCCAAATAAACGGCAACCCTCACGAGATGCTTGTGTAACATGAGCATTAAATATCAACTTACAATCATAAATGATACCAAGATCTCTAGTTTCTGATAGCTTATTTAATTCAATGTCATTAAAAGTATACCGATTTAAAGTTAATTTTTTTTATAATAAGTGATAACAGAGCATTTTTTGACCTTTAATGTAAGTTTTTTACTTTCACACCATTCGGTAAAACGATTAATATCCAATTGAAGTTGGTAACAGTCACTTACACTATCGATAACTCTATAAAGTTTAATATCATCCGCGTATAAAAGAACACTATACTTAAAAATTAAACATGCATCATCCATATATAGAAGAAATAGAAGAGTGCCCAAGTTTGATCCTTGAGGTACACCACTGGAAGCCACATAGCGTTTAAACCGAACACCTTGAATTTCCACTTGCTGACCACGATTATATAAATGAGATCTCAATACCTGAATAGCATTTTTATTCAGGCCAAACTTGATTAATTTAGATATAAGTCGTGATCAAGTGTGTCAAAGGCTTTAGACATGTCTCCATAAATTACATCAACCCTGCTTATTATTTTCAATTGCATCAGCATTATCTTGTGTAATGTTCATTAAGTTAGTCGATGTAGAACTTTGGCCCATGTAACCATGTTGTTTGGTTGACAAAATGGACTTACTTGCTAGTAAATATGCTTAACTAATATAGATTCAAAAACGTTCGATAAATTACTCAGGATGGAAATAGGTCGGTAATTAAGAATATGTTTGCGATTTCCTGTTTTAAAAATTTGTCCTATTGTTAATTTCCTGTAATTTGTATATAATTGATGTAAAAAAAAACAAATAATATCAATAGTTTTTTTTTCACCCTTCGCTACATTTATTTAAATGCACTATGGCTTCTTTAGATCAAAACATAATTTTATTTAAGGGAAGAAAAATAAAATCAGAGATCAGTACGGTGACATAATTGCAGTGGATAGCTTATTAATACCATTTTAAAGTATCATAGAATATTATTTACGAATATTTTAAATTAAACATAATTACATGCTACAGGCCGCCAAATGATAATTTTAATTTATTTATTAGAAAAATACAAGATGAATTAGAACACATAGATACTATCAATACCTTAATAAATACTATACTTAACGGTAATTATAACGTAAAATCTAACGAACAAAATGATGACTACCTTTAATTGCAAAAATTACTACTTTCATTTAATACTAATTAAAATGACCAAGGAGAAGAAAGCTCTCCATGCAAAGTACAAACAGCACAGAGTCGATGAAGATTGGCAACGGTTTTGTAAATTAAGGAGAGCATGCAAAACTCACTGGAAATGTTAGATGAACAATATAGAAAAAAACATGGAGTTCAATATTAATAGTCAGCCAAGAAAGTTCTGGAAACATGTATCAAAGCTGAGAAAGGAAGACGGTTTTCCACGAATAATGACATCGAATGACGTTATCCTCAGAAATTTGAATTCGATTGTTGACTCTTTTGCGGATAGTTTTGCTTCTAATAATAGATGACCACAACGTAATCAGTCAATGGTACCAATACATATTCTTGATGAAAAGGCTGTTTGTGGAAGTTTCGTTATTAATTTGGCGGAAAGTTATGATGAGTTGTCACAATAGTGAAATAATTTTAACTGTGAGAATGACGATATTCCTGGAGACGTCTTGAGTAATTTTGTATGCTCTCTTTCAATACCTATACATATATAGGTCACTGTCTCAAGGGGTTTTCCCTGATTTATAGAATTTATGGCTTTTTGTTGCCTATCTACAAAATTGTTTCATGTCAGTTAAGGTGGCTGTATACAGGGTGAGTTTTTTTCGATGTTCTCTATGGGGATCTCGGAAACTATAAGAGATTAAGAAACGGTTAAATGGGGAAAGAAGTGTAGATTTACGAGGCAAATAAAATTCCACTTTCAAAGTTTTCAAAAAAGTCAAGGGTAACTAGATATTTTAAAAAAAGTAAAAATTCTCTTTTTTTTTTTCAAATCAATATATCTCGGTTATTATAACAGATAGAAAAAAACTGTAAAGGACAAAGTTTTAGATTATTTTATGCAGATTAATAAAAAATAATCAGAACATTTTTATCGCCATTATTTTCCGAGATATGACGGAAACTTACTTTTTTTTAAATGGAAATCATAGTTGGCTGTGACCTCATTCAAAAGGTAATTTTTTTCTCTTTAATCCAATATGGCATATGACATAGTTATTTCTAAAAATGAGTGAGTTATAGTCATTTTAAATTTTATTATAAATAAAAAATGGGTAGCCATGAAAAAGATGAAATTAAAACAATTGCAGTTGTTTATTATATTAGCAATATTGTAATTATTAGTTTTACAGAGATAAATCAAAATGAAACAACCGCATAAAGTAATTCTGTAATTATCAATATATCAATGGGAGAGAAATTTTAATATTAAAAAAATATGGTCAAAGAGTCCACTATTAATACTATTATGACATAAATTATATCTTTTTAAAATTGAATTTATGGCTTTTTAACTATTCTCATGTAAATTGAATTAAATGTTTCAATAACAACTAGTTTATGATCCTCTACAGATTGATATGATTTTTCATATACTTTGTTTTTTACATAACCCCACAGAAAAAATTCTAAAACGCGCAGATCGGGAGATCTAGGTGGCCCTGGGATTGGTTTATTTCTTCCCACTTATAGTTAGGAAAAGCATCATTTAAATAATTTGTAAAGCCAACATATTAGGTGGAGCACCGACATATTGGAACCATTTTAATCTTGCTTGTAATGATAAATTTAAATAATCGAGCGTATCTTCAAATGTTTTCTAAAGAAAGTGAAAGTAATCAGTTTCACTTAGTGAGCTTTCAAAAATATAAGGACCGAGAATTATTAATCCAAACACACCATGGATTAAACCCAAATTTAATTTGTAGTTTTCTCTGTGAAACTTCTCGTGGATTCTCTTAAGTTCATCTATGTTCATTGTGGCAATTAAAAATACCACAATTAGTGAATCGCGATTTATCTGTTCATAATATT
The DNA here is from genome assembly GCA_963969525.1 of Ontholestes murinus. NCBI lineage: Eukaryota > Metazoa > Arthropoda > Insecta > Coleoptera > Staphylinidae > Ontholestes > Ontholestes murinus. Next base: position 57,779,440 of record OZ018387.1, read on the forward strand.
TTTGTAAGAAACGTATTATCCTCTTAACAAATGGGTTTATACCACATACAGAAGGCCATTTGATAATGACAAAATTATTATTCTTATGCTGGTTTTTCATTTTTATTTAACTTTGTAGAACTAATAATTACAATATTGCTATTATTATAAACAACTGCGATTGTTTTACTTTCATCTTTTTCATGGCTACCCATTTTTTATTTATAATAAAATTTAAAATGACTATAACTCACTTATTTTTAGAAAATAACTATGTCGTATGTGATATTGGATTAAAGAGAAAAAAATACCTTTTGAATGAGGCCATAGCCAACTATGGTTTCCATTTAAAAAAATGTAAGTTTGCGTCATATCTCGGAAAATAATGGTGATAAAAATTTTCTGATTATTTTTTATTAATCTGCATAAAATTATCTAAAACTTTGTCGTTTATAGTTTTTTTCTATCTGTTATAATAATCGAGATATATTGATTTGAAAAATTGACCCTTTTTACTTTTTTCCAAATATCTAGTTACCCTTGACTTTTTTGAAAACTTTGAAAGTGGAATTTTATTCGTCTCGTAAATCTACACTTCTTTCCTCATTTAACCGTTTCTCTATCTCTTATAGTTTCCGAGATCCCCATAGAGAACATCGAAAAAAACTCACCCTGTATATAATTATTTAGGGATAATATGGTTTTTACATTGGACGGTTCACAGTTACAAATTTATTGGAGTACCAAAGCTATATATTCAATCTACACTCATAAATTGCGAATATCTATTTTTTGCAGACGATCTGAATCTGTTTAAATCAATTGATTGTCCTGCTGATCAACGTCATATTCAGCGTTGCCTTGATAATCTCGTGCAAAGGAGCGACATTAATGATTTAGCCTTAAACATTCAAAAATGTAAATTCATTCAATTTTCACGAAAATCCACTACAATTAATGTCAATTATCAATTAAGTGATTCCAACTTAATGAAAGTTTAGTGCATTAACGATCTAGGAGTGTTGTTTGACTTTTAACCAGCACATTGATTTAATTACTAAGAACGCACTCGGTTTTGTATTTAGGAACGATCACAAATTTAATCTATCCAATATATATATTATTACTCTACTGCTCTCTGGTTAGATTAACATGGGAGTATGCTAGTATGGTGTGGTCTTCATATTATACCACATCTGTTTCTAAAGGGTTCAAAATAAATTTGTACAATGTATTTCATTCATATTCTGCACTTCAAATGAAAATCCAAATATTTTATTAAATAATTTAAACCTTACATCATTAAGGTCTAGGAAAATCGAACTGGATCTATGCTTTTTTTTATAAATTAGTCTCTGGAGAGATTATAGTAAGTTAGTAGGTTTGGTAACATTTAATGTAAACCCATACTTAACAAATAGGACTAAGGATAGAATTATGATGTGCATTAATCGCTGTAACATAAGCGGCAATTTTCTTCTAAAAATTCAGCTACTTAAATAATAAAACCTCTTTTACATTTAATAAATCTATCGTTTGAAAATGGCATATTCCCAGAAAGATTAAAGCAAGCTTCAATTGTACCCATATATACAAAAGGAGATCATAAACTTATAAAAAATTATAGACATGTAGCGCTACTTTAATGTTTCCATAAAATTTTCGAACTATGTATGCACAATAGTTAAAGCGAATACCTTCATAAATTTAAAACCATCTCGAACTCTCAACATGGCTTCCGAAAATCGTTTTCAACAACTACAGCTCTTCATGAATTCTATAATAATATCATATCATATTTAGAACTTAGTGTATACCCGATTGGATTGTTTATAGAACTGATTTATGTTTTTGATTGTATAGATATCCTCTTCTAGGTAAGTTGGCCTACTATGGGATCAGAGGCACTATTGCTTTAGCTCCTACCTTAATAATAGGACCCAAAGGGTTAATATAAATCACTTAACTGGTAGTATTTACAAAGGCTATTTATCACATAATAAAACAATTAACTTAGGGGTTCCTCAAGGAACAATTCTCGTCCCTACGTTATTTATCATGTCATTAATAACCTTGTATATAATATGTTTAATGCCGATGGCACCTCAACCATAATTAGTCATTCCGCAACGAAAGATTTGGAACATAGTAATAACTTGTTAAATCAATTTTCTTCGTGGCTTATAAAAAACAGATTTGTGTTAAATACTTCAAAAACAGTTTACTTAAGATTTAGAAAGAAACAGTCAATACAAGACCTTAATTTAAACATCGAAATGAAACTTTCTTTGAGCAGTTCATAGCAAATATCTGAGTTCATCATTAAACAAATATTATTACAGTTTTTAAATTTTAAAGTGATGTTATCATCAAACTCTATTAAAGGAATATTATCAAGCTGTTATTCAATCAGGGCTATATTATGGGATATGTTTTCGGGGAGCTTCAAACTCGCGGCGCTCTGTCCTTATAGGCCAAAAGAGGATTATTATTAGAGGTATGGCAAGAATTAATCGAGGGACGTCTTGCAGGTCCAACTTTAAAAGACTTGGATTACTAACATTGCCGTGTCTATTAATCTATGAACTGGGTTAATATATATATAAACATAAGTCGTAATTGGTTATAGCTCGGCAAATCCACAACCACGATACAAGGTATAACTCCAATATTTATATCAGTCATTATAGGTTAGATATCACAAAAATTTCTCCACCAGTACGTGGAGTGGAGATTTTTAAACATTTTCCAAATGAAATAAAATTTTCTTCAAATTTAAAATTACTTAAGGTCGCTTTACATGCACATCTCATTGAAAATGCATTTACAGTATTAATGAGTTTTTTGTTTCAAATGATAATTTAATTTAGTTTTACACTATTTAATCTAATTGTATTGTATATCTATATAATAAATAAATATTATTATTATTATATAAAAGTTATCATTTGTATATAACCTATCCGTTCAGAATGGTGTAATCTAGTTGTAATATTTAAGTTACATAAAGCAAGAATTTCAAAGTATAAAAATACAAATTAATAGCTTCATATTTGCAAAAAAAATTCCAATTAAAAAATGTTGTATCCTTTTATTTCTACTTATCAGTAATGTAATGTATTTCCCATTTTTTATCGAGAACTAATGATATTTATTTAATTATATTTATCTAGACAGAATGAATGTACTAGAGACAAATATAATAATAAAACAATGTTAATAAGTATAATTTTCTAGTATTTTTTACACTCAATTCAGACAAGAAACATTGTTTTAGATTAGTAAACATAATAATACCAGGAAACGGTTGTTGTAAATCAAACCTTTGACAAAATTATTTAAAATAACCGTCTATATTAATTTAAGATATACATTGTATGGCTGATCTTGAATCGTATTTTTTGGGTTTTTAAATTTTTTATACAGACATAATTTATATTACTCATACACTATACTAGATCGATCCAGTTTTAGGCTATTATATTCTAGTTAATTTTTATTATGGTTTAATGACATATTTAATGCGTTTAAGGATATGCTGATAAGATACACATAAAAGTAGGCTACTTATGCTTAAAAATATTATAAAATAAATTAATTGCAGATATGTAAAATTATATATTTTATATTTATATAATTATATATAATATAAATTATATGTTAATTGCTTTTAAACTGCAAAATTTGAATATATTTAGAATCAATTTTACTGCATCTTAGAATTAACAGCGAACATATTTATTTGTGCAAATGTTACAATTAAAAAATCTGTAATTCCAATATTGTTTAATCGTCACAGTACTAATTAACATTACTTTTTTCTTTTTTTGTAGAATTATGTATTTGCGTATCTACTCAACTATTGTTTTCTACTAATAGTGTCTGATAACACTGGTTTGCTAGTTAGACCAATTACGTCAATAATAATTACCACATACTTAATAATTGAACTCAATATCTTTGTTACGTAAATGAATACGCTCTTCTGACATTACTCGTAAATTTAGAATTAATTACGTATCAACTATATATTTAATCTTCTATAATTTATTGATTCATGACGGGCGCCAATTATATATACGTCATAATATCTACCATGACGTCACTTGGCTTTCGTGGAAATCAGGTTTGAAATTCAACGCTGTAACATAAATAATTTTGTCCTAGATGGGCAATTATGTTCTATTAATATACGTCTGAAAATGTAATTGTTTATAAGAACGCGAAAGTCCTTACCAAAAGTATAATAACTTGAGTAGGTATGCGACGAATGTGTTTTTGTGGAAAGGCATAATAAACATACAATTGATCCAATAGTCTAGATATGAAGTCAGGCCTTTCGTTTCGTGTAACATTGATTTTCATTCCAATTATTTAATGGAATGAAATTCAAATTAGTTACACACGCGCATACACACATCATGTAAGTAATATATCGATGGGGTAAATTTCATTTGAAGAAAATGTTTCATAGTATATATATATATATATATATATATATATATATATATATATATATATATTTTCATGCATTTTATTATATATTTATTCATTTATATATTGGAAAAGTCTTGTGGTGCTAAAACCATTCATTATATTCATTATATACGTACAGTTATGCAGCTATCGCTTTGCAAGCATTCTGACATTTTTAGACTTGACACGATAATATAAACACAAGGTTAAAATTAAAATAGTATATATGGTATTTCATTAAGCGTTTGCTCTCTGTAAATTTAAATAAAACAAAGTGTTTGTGAGATATCAATGTCATTATGTATGGAATATAATATCGTGCAAAAGTCTGCCGAGGTTTTGCTGGGTGGCACGCATCCGAAATATCCAATTGGGTTGTGTTGGCTTTGAGGGCCGCTGTGATTTGTGACTTATTCGCATAGACTTACTACTTAAGAAAATCCCACAAGAAAAAGTCTAACAGGGGCAAATCGCGCGATCTTGGTGGCCAGTTCACATCACCTCCATGTGAGATGACCATGCTCTCTAAATGTTCGTGCAGAATGTCCAATGCGGCACGATCTGTATGGCAATATAGAATAATTATATAGATTATATAACAAAAAGTACTATTGATTATAATTTACAAATATCTAACTGAATCACTTTCTCGTTATAAGGACGGCCTACATCTATAAATTCTAAAATATAGAAAAAAAATATCAGCCAGGGGTCGGTAAACTACACACTTCCAAAAGTCTTTAACCTATTACCACATTCTATGAAATTGATAATAAATGTCAAAAATATGCAGTGAATTCAAAATCATTTAATTTTTTTTAATTGTAGATTGAAATAAATATACAATTTTCAATTATTTCAAATTTATTGTATTACCATTAATTCATTGAAAATATATTTATTAAAGATTTAATCAATTAACTCTTAAAATAAAATTATTTTTACTTAGAACTAAATAAAATTTATGAAATAGCCAGGGATAAAAATATAATAATACGAAATGTTTCAGTATTACTGTTTCTATAACTATATCATATTATAAACTTTTAAGGTAATGATAATTATAAGCAAAAATAAACATAGGAAGCTTTAAGAAAAACCAAGTATAGATTTATATTAGTTGTTTCAAGTGTTTTCTTTTCATTTTCAAGAAGGCATGGCGCTCTTATATTGATCCAATATATCAGTTGAATTCGGTTCTTGTTTATCACGTGGTGAAACATTTTTAACATTAGAGATTGTCCTAGATAATGATGTAACAATCGAAACTATATAAACACATTAAGTAACATGTCCCATTTATGTATGAAAAATTATATCCTTCATATGACCACCCAAGGCTGCGCGGTAATGAGCAATGTGTTCATTGAAGTTCTCGATGACGCGTTCACAAACATCTAGTAGGATGCCGTTAATAACCCTATTCATTCACCAGAGCAATCGTTTTATGGAATGTGTGGAATGTCGCACCATCTTGTTGAAAGCAAAAATCGTAATTTTCATTCACAACTCCAAAAAACCAATCAGAAAGCATGTTTCTGTAACGGTTGCCATTTACAGTGACGACATCTTTATTCCTCATGATTTTCCAAAAAGTACGGGCCGATCACTACTCTGTTTATCGACGTACCCAATAGGTGGGTGCGCCTCATCTGAGAAAATTATTATTTTTAGTTATTGTACTCCGCTTGTCCAGTCAAGAGCCACTGAGCAAATCGATGTCTTTTTCTATGATCATCAGGCTTCAACTCTTGTATTAATTACATTATGTACGCATGCATTTTCAGATCTTTTGAAAGGATTGCAAGCATTGAACTTGTTGATAAATTCAGTTGTTGGGCTCGTCAGCGAACCGATTTCCTGGGGTTTACGGTCACATTATCACGCACGGCAGCATTGTTTTCTTGTGTTCAGAACGCGGTCGTCCTTTTTTTTTAAGATTTGCAACAGAATCCGTGTTCGGATCAACTTCCGAACTGAGGATTTGGTTGTAGCAGCGATACAACCAAGGGTCACACGCAATTCACGAATGGTTGCCGTGAGACTTTCACTGTTTTTGTAATAACTTTTTATCACTTAGATACGTTGCTTTGTTGTCATCTGCTCCATGAGGAAAACATCTAATTACAATGCTCACCACACAAAAGCTATCAGACTGCAAATGGGAAGGATAGCAAATCATAAACATGGAACAAGCACGACTGCCAAACGTCATATGACAAAATGGCACCAAATTAAAACTCGTTCTTACTTCCTGGATACCCTATAGTCGGAATAAATTATAAACAATTGTGAAACCAAAAAGGTGCCTCATTGTAAACAACCTCTAACAATATATCAGATTTGTTTGCATTTTGTAGTAAGAGATTGGTATTATTAATAGATTCGTGTTTTCAAACATCCACTTCGTATCCACACACATGATAACAACACTGATAAAACAGTTAAATAATAAATATTTATTTCACCTAATATTGGCCAACCGCGTCAAGAAAAGGTTAAAAAAGAATAACATTACATACCTCAAAAATAGTTACTTTGAGGATCTATGTTTGATTACTACCTTATAATCAAAACTTATATTTGTAAAACACTTGTGCAAGTGATTACTGATTAGGGGATGTATTAAAAGCCACCTACCCACTCTGCATATAAATCTCTATTCTTGAACACTTCTTTAATTTCTTAAACACTACTGAATAAGTATTTATTTTTGAGGAAATTAAAAGTAATAACTTAGTTTGGATGGTTGGCAACCATTCTAACTTTTAATAATTGTGATACACATTACGATGTCTCAAAAAATACTGTTTAAATATTATTAAATGAAACATTAAGTCTCCTTTCTTCGTAAAATATATTAATAGAAAATGTACATTTCAGTCACGATGTCACCATTTTAAATGCTAAATTAATTACACAAATATAAAAAGTATTTATACTTTAACAGATATTGATTAGCAAGGGCAGTAAAATATGTAAAAGGATGATTAAAAGAATACTGTTTTGGGTAACTAGGAAATAGGGCAGTGAGATTAATTCTAGGACACGATTAACTAATGGGCTTAAATCGAAGTTTAATAGATAGTTTTCCACTTTTTTCATTTCTATTGCCTCAATGGTATTAAGCTTGTAGAAAAGGTTTGATTATAGAAGGTCTATAAACAAGCCTTCGGCACAGCAATGGGAAACCCCTATCCCCTTTTTGAAGTAATCGTGGGCGAAATGCACATTTGCTATTAATACATTTTGTGAAGAAACGAGTCTCAATACTTCATTTAGTAGTGGAGTTCATCTGTACGTAACTCAACAGTTTTTAAACTGTTAAAAAGATAATATATAAATATCATAAAGTATTATATTTTCTTATAAATAAAAATGCATCTTGTAAAACCCTTGTATAGGTTTTACTGATAAAACACGATTTGATTTCCTTTCTTCACTAATTTAATTTTAAACGTTAACGTTTAAAAATGAAAACACAAATAAAACACGATTTGATTTCCTTTCTTCACTAAAATATAATAATATAATCAAATTGTGTTTTATTAGTGATTATTACTTCACATAACTCAAAACAAATAGTTAATATAGGTTTTACTGATTAGAAGATGTGTTAAATGTCACCCTACATAAAATTTCTTATTCTTACACTTAAATACTTATATTTTTTTCGAAGACTACAACTGCATTAGTCTTAATGTTATTTATTTAAGATTAAATGTAAATGTAGGGCTGAAAGACCGCGGGTCGATAGCCGTTTGACAGAAAAAATAAATTATTATAGCATTGTCATATTGTTAATTACATGTTAATTATTTCCTTTATTCTGTAGGGTAAGTTCATGACCCTAACCTTCAATTAAGGTAGAATAAACGACGACTAAAAAGAGTTTGAAAAATAATGTATAGGTAGTATTTTTTTATTATCAAGAATTCATTTTGTGTATAGGCAAATATAGAATGATTGGATTGTGAATTAAGGACGGCTCACCCACCCTATATACAATGCTCTCCAAAAGTAACGGATAAATTCTATAAAATCGTAAATAAAAAATTTCAGAAAAATGCTCTGACATGTCAATTTTTGTTTTTAAAAACAAAATCCTGCCATACACTTTTCAGTCGCTCTCCCCACTTTAAAAATTCAAATAGCCTAGTACCCCTTGCAATACCTCAATTAATAGATTTTTTATTCTGAATACATCGGAAAAAATATCAAAATCGGTTGATAAATAACAGCGATATTTACCAAAATGTATTCAAAGAAGACCGTCATTTCGAGTAAGCGCTGTTGAAGCGGGCATAGCAATATCGTTAAAACAATTGCAATAGTTTTTTACTTATGTCCTTATGTCAAACACAATTCAGAGTTTTTGGTGTTTGGAGAAATAGAAGCAAAATGAGACTGAATCTGAGAAATCGAAGTTTTAATAATGATGATTGGGTTTGGAGATAGAAGCCGGGCGCATGAAAAAGTTTTTGAAAAGTCCGGCAATATCGCAATCTACAGTAAGTCGAATCGAAAACAAATTTCGGGATCTCGGACATGTACGCGATAAGTGTAAGGCAGGACGTCCATTGGCCTTAAATGAAAACCGACACTTGCATGTTATTTTAATCTTGCAAGAAAATCCACATTCAACTCTTGTGGTTGAAAACACAAATTTCACCCGTATAAAGTGCACTTGGTACAAGAATTGTCCGATGATGACTTTGATCGACGTGTGCAATTTTGTGAGACAATGATGGAACTCTCTAATGCAAATCCTTGTTTAATTAGAAACATCGTATTTTCTGATGATGCAACATTTTGTCTGAATGGTACCGTCAATAAACTAAATTTCCGTTAGTGGGCCCTTCTAAATCCACATTGGATGATGGAAACGAACACACAATATCCTTAAAAGCTTAATATATGGGCTGGTGTGGTGGGTTCTAGAATTATGGGACCATATTTTTTCGACGGAAAGCAGAAATGAACTACTACCTACTTTAGCGGTATTGTTTCCTAACGCATAAGATCCTGATAGACCTGATGACAGAATTTGGTTACAGCAAGACGGTGCGCCTCCGTATTATGCGCGACCAGTTCGAGAATACTTCGATCAAGTATTTCCTAATGGGTGGATTGGCAGACGAGGACTTAATGAATGGCCAGCAAGATCGCTAGATTTAACCTCACTAAATTATTTTCTTTGGGGCTATTTAAAACCTAAAGTTTAATTGAAAAGACCTGAAAATATTGAGGCATTAAAGGAAATAATTCGTGCAGAAATTCACTTAATTACTCCAAAAATATTAGACAATGTTCAAAAAGCTTTTGTGGATAGATTAGGGCATTGTCTCGTCGTTAACGGGCAGCACTTTGAAGATTGAATTAATTAAATTTTGTTATTCGTTCATTTTATAAATAAATTCATTTTGGTAAATATTGCCGATATTTACCATATGAACCGATTTTAATAATTATTTTCGTTGTATTCAGAATAAAAAAATCTATTAATTGAGGTATCGCAAGGGATACTCTTATTTTAAAGTTGGGGTTACCACTCCTTAGGAGCGAGGGGGTGGGGGCAGAATATTTTTATTTACGATTTTATAGAATTTATCCGTTACTTTTGGAAAGCACTGTATATATTTTTTTAATTTCACATAAACACTCCTTCAATACATCTTCTACTACTTCTGTGTTAGGCTTAATTCTATTAAAAAATATAAAAGTAGTTTTAAATATACATGTATGATGGATGGGTGTGTATCATCTCAACCTTTAAATAATGTAAAATAAAATATGATTTTTTTCAGAACAAAATTGCTAAGAAAAGTATGTAGCTAATATAACGAATTTTATTTTTTATAATAAAATATTTTCTGTACAACTGTTGTTAAATTTTACATATTTAAAGGTGTGTTAGAAACCACCCATACACATTACTTACAAATTTCATTCTCATGAAGATACCCCTTCCATTTTTCGAAAACAACAACTGTATGTATTTTAGCTTAAGCTTAAATGTATATGTGGGTGGGTGGCCACAATCGTAACCTTCAATTAATGTATAATAAATGACGATTAAAAAAAGTTCTTAAAAGATAATAAATATATTTAATATAAATATTTTTATATATTATATTCAAGAATTCTATTTCTATTTTCACATCCCTTTGCTTTATTCAAGACTACTGCTGTATTAGTCTTCAGGTTAATGTTTTTAGTTCAGATTTATATGTTGGATGGGTGGGCATCAACTGTTCCATCTTTTAATTAATTTGAAAGTAGTGTTTTAGGTTAAGTCTAAATATATATGTAGGGCGAGTGTTTACTAGTCATACCTTAAATTAATATAGGATAAATGACGACTTTTTAAAAGTAAAATACTACAAACTATTCTGCAAAGGATTTTATTTTCTTATAAAATTTTTAAGTAACCTATCTTAACCTGATTAAAGTGTGTGTTGAAGTATACCCATCCACCATACATATTATTTTTTATTCTCACACGAAAACTCCTTTAATTTTCTGTAAAGTCTATAGCTGCATTAGTCCTAATGTTGTTGCGGAATATCAAAATAGTATTTAGGCCTAATCCTAAATGAATATGTATAAATGTTTATATTTATGATTTCCTTAAATTGTTAAACATCCAATGTATGTTTTGAAAATTAAATGAAACAATACATGTTTGCAATTTATTGATTGTTGAGGCACTTAGGTGTTGAAAATCTATTTTCAATATTAAGATAAAGATATTGTCGTTATGTTTGCCGTAACAATTTTTATTTCTGAAGATTATGTAAAGAAAAGTTGACTTTTAACCTATATTTCTTTTTAGTATATCATGCATACATCAAAAAAATAAATTTTCTAAATTTTGCAACAAATTAGGTGAAATTATGTTTATTATATTTTATTGTATAACCTTATTGAATAGCAAATATTGGTTTTGTTGAGAAAATAAAATCGATCTTAAATTAAATTTGAAAAAAGTTAATATTCGAATGGGAAGATTTATTTATCGTTATTTAGGTTTCGTTCTAGATTTACATTGTCATTAATATCAGAAGCAATGATCTTTTTATATTTATATATTTAAATAAATATATGAAGCAATGATCTTTTTATATTTATATATTTAAATAAATATATGAAAAACTATTAAAAATATAAAGTATAAGAGAAACAAGTAAGGTAAGAATATAATTATTATGTTAAAAATAGGATTAATAAACAATTATTTATTGTATGATTACCATCAGCTACGACAAAAAATCCAGTTTAGAATTATTTTGGATCTCTTCAGAGTAGCACAGTTAAAGACAGGAAAACGGAAATTTGTTTTCCTAATTTCAGTGGTGTGAACACTCAGTTAAATTTAGACAATAGATAATAGATCATAATGGTATATCTACCTTAATATTTATTTATTTATCATTGGTTTTCTTTTTTAAATAATACATATAAAAACAGTTTAATTTAAAAATATACGTAAGTTGGTGAGAAAACAGGTATCCTCTTCAACTCTACTTTTGTTTAGTTGTTTTATAACATTTATAGTTATTCAGTAAAATATAAACGAATGAGCAATTTCACCATTTTATTTAATGCTATTCATATTTATACATTAAAGGAACATTAAATCTCCTTGGAGGTCTTAAAATATAGAGAGTTATTAAGAATTGTAATTAATGACCAGAACAAGCTATTATCAAGTTTTAAACTTTTAATGAGTGGAATTTACCATCATTAACACCATAGTACATATCAGCAACACTTATTTATTTTTTCAATGATTTATTTTAAATTACTAATTGCTTTAATTTACTTATTTTAGGAAACATAACATAAATTCATACTATAAAACCAAATAATTAAATTTCTAGATAAATATTTAGATATATCTTTCCATTAAAGGGGCCAAAAATATATAATATGTTTTCAAACCGTTGTTATCATTATAAATATGTAAAATTTATATTTTTAGTTAAGAAACATGAATACACATAAAGGTATTTGTAGTGGTATATTTATAGATTGTCAATATAGGAGAATGCTTTCTATTTTATACAACAACATCTTTATCAACAAACAAAAATACAGATAAGACAAATATAATATATTTATGATGATATGAGTGTCAGGAGGTTAGTCTGTTAAATGGCTATCGGCCGGCGGTCTTTCAGCCCTGATTTGTCCTTGTCGATGTGTCACGTCAGTCTGTATCTGATGCTGATGATGGATTATGTGATGCGATGAATTCGAAAGTATTGAATGGAGGAGTTTTGAATTTTGGGATCAGGTTAGGATTTCTGCGCAAGCAGTAGAGGGTAAGGATGTGATTTTTCGCTTAAGTATAGAAGGCGTTTCTTGATGGGGATAACAGAGGTAGGAGTTGGTTAGAGCGATTGTGTAAAGGATTACTGAAGTTCAAAGGAAGGATCGCTCGCTAACTTGGATATTGTGGATAGTAGGATTGTAGGAGTTGGAGAAAAGGACATTACCATAGTCGAGTAGAGGACGGCAGATCATTTTATATATTTTAACTATATATATTAATTATACTTAAGAAAGTTAATTGGAATAGCATATAGTACAGTTTTCTCAAATAATATCACAAATTTAGTATGATTGTATGTAAATTGTTAGATTATAAATTTTTCAATTTTGATGAATTCTTTTTTAAAACGAAATATTATTATTATTATTATAATAATTTTTATAATTATTAAAAACTCTGTATTTATAAAAATTAATATTTCGTTAAAAAAAAAATGGTACTGATTTATATAACCAGAATAGCTTTTTCCTTTGTTTATAGACAAATAATATTTATGGGATAATGTAGCGTTATTTTAAATTTATTAATATTTCAGTAATTTTTCTTTATAAAATTAATAATTCAATAATTCTCACGTTAAATATGACACATATCAATAAAACTTCCTGATTCCAAACAAGCATACTAATAATAGTTTTTTATTTTTTTATTTTGCAGTATCTTTACGACAGAACATTAATATTATATTATAGTATTATCGCTTGCATAACCTCATTATTGATGGGGCATGTTCGTGTTGTAAAGTTTAATATTACTTCCGTGTTACACTATAACCACTAATATATCAGCAATACCCCTTTCTGGTAAAAATCGAATGGTCAACGTCCTTGTTCTATGAAATATGTATCTGATATACATCAAACAAGTTTTTTTAACAAGTATGATTATGCTCGGCGCGCAGGTTTATACCTGCTAAGCAGGCGAAGAATAATTCATTAGTTACATCGATTATGATTAATAGAGGCTAACAAAGAATCTGGAGCGAAGCACACGTGCATTTGCATACATCACTTTGCAACATGCAACAAACGCGAATTTACATGAATTCCCTGAAATGCAAAATCAATAGTAAAAGCTCTATGGAGGCTAGATAGGCTATCGATTAAGCATTTAAATTAATAATTAAAGTTTAATGATATGAGATCTATGTTAAAATAAATAAATAATTATTATAATGTTGTATTTAATTATATTTATATATATTTAAGTTTTGTTTTTATTTATTTTATGAAAATAGTGAAACAAATATAATGTATATTAATATTTCCAAAAGATCATATCTTGTAATAGTAATATAGTAAAAAATATTTTATTAATATTCTATGGAAAAGTACCTTTTGGTTTTTATTTTTTGGTTTGAAAGTATGATTATGTCTAAAGTGCGCCAACGTGAATACTACCGCCAATTAAGCTAATTCGACAAATATCGTGTTGTTGTTCTAGCCTTCAACGAAGTTAATACACGTTATGTGCTGCTTTTAACAGGGGATCAATACTCCAGTACCAAATTAATTCCCGATGTATGGTTAGCTAACGAATGTTATCTTGTAACCCTTTTAACTGTTTATCGCAGATTTAAAACTTTCGGCTTGCAATCCTAATGACCACACCTTGTGTTACTATTAACGGCTCAACATCAACATCAACGTTTGTAGTAGTGTATGTTGCGATTGCAATGGAACCTATATTGGCAATTGGATGTTTAGTGCTGAATCTCAACTCTGCTTGGGGATGCACGATGACCGTATGAGAGTCAGATGAAGTGTGGAACATCGCAACAGAGTTTTTTTTTGAGAGGCTTGTAGGGATTATAATATGGGGAGCTATAATTTATGAAAGTAGGTCTCATTTGGTCTTCATCCGAGGCAATATGAATGCTCAGCGATATGTGGATGAGAAAAAAAAAACACCACCGTTTTCCGTTTGAAAGATCCACTTCTTCCAGATAAGCAAGTTGTTCAGTACAAATTACTGGTTATAATACCTCAAGAGCTGCTAGAATCGAATCCCTTAATAGTAAAAGTTTGGTCAAAAATTCCTAGCCCTTCTTGATGTGATTTCTACCAGCCTGAGTATACATAAATTTGTTTTTAAAATATTTTGTCGCTAATTAAAATTTATAAATATCATAAAAAAGAACTTTTGATGATTTTTGCTGCAACAAGTATATGTTTTCTTTTGCTTATAAATACACAAATTTGAATTCGACTAAAAAATTAAAATTGGCCTACATTTGTTAAGATCAGTACTCACCTTTTTTTTATAAACCGAAATTTACAATATCAAGTCCAGTTAATTACTTAAAAGTTAGATAATTGTAATCAGTGATGAGTTGAAAAATGCCAAACGTATCGAAAGTATTGAATAATATTATGAGAAGCCGGTAATGCAAGCCTTCTAGAAGTCTTCATTTCTTATTAAGCTAAACCAAATATTATATTATAAAGTTATGCTTCTATTCGTATGAAAATTATACAAACCGTACAATATCCTTATTCATTCAATAGTTGTTTATAATAAACCACCCATAATGTGTCTACCAAAATGATAGCTTATCGATTTACGAAATCTATCCGACAAGTAGTATAATTAGTGACTTCAATATTGGTATATTAAAATTTAATAATAATACTGCTTTAAAATTTAATCATTTGTTAACGACGTTTAAAGTGTTTTTTCTATTTATACATGTGGAATTTTCACAAGGTACCTGAAAGCAGTGGTTTTTTACTCAAGAGATAAAAATATTTTCATCATTACAGATAAAAATATTTGGTTATAGTACCAAAAGAGAGCCATGGAAATGGAAAAATCAAACATGTGCCAAAAATATTAAGACTTGAACAGTGAAATGAGTGAACCAGGTGAAAAGTGAAATGAGTGAACCAGGTACAGTACTAAGTATCATCAAAATTATGGTTTGGAGAAATAATAACCAGATAAATTAATCTTTCGAAAGGGTTCCTCTGAATAAACTAACGACCTAAAGCCATCTACTGTTTACAGTATGCATTTCATGCTACGTAATATTTTTAAATTAAACATAGTGGAGATATTTTGAAATAGGCTTATTTATTTATCCACCAGGAACTTTTCAAAACGACCCTGACTAAGATCTCTAAAACTAGGGACCTGGAAAAAGAGCCAATAAAAGATATATCCGAACTGGAAAATAAGCACCGACCGATACACTCCAGAAGGACATATCACCGTACAAGAAATGCTCTCTAAAAACCAGAGAAGATGAGGGACCCACAAGTGTGTGGTGGTGCACAGAACTGACGCCATGAATACGCAAAATGATTCCGAATGAAACAACTACAAAATAGTACAAAGCGACTATAATAAACTGGGAAGATAAAAATAGAGAGAGGCCTGGAGGCAAAGTGGAAAGATCCTCGGAAACCTCACGATTAAAACGGCTAAACCCTTTCACTGGCCTTCAAAGGGAGGACTGTTCATATACAGACTCACCTGAAAACACGGGAAAAATTTTATTCAAGACTTATTTCCCGGGCTGTACCTTCAACCAGGTGCGGAGCTCCACTAATACTACCACAGCGTCCCAAACGTCTATCGTTGCCAAAGAAAGAGTAGATTGGACTATGATGCTATCTTGGACACCCTCGTGGGTGTGTACCAGGGGTACATTGCCTTCAGTTACATACCCTGTGCATAAAGGGAAACTAAAGTTATATTTATATCAAAACCGGGACGCTTGGACTACACTATAGTGAAAGCATATCGACCAATAAGCCTCAAATCCTTTCTATCATACTAAAGATACTGGAGAAGTTATGCAACCGGCACATTAGGGAAACAGTCATAGTAAAACATCCTTTACTGTGAAGGCAGGTCGACGGACTCAGCCCTGCACACTATGGTGAGCAAAATTAGCCGATTCTTTGAGCAAACAGCCTTCTACTAATGAAGGTTTAAATTAAATTACACAGAGTGACTCTTGATAATGCCTTAAAAAGCGAAACTAGTCGAGTAATTATAGAAAAATTGTGAAACAAACCAAGTGTAATTTAATTTAAACCTTCATTAGTAATAGTCAAAATGTTTCACCAAGTGATAAATGAGAAAGTGATTCAAGAAACAGCCTTTACCCTCGCGTCTTCATAGATATAGAAGGATCCTTTGATAAGACCTCCATCCCAAAGATAACAGCTGCACTTCGACGCAGGGAAGTTCCGGTGGCCTCAAGCCAGTAGATTTCCAACATGCCTTAATGGAGGAGAGCCAATATTACAACAGGTGACATGAGACTTGTATATCGGATCGCAAAGGGTTGTCTACAGGGAGAGTGCTGTCCCCTTTACTACGGAACCTAGTCGTCGATGGACTACTGAAATCACTGAATAAGCAGGGCTTCTCCTTGGTAGGTTACACCGACTAACCCTGAAAGATCTGCGCATTCTTCTAGATAACAAACTAAACTGAAATGCCCATCTGATGGAGAGATCAGAGAAAGTATGCATAGCCCTCTCGCAATGCAGACGAGCTGTGGGGAAAACATTGGGACTATCTCCAAAGATAACTCTATGGATCTACACAGCCATCGTGCGGCCAATGTTGGCATATGCATCAGTATGGTGGCCAAGAACGACCACTAAAACAGTCGTAAGGCTCCTCTAGATCACGTTCAACAAAACGTTCTTTTGAGCGCGACAGGAGCCATAAGAACACCAACAGCTGCTATGGAAGCCCTGCTGCACTTGCCACCCTGACATATTTATCAGTGAACAGGCAAAAGCGACGGCTATGAGGCTTCGAGCAACAAAGGGATGGCTTGTAAGCAACGGTGGAGGTGAACACTACAAAATCATAGAGAATTTAAAGAAAAGAAATCGCGAGATTATGATACCGGTGGACAATATCCTTCGAAAATAAATATTCACTAGAAAGCTTCAAATAAACCTAAGATATGAACACTCAGAATTAAGAATCAAATACAAAGAAATTCATATATACACTGATAGGTCGTCAACAAAAGCAATGGTGTAGGAATTTTCTGCATAAACTTGTCCCTTGTCCAACAACGGTGGAACTCGTAGTAATCAATGACAAGAAGATCAAGAGAAAAAACATATACGTCATAACGGACAGCAGAGCAGCAATTTTGTCCATTGCCAGCTGTAAAATTACCTCAGCATTAACGTTGGAATATTACAAAGCCTTGGAAGAAGTGGATCATGACAACAAGGTAACCCTATGTTGGGCAAAAAAAAACAACAACAGAGATGATAGAATAGCAGATGGTTTGGCGAGGAAGGTATCCGGGTAAATGATATGCGGACCAGACCCCTTCTTGCCGCCAGATACTGTATGCAACTGCCCAGAGAAAACCTACGAAATGTTGTAGAGCACCTAACAGGACACTGCAATTTAAGATCGCACCTAAACAGACTGGGACTACAATTTAGTCCTACCTGCAGAGACTGCCCGGTGTTATCCAACATGCGTGAATCCACAATGGGAGATGGATGTCTAAAGTCATCAGACAACCTAAGAGTCCCTCTTGCTGCAGTCCTGGCGTTTGCCAATGCCCTGGGTTGGCATGACTGTAGCAAGGAATCATGACTCAGATGGGAGGAAGTATAAAGGGCCCACACGAATAAATCCAGATCCAGATGATGCACCTAATGATAAATTCTTATTTTATTTGATATATTTTATAAAATATTTGATATTTTCTATGTGAAGAAGAATTTTATTTATTTGAGGTAGCAATAATTTTTGGTATTACCGGCACTTGTCGTTCTCAAGAATTAAAAAATAATTTGTGCATAAATAATGTACAAAACATGTGAAACATGGAAAATGTCTTACTTATAACAACTACTACTACAAAAACGGTCGTTCGCAATTGTTAATAATTATATTTGCAAGATATATAATAATAATAATAACCTAAAATAAATAATACAACGCTCGGTTTCTTTCTGAATTGCCAAAATGGGAGTTGCACAAAGCAATTAATAAGAATGAATAAATCTGGAAATGTTCTCAACCAAATTGCAACTTTTCCTTAGTTGGCTGATCCCTAATTGTATACAGGATATTAATTAAGAAGATCTTCTACCACTGTTCTTGTCGATATTAGGGCTAGTATTACAAAAAGAAAACAATATGATGGATGCATGTCAAGTGGTAGAGCAAACTATTGAAGACTCAATAAAAAATAAAATCAAAAGAGACGCAAAATATTCCAATCTTGAGAAAATACTAATACAGTGGACGCCGCTTATTAGAATCACGGATAATGTTATCAATCGGATATTGTTATCACTTTTGCGAAGAACGGGCCGGACGTGTAATACTACATACAAAAATTTTCGTTTATAGTAATCATGATTTCGGTTTATGTTATCATTTCTTTCTTAGAAATGTTCTCGTCATGAGCAATCAACTAATCATCAATTGACAATCAAGAGCCAGAGGAAGATGTAGATATAAAAACAATGCAACTCCCAACAATTAGCGAAATGAGAAAAGCGCTGGAGGTTTTGCGACGTGGTGTGCAGCACAGGTCATTTGATTTTCAGACGCATTACGACTATGAAATTTTCGTTAATAACTTGCTCCGCGATAATCAGAGACAAACAACGCTGGATGAGTTTTTTTTAAATATAAATTTGTTTTTTATTTTGTTTCAAATTTAAATAAAATACATATTGTGTGTACTAATAGTTTATGTTACGTTATTATAGTTTGTAACGTTATATATTTTTAATTAAAATAAAGTTTTGTTTTTTCGGCTATTATTATCAATCGGTTATTGTTATCAAAAACCCCGAGTCCCGTTGTGATCACATTAAGCGGCGTGCACTGTATATTGAAAGTCCAAGTGATGGCCAAACATTGTATCACATAAGCACCCCATCGACTCTACCCGTAGCAACATTCGAAGAAAAATTAGTTCGTTAAATAATTACAACAGAAATCGGAAAAGTAAACCAATTGTAAATATTTATAATAATTGTGTTTTTAACATTTATCCTAAAAATTAACACAGTTTTGCAGATTTTAATTACTGACGAGTATAGTGTATAACCAAGATGTATTAAACGGGGGGCGTCATCCAAGAGAAGAATTATTTAAATATCTTTTGAAAGGATTTGTTGCAACAGGAAGTGTCTCTTACATCGAAAAACAGGAAAGAATTAAACCTGAAAATGAATTTAATATTTTAGAAGGGGTAATAGAACATGCTCATACGAGTACACGCTACGTTTAAAGCGGTTTTGAAATCAGCAGTACCTCCATTCAAAGAATTATTTAGAAAAACAAATTTCATCCTAATCATATTGTTCTGCACCAGGAACTCAAAAACCAAAATATTTTTTTTGCAATTGGGTAGAATGAAAATGAACAATATTTGGATAAAATCTTATTTACGTACGAGTGTACATTTCACCGCAATGGATTTGTTGACCGGCACAATGTTCACTATAACTCGGATGAAAACTTTATTACTTCCGAGCTAATAGACAAGAAAAATGATCGGTTAATGTAAGGACAGGCGTTTTAGGCACTTCTCTTATTGGTCCATTTTTTGATGGAGTTTTTAATTTCAAAATGTATTTAAATTTCCTAAATAATGTTTTATTTGTACTTCTTGAAGATGTGCCACTTGCTCAAATTAGAGGCATGTATTTTCAACAAGATGGAGCAACTCTAAACCGTGCCCATATTGTGAGTACATGGCTCAATAATATAATACTATTCGGCGAAAGGTGGATAGGAAGGGATGGACTATTACGATAGCCTGTGCGATTTCCAGATATAACTCTAATGGATTTGTTTTTGTGGGGGTATGTCAGGAAGTAAGTTTATGCAGAGCCATCAACAACAGCGGAAAATATGATGAACATAATAAGAATCGCTTTCATTACAATCAATTTACAAATGTTAAATAGGGTTAAAATTTCTTTTCGTGGGAAAATTCAAAATTGTATAGAACAAGACGGTAGACAGTTTGAACATTTACTAAAATAGTTAATATTTTCATTTTACTATACAATTTGTTGTATTAGTGTTTTTTATTATTTGTTTTTTTTAGATTTTCAACTCGTTAATAAATTGTTTACAATTGAAAATGTATTTATTAGTATTTTAAGGCATACTGGAAGTATTGAAAATTGAAAAGTACTTTATTTTAGATAGAAATTCTTAAATACAAAAAATCTGTAAAAGAAAAGATAATTAAATACTGCATTTGATGCTCTAAAAAAGTTGATAGTTTCCTTAAACAAAATCAAGTTACCCATGATTGAAATTTTTCAAATTGGGGTAGCGATTTCTTTTAATACATAAAACGTCCGGTCTTTGTTAGTACCTTTCATCATTAGTAACATTGCAGAATCACGGCTTTCTAAGTTTTGTTATAGCTTAGATATTCCATTTTTACCGAACGTCTACTTTTTGTTAAAATGACGAATTGCGGTTTACCGAATAATTTTATGATACATAAAGTCATATCAGAATTGATCCAGGAATCTAAATATGTAAAAATATCCAGGGGGTTCTATAAAAAAAATATTCTTATACTATAAAACAATTGCAATTCAGTTGAAAATATACTTTCCCTATACACCGTGTATCACACGGTCACATTGATGAGTATATATCAAAAATATTCAATGCAGTAATTTGAGATCACCTTTCTTAATTGCTAAGTTTTTATAATAAATTATGTTATAAACCCTCAGCACAACGCCATATATTTTTTTAATGAAATAACTTTTATTCAAGATATTTCAAATGTGTCATTTAAAAGCTATAGTATGCTACAATAAAAATGTCTTAAAAATCAAACTACGTACCAATTAAAGTTTAACTTTGAAATCATTCAAAATTTAAAAAATGTAATATATTAGGCTTCTTACATTAAGGTTTGTATAAGAACTTTAATAGTAGAAATGTTTATATGTCAATATAAATATACAATAAATTTATTGTATATTCATTTATAGTACATTACCAATGTTAAATATTACTGTTATAAATTATACCCGATATTTTTATTTTTGACACAAAATTATAAAATAATTGAGTCGTATTATTAAAATTACAGCATACGTTTAAATTATCACAATTTTAATCTGAATACTAATGTAATTTTTCTTTTGTTCTAGGTAAGTTTCACCAATATCTTAATTGAATAGTGGCTTAATAAAAAATAAGGTAAGAGTTCACAGTTATATTTCAAACCTCATATATTCAAAAGGTGAAAGGAAAAAATAAAAGATGCCAGATTTTAAATAGATGGAGGAAAATTTTGATTAAAAACTAAATAAAGGCATTACTATCTAACAAGATCATTTGTGGCTCCGATGTAACTATATTCGAAATCTGTGTTTTATTTTCATATGTTGTTTTTGTTTGTTTGACGTTATCCTTAATTAATTTTATCAAAATAAATGTAATAAATAAAATT
Organism: Ontholestes murinus; assembly: GCA_963969525.1. NCBI lineage: Eukaryota > Metazoa > Arthropoda > Insecta > Coleoptera > Staphylinidae > Ontholestes > Ontholestes murinus. The sequence goes on from OZ018387.1 coordinate 57,801,678, forward strand.
AATTATTTCTGCACCGTAGTTTGACATTATTATAATGTAAAAACTATTAAAAAAAAACAACTAACAATTAAAACAACTACTCCTCGTACTAAACTACAGTTTAGAACTGAATTGAAATATGTAATAATATACAGGGTGTTTCATTAAAAAAAGGAAGTTTGTTTCGTCTAACCATTTTGACTGATCCAGAATACGCAAAAAGATTATTCTTAATAATTTTCTCAATCTTGGATTCTTTACAATTACCTTTCATATGAATTTCATGTAACTCCTTTATAATAAGATTTATAATTCAATCCATCAATAACCATAATTTTAAGAAGAGTTTTTTATCACCTATTTATTACACTTAAATTTTGTTTTTAACCAAACTCCTTCATGAATTATGGTGAAGATAATCAAGATTTTCTTTTTAGATATCAAAAAAATATTTCATTAATAATAATAATTTTAAAAGAAAAATATAAACAAATAAAATATTTATTTTGGTATTTGTCAAATGTTACAATAACTCGAAGGAAATTCTGTTTTTCTGTTTCAAGTAAGGGTAACAAAGATATTCTTTTAAACTCTTCAATAATATATGTTTATAAATAATTGTTTTAATAACAAATTACTATTACTACAATGTTTAGACCAACGACATCTTGTTTCTACTAAAGATTACAAATATTTTCTTTTATAATCTTGAAAAAAGATAGTGGCCACCCACCCACCCTACATTTATTCAGCTACTTCAATCACTGTCACTGCTTTTGTTTCTAAAAAATTATTCGTAGTGTTAGTGTTGATATGTTTTGAAAATATAAACAGAATTTGAGTTTAAAATTTAATATACTATATTATATATTTAATATTATTAGAGGCCACCCACCCTTCCTACACATACATGATAAATTAAATTACTAATTGTTGATTATATAACTTCTTTACTTGCTTTATTTAGAATATGAAAGATATTACGTAACTTTTTAATTTAAGACATAATTTTCCTTGAGTAAGTGCAATAAATTACAAAACCTTTTCTTCTTCTTCTTCGTATACATAAGGAATAATTCAGTGCAACATTCGCTTATGATTTACTGATTGGAGGGTGGGATAGAGGTCACCCACCCTACATATATATGATATCTTTAAATATCTATATTTATAATAAAAAATAAAGCATAATCCAAATCTAAGTTTAAATATGAATGACCTTCTATAGCTTATCTTATATAAGCTAGATTTAAGGCCTCATAGTTTTCAAGAAAAATATAGCGAAAGTATTATGATGGTTACATCGCCATTTTTTTATTTCCACTGATTTCTCTGATTTTGAGAAATTAGTCAGTTGGTCTGAGTATAGAATTTAATAAAATTATTCAATTTTAAGTTTTGTGATTAAAATCTCTTTTGATTATTAGAGAGAATTGATATTTTTTTCTTTCTGAGTTAGATATGTTTCTTATGGATGGTTCAGCTGACACTTTCTCTGATACAAAAATCATCAAATATAGAAAATTCTAATAAATAAAGTTTTAAAGAAAAAAAATTAACATAAGAAGTATATAGGAATATGATGAATAGGTCTTGAAATTAGTAAAAAAAAAACGGAAATTAAAAGTAACTTCTGGAATAGAGAAGATTGTAAAACTCAAATAGATGTTGGCCAAGGTAATAAGTAAAATAAATCCTCTAAAAGGGCAGAAATTTTAACTATAACTGTAAAAATCTACAAGATGTAATTTGTGCCTCCTGATTAATAAACCGATCAAGACACAGCTTTCTAGAAATTATCTGAATAGGTCACCAAAGTACTTATCGGCACAGCGTCATAACGCTGTACGACGTTGGTGCGCAAAGTTGGCAGCCTAAAGTTTGATTTGTACCTAGTATATTGTACTGGCACTATACATACTTAAATTTGAGGGTAATCCATCAGTCCTTGTAGAATCTTCTTGAGGACTATTACACAGTGGCAATTCCTCCCAGTGGTGATCCACGGCATGTATCTATCAAGAAGATCATCTTGGGAAATTACAATAGTTATCTAAATACCATCAAGTTTGACTGATAGGAATTTAAAAAATCGACGATGTAGATGATCCAATATTAGGGAGTGTCTTTTTTAAATAGAATGCCAGATCACTGTACAGAATTCCATTTTACTTTTTACGAAGGCATATTAATATAGCTTCAATATTATAAAATTCCCATCATATTCTGAAAATAAAACCTAGAGACATCGATACCGCCGCTCGAACAGAATTCAAATGAGTCGCAGAAGAGAGTTTTTATTAAACACCTAGATCTTTGGCAGTGTGAGTACTAGATAAATAAGTGTCGGCTAAGTAGTATTTGGGAGCGAATGATTTGTGAGTACGATCACAATGAACATGGCAACATTTCGCTATATTAAGTTTTATATTAACACTAGTGCACCAGATGATATTTAAGTTACATCGGAGTCTACATCATTTTGAGATTCAATGCGCAAGTAAATTTTGAGATCATCTGCATATTCTAACACTGAGCAAGTCACCATTCCAAGCAGATCGTTGATAAAAAAAGGGTACGCAGGAGCCTTGTGGAATACCACAGAGATGCGTAATTTCATATGATTTAAACCCATTATAAAACGCATAGCACGTACGATTGTTTAGGTAAGATTGTATAAGTTTTGTTACTACAGAGAGCTTACTTTTTTGATTAACATAAAGCACATGAGAGGTCCTTATAAATTACATCCACTTGACCACGTGTGTCCAAAGTTCCTGATATGTATTGAGAGATGGTGGTAAGGTAAAACCGTTTTGGTGTGGTGAAATATATGAACGAGTACTATTGAATATGAAGGACAATTTGAGGGCAATAATTATTTAATAATAAAGTCTTTATTTTCCAGTGAAACTACAAATAAATGGTACTATACACGGAAAAATAGTCAGTTTGTGAAGTATTCTCACTGCCTTTTTTTGTGCGATAAAAACTTTGTTTATGTCTACTCCCGCGCCCCAAAAAATAATACCATATCTGAGATGTGAATATATGTTCGCATAATAGAAATGACTTGCGATAGTATAATTGCTTGCATTGATTTATATGTGAAGCGTCACCTTTTTTAAAAATAGGAGAATTGCAGATTTCCATTGGTTAGGAAATTGACTTGTACATATTGCAAAATTAAAAATTGTACATAATAGTTTAGTTAAAATTGAACTGAAATCACGCACTAGTAAGCTTGGGATTTTATTATCGCCTGCCGTGATTTTTTTTAGGAAGGCTGGTCATTATAGATATCAATTCCAATTCCTTAATTTTGCAATTGTAAAATGAGAATATATAGTAGAATCGTCATGGTCATTATAGGTGTGATGTTATGACCGAAATTATTGAGAAGCGCACCAGCAGAGCCATTTACAATGTCTCTACGATTAATAAACTTTTGGGTGTTGTTATGAAGTCTGCCTGGAATTCTTGTTTTTCTGCTTTTAAATAAGAGGAATTTTGTTTAAGGATAGTGTCAGTGTGATGAATTAAATCGACATATGCACCAGAAACTTGATGTTTAGTTAAATTGATCTTTAATTTAAAGTTCTTTAAATTTGGTTAAAAATGAATTTAGGGACATATTTATTGGGACCAGTGAAGAACGTATCATAGAATAAGCGCATGATATAAAGATGTAAAATCGGCTTTACGAATGTTTTATCTTCTGTTGTCGTTTGTACGGAAAGATGCGGGAATAGGCAACAGAAAGCAATATCAAAAGCTGGATGGAAATTATCCTCTCGAACAAAGAGAGAACCAGAGTTACAATAAATGTAAATATCAATATCAGAGTTATAAACTACTAAATTGAACTATGGCTTTTAAGAATACAGTTGTGTTGTTAAATGTTGAGTATGCCAAGAAAATATTTAGAATATGCTTTTTATTGTTTAATAGTAGATTTTGTCTAGAAACCGAAGGTAAATTGAAATCGCCAAATAAACTTTTTATCTAATAAATGAATTTCCAAAGAAAACATTGTAAGAAATGGTGATGTGGCCATGATAGTACTTTCCCTATATTTTACTCGAAAACTATGAGGCTTACGCAAAAATGTTATTCTTAATAATTTGTTCAGTTTTAAATTCTCTATATATATTTATTGTTTATTTGTTATATAAATTTCATGTAACTGGCAAAAAATGTCAACATTTTCAATTTATATTTAATTTTCTCGAAAGTTTAGAATTTTATGAAAAAAATGTTTTAACAAAACTTACTTATTTTCTCATTTTCTGTAACTTTTGTTTGAAAATTTTGTAATATTTTTCATATTTATAAAAATATTACAAAAGCTCTTCAGTTCCAGTTTTTAATGATAAAATCTTAAGTTTCATCTCAATCGGATCTTTCGTTTTTGAGATACAGCGCCCGCAGACATTTTCATGCACGAAAACAATACTTCCTCTATATATACTATATAGGGAAAGTAAAAATTGAAAAACCCTAAAACTTGTGTATCTTAAGCTGTGAAAAATTCACCAGCTATCCGTTTCCATACACATCAGTGACTCTGTATAATAGGAACTATATTATAGTTTACCGTATATATTTTGTAATATTTTAAGCACTTTAAAGCACTTACGGTGTTAAAAGCCCGCTCCTTTAAAGTTTGCTTCCACTACACTTATATATAATATTTTATTACAGTTTATTGCCTAGGCTTCTAATATGTTGTAAGATTATATGTTTACGTGCAGATCTGTAAAATATATATAATATATAATAATTTTATACATCTATAACTCAAGCTTTATTAATTTCAGAAGAATACTGTTTACTTTTCTGTCTAATACCATGAGAGCTATTATTAAATGACATAAATAGTACATCTATCAAAACGAGTTTAAATATATTAACTTATTCCAAACAAACTTTTATTGGATGAAATGAAATTACCTAAAAAATATTTCTACATTAACTAATTACGTAATAAAATGTATTAAAATCCTTTAGTTCATTGTAGAAAATTATATAATAATTTAGAAATACGAAAACATTTCGTGAATCTACAACAATTTATTATTTAATTTTCTACAACGAACTAAAGGATTTTAATAAATTTTATTATTCAATTATACTCTAAGTGGGTATTTTTCCTTAATCCCGAACGTAATGATTTCTGTAATTCATCTAAGATATAAATTCAGACCTTCAGTCGGTTATATTTCATTATTGTGTCAGTTGCCATACATGCCTCAGTAAGTTATTTATATTTCATTATATTTATTATTATATTTCATTATATTTATTTTAGTAAATATTTTTATTTGTGTTTAAAATTAATTTTATAGTAAAGCTGTACTGACGATGATTATAAACTTGAATGCTAGATTTTTTAATTGCTTTTGCTAATTTAATTTAATGAAATTAGTTCAAATTCAATTTTTTCATAATTTTTCATGTTATAGTCACATTTAAATAATCTAGATACACTTTATTTATTTATTAGTTTATTCAAAAAAAATAATTTTATTCAAATTAGTGTTGCTTTGATAGTTGTACTATTCGTAACACGCAAATTAATTTTGTTTTATTCAATGTCTGTCGAGGTTTTAGCCAGAGAAGTAGTTGTTTCAAAATTAATTTGTTTTGTAGTCTTTGTAAGACTCATTGTTGTAGATTCACGAAATGTTTTCGTATTTTTAAATTATTAACTAATTACGGTTGTAAACATAAATTAAAAATAAGTAAACAAATACAATTTTAATACAACAATGTATAAGCATTTGACTTCTTTGCCGTGCTTGCGTAATTGGGGATTCATCAAATTCCTAAACGCACATGGTATGTAACGTAACAAAAAGTAAAGGTCTGTATTTAAATTTCTACGTAATTAGAGTAAATTTCTGTACGTAATCGAATAAAATGCAAAGTAGAAAGTAGTTTTAAATTGTTCATTATTATGTAAATATAGAAATTGTCTATACAATTGACATTTTAATTACTAAAATTACGCCCACCATATTATTATATTGAGTTATTACTGTAATTAAAACTAATTTATCGGTGGTTATGAAAGTGTTTAAGATATTTACGCACTGTGCGTGCGTCCGAATGCAAATGTGTTTTCTTTTAGTTAATTTAGGTGGTCCTGTATGAATTTAATAAATTACTTTTTAATTTAGTCTGTTTAGATATCTAAAATTGTATCTTGTACGAATGTTGAATTTTATAATATCGGGAATAGGAAAAAGTGTACAGGGATTTATTATTTTTTCTCAAAATATTTTCCATGAAGAATAATATATTTTGTATGCACTTAAAGCAATTTTAGAATGTTAAACTTCGATTGTACCTCTAAAACATGTATTTTGAACGCATCAACCGCCTCGTTAGGCGTCGATAAATATTAACCTCGTAATTTATTAGGGCAGTAAAGCGGATGGTCAATCAATTCAAAAAAAACATTTCTTTTAGGTGACTTGTGAGAGCTCGCATTGCTCTGATGGAGAATGATGCCTCTTCCTCGCTTAGTTTCCTTTATTTCTTCCGAAGAATTTTGTACTAATGGTACAGGTCACCATTTGCTTTGAAGTGTTTAGTGCGGGAACAACTTTTGTTGGATTTGGCTTTATTTCCACATTTTGATTTTTAAATCTCCTATTGGCTTTTTCTATTTCTACTATCATCTTACACGATTACAATATACACAGTATCTGAAAAAATTGAGCGCTCCATATAATAGATGTAATAGCGGATAATTTAGCTAATTTGGGTTACAGAAAAAAAATAGTTTTTCGGTATAATTTGTAAACTTGATTAACTCTCTCTAATTTTCTTTTTTATTACTTCGGTTTATTGGATCTATTTATTGTGAGATCAGTTTATTGTATAGTATAAGCCGATGACTAATTTCTGGTTTAGTTAAATTGTTTCCTTTAAAATAAAGTAAAACTATCTATGTTGATGATATTTGTAACAACTTCTTCATATTTCTACGTATTAAAAGAAAACGCAAAATGGATCTATAACAAAAAACAATATACTTACATATTTATTTATTTACTTGCATATCTTCGGTCTTCTTTCTTAAATAATACACATTCATTCAAATTATTAAAAAATATACATAAAATTTTGGCCGAAAGAAGCACGGACAATGACAATACTAAACAAACATTTAGTTAAATAAATAAATCAACCATATCTTCATTAAAATTATTGATTTTGTTTTTAATATTTATAAAATCTTATTTAAATAAATCATTACTAATAATATAAGACGGTGTTGATTTATAGACATTTTAAGCTTCGGACTTCGAAAATCATTAGCTTCCTCGAAATCATCCTATAATTCAGTAGATAATAACATAATTTATAATTTATTTGTTGTGGATTCTATTTACAATTGATGATTATCTATTTTTACGTATTATTCTTATATAATTATTTTTATAAAAACTAAAAAATCTTCACATCATGATGATTATAAACTGCAACTAGAGACAATAAGAAAGGAGTCAGAAGGTACTAATAAAATGGTTGGTATAAAATGATTTACCAGCGGTGTTTTAACATGTTACCTTGGCTCGCGGAAGGAAAACAATTTCATTGAAATGGAGAATGTTAAGAGACATCTCAAATGCTGAACAATTACTGTTGACTATTCTTAAATTATTTGTTGTTGAATGATTTGTTACCAATTAATGTAATGTGGGGAACGGGAAAAGCTGCCTTATGACAAATATTCGATGGACAATTTTTTTATTCAGTAAGACCTTGCTCTAACCAGAGTGGAATTACTCCGCGAAAATGAAAAATTGACTTGTTGACTCAGCGACATCAAAATAGAGTGCCAGAAAAATGTAAGCACATTCTTATCTATATGAGTAAAATATTTGTGAAGATTGAAGAGATTCACGAGAGAGATTCTACTGTAAAATAGCTGCTAAAAATATTGCAAAAATGTATAGTTTGTGCGATGAGGATTTACAACGATTAATAAAAACACCTGTATAATTTACAGCCCATTTGAAGCCATTGCAATTGTTATATACATCTTTGTAGTAATAGAGTATTTTAATTAGTGGATCACCAAACCAAGAAGTATTATCACGAAAATATTAATTAAGTAGCAGATTTATCGTTTTGGGTTTCTAAGAGAATACTAATATGTACATTTTTATCCATTTTTAATAAATTACCAATGTGTATTAATCGTACTAAAAATATGTCTATGATACGTTTAATGATAATTTGTTATGAATATATTTATGAATGAATTTATTTATATAATATAATTTGATTTTATAACATTCGATAATATTTCACATTCTTAATGTCGATTTTAAATGAATTATAGTTAGACCAAAAACTAATTAATATGTTTATGTTTCAATGCATTAGTTAGTCCCTACCCAAGCGAATGTTATTTGGTATATAAAGAGTCTAAATAAGGAAGTGTATTTAGTGTATCTATTAATTGGAGATAAGTGGAAATTGAGATACATTAAAAGCCAACCACTGCCTAGGCTTTCATTAATTAGGCGATGTAACAAGCAAATATTGATACAGTTAGTTCCTTTTTTTATTATGCATACTACGTATACTCTTAGAAAATCAATAATTACCCTTGTCCATCTCAAACTCCATGCATAAGAAAACATACTAGCTAACATTATATATAGAATGTTTAGTCTACAAATACATCTCTACAAATATGCCAAACCAAACTTCAATTTTTAGTTGGATTGTAAAAATGTAAAGAGTAAAAGAATAACACCTAGATCTTAGTTTCCGCTTTGTACTATTGATTATTTGACTTTAAAGTGAATTGTATTATATTTTACTTATTTATATAACTTTAACTTTCTTTCTATATAAATATGTAGCGTCGCATTCATGTTACAATGCTTATTATATGTTAAGGCCACCCAACGACAAATATTTTACAAAAAGTAATAAATCATGGTTATTTAACCTTAATGTTTAAGGTTAATAACATATTAGCGTCGATAAATATTTTTCCTTTTCTCTTCAAAAAAATTAAAGATGTCTTATGTTTTCTTTAATAAATTTATTATTTAATTTAGATTCACTTTAAATAACAATTAATAAACTATCAGATTTCTTTTAGATTTAGATAGCAAGGAAGTTGATTTTATTATTTTTCTATTGTTTTGTTTTGATGATGACATAAATAGTTTTTTATTGAGTACTTAAAATGTAGTTTTGCCCAAGCATAATTTTATTTGCAAGCTAAGTTAGCTAAACTCTAGTCGCTAAATCTAGTGTTTGTGTTTTTTTTATGTTACAGTGAGAATTCAATTCAGTGACATAATTTAGTTTTCAAATGGAAAATGTTGTATTGATGTATATTAAGGAAACTTTACTCTCCTTACCTCTTTTCAGATTATTTATTCTCTTTTCCCCTTCCTTATAATATAACTGATGCTTCGAGTATCGAGTTTTGCTCACTCTGCATTATCTGTCTGCTAATTTATTAGATAAGCATTCGCCTGAGGTTTAATATGAAATCATATACAAAGGATCTTATCTTATCAATATGCATACGAATTCTCTTCATAAATCGATAATTTATTACAGACTCTAATTTTATTATTAATTGCGGATTAGAGACAAATATTCATTAAGATGTTAATAAATACTTGTTTAATAGGAACTTAATTCTTTTTTATTCTAAATGAAACTAATTCCATACAAATATTATTAATTTTACTAATAAGCATTAACATAATTGAAATTTGAATATAATATGTTTTATTTTGACTTTACTAAGTATAAATAAATTGAATAGAACATAATATATCTTGTTCAACATACAGGGTCTATTATTAAAGTAATTCGCATTACTTTTCTTTGATACGACTATCCATCGCAGCGGGTTAAACGGGTCGGGAAATGTAATGATTTATGTGTGGCTTGGAAAGAATGCAACCGAAACATTCCAGATTGTCATTCAAGGATGACTTCATTTAAAGGTTACAGGTCAGATGGCACACGGCATTCAATGACGGCCGCAGAAGAACTCTGTTCTGGGCACCCAACAACGGTCAGAAGCGACGAAATTATGAATCGTGTGCGCGAAGTTTTGCATCTCTGCCGTCGATTGAACATTCGATAGTGACCTGATGAATAGTAATAAGAAAGCGAGAGTTCATAAATAGTGTTTACTTAACTACATACAAATTATTAAAGCACGACAAAAAAAACATGTACGTGCGAGACCGTTGCAAGTACAACTCACTATCTGGTATCATTCGTACAAACATGAAGGAAAGAATATCCCACATATACGCCCCGCACCACATCGTAATAATAACTCAGAATATAATGTATAAATTGTGTATATTACAACACACCCCAATTTGTTTGTACATTATGCATATAAAAGAAATTTAATATTGATTATATCTAATATAAAATGTAATTATTCAAGCGCTAATTCTAACTCCTAATTTGGCTTTTAATCTTCAAATTTATCTTTAGGCAGTGATTTTGTTAAAATATCTGCAATTTGGTCATATGATATAATTAACATGAATCTGTTTATCTACGACTCATATTTTTACAAAATTATATTTTATATCTACGCGTTTTAAATGTTTGTGGTCTCATTTCTGTAAGACATAAATGCAAGACTGATTGTCCTCATATAACAGTAAAGGATTCTGATCTCTCTCATTCAAATCATTCATAAGATTCTTCATCCATAAATACTCATTTGCACAGGTAGCAAGAGCTATGAATTCAGCTGCGGTAGAAGACTGTGCTATAGTACTTTGTTTTCTTACACAAATAAATCATTCGCATTCACTACAAACAGTAACATTCTCAAAGTTCTCAATTTAGCAACAGGTGCGTAAGTTTTATTATAATCAAAGCCAAAATGTTATACTTTGCCATCTTCGCCAGTCTTTGTTCTAAACACCCAACGATTACCTATGGCCTTTTTGCCCTTTGGAAACTCACATAAAGACCATGCTTCACTTTCACTTAATGCACTTAATTCTGCTTTAACAGCTCGGTACCATTCATCCTTATCATTTCGAAAGTCGATATCATCGTAGTTCTCAACGTAGGCTTCTGCACTGTATACTAACTGCGTAATCATTCAACCATGCGGGCTTTATTTTAGTGCGTGAACTCCTTAGAAGATCTCTAGAATGATCTTTTTCATACTCTTCTTCTAGTTGATCATCTATTTCTGTGTTTTTTCCTCAACTTCTTCAGCAGCTAACCAAAATTTTGAATCAGTTGATTTTCCGTCAGATGATACTAACTAAAATTCTGATTCATCGAATCTAATGCCCTTTCCATAATAGATTTGTCCATCATTCCAATGAACAAACATTCCAACGTCTTGGATGGGAATTTTCCTCTTGTCAGTTCATTAGGCACATGCTAAAATACTATACAACCAAACACTTTTAAACTTTTAAAGTTTGGTTTTGAACCATACCAATAGCTCGCTGGGACTTCCAAGTTGAGTGCACATGTTGTACTCCTGTTCAGTAGATATAAGGCTGTCCTCACCGCTTTAGACCAATAACTTTTGTCTAGTTTCCAATTGAACAGGAGACAGCGAACTTTTCCACATATTGTTCGATTTAATCTTTCAGAAACCCCGTTCTGCTCAGGAGTGTATCTGATGGTGAATTCATGCTGAATGCCTCGCTCTTTAAAATAATTTATCATCCCTTTCAATATGTATTCCCCACCATTGTCACAACGAAATCTACTAATTTTGCCATTGAAATTTTATGTTGCCATTGCTTTATACATCTTGAATTGTTCTAATACCTCCGCCTATGTCTTAATCAAGTAGGCCACCACGAAGTGTATGTAGTCATCTATGAATGTAACCATATATTTACATGTATCATGTGAAATCGGCTTGATTGGATCCATGGCATCACTGTGAACTAGCTGCAGTGGTCTTGTGGCTCGCTTTCTTGTTTTATTGCATGGTTGCTTTGTCTGTTTACCTTCACACATATCTCACATATGTCTGACTGTGATGATTCGTATTTTAAATGCATTCCTTCCATTTGGTTAGGAATTTTCTTGATGTTGTCATAGCTTAGGTGGCCTAACCTCATATGCGCTCTGCAATATGTGCATTTATTTTATATTTACTAAAATTTAAAACATATAACTGTTTTTCATTTAATTTTACAATAGCAACCACTCTTTCGTTTTTTTATAATTACAACGTGACCATTCTCAAATAACACCCGAAAACCATGATTTTCTAGTTTTCGTACTGATAACAAATTATGTTCTAAATCTGAAACAAGTAGTACTTCTGCTTCTGCCGTCTATATTGCTGTATACTTGCATTTCGCCAATTCTGTCAGCTTGCATAGTTGCGCCCGTTTTTGCAACTTTAATTTTAATATGGTATTTGAACAACATTTACCAATGGTGTCTTCTCATTGCCCAGATGTTCCGTTGATCCTAAATCAAGCACCCAATCGCACAATTTAGATCCGCCAATATGAACTGAGAAACAGAAAGCTGAATCCTCTTCGTCTTCATCCTCTTGTTCACGTGTGCGCATTGCTGCATTTGCTGAAGATTTTTTATAAAGTCCACTATTCTTTACTCTGTAGTCCGTATGGTAATTCCCAAACATTCCGCTTTTGTGACATCTCACTCCACTTTGACCTCCGCCTTTCATAGAGTTTCCGGAGTTGTTGATGGCTCAACGAGACCTTTTTTTTATTACAATCCGAGCGTTTTCTTTTCTCGTCTAATAGTCGATATTTTATAAAATTCGTTTTTAGTTCTTTTGTGGAAAGGGTTTCAATTGCTGTTACTACACTTAGCTGGCATTGTGAGGAGAAGGTGTAAATTCCGTTAGATTCTTTCAAGGTGGCGCCTGTATCCTTCAATTCACGGATCAATTTATTAAAATTGAGAAAATGATCAGGAAGCGCCTCTCGAGAAGAATTAAATTTCATACGTAGCAGCCTCTTTCTTAACACCAACTGACCACTAATGCTTCTCTCTTGAATGTGTCATTTAAAATCTTCCAGATCTCGTAAGCACTCTTGCAATCCTTTATGTATGCTAAATAACTGACGTCAACACGTTGTATTATTTGATTACCACATACAAATCTTTTTTTTTGCAAGTCTTTTGTTCTTATCCGCTATTTGCTCTGCTGTATCGCCAACCTCTTTGAAAGTGTTTGTTTTAGTAATTTCCAGGAGATCGAGCTGGAGAGCAATGTACTCATGCGAAATGAAATTTCCAATTGCTGAAGTTAGTTCCATCGAATAAGGGAATTTTGCATTTATCCGACTCCGCCATTTTTCTAACCTGTTGCTATGCTGACTCGCGAAAACTTATACACTTCCGAACTTTTATTTTTATTTATTTATCCAGTTACATACTCGCCGTTGGACACATAATCTGATGGATTGTAATAAGAAAGCAGAAGTTCATAAAAGTGTTTATTTAACTAACAAGTGGGGCAAAAGTCCCGCTACCATTTTGATTGCGCGCCATCTTGGTTCTGTGACGTTTAGCTCAGTTTCGCTTTAACTATTGTGTTGTATAGACGTCAAAATTTTATTATGGATAAATATATGCCACAAGAATGAGCAGAAATATTGACAATATTTATTGAAAATAATCGTTCCATTATTGCCACTCAGCGGAAATTGCGTCAAAAATATCCTAATCACAGTGCCTCGTAAAACCACAATTTATCGTTTACATGCGAATTTTCGACAGTATGGTACGACAACAGACAGACCTCGTTCTGGAAGACAAAGAACGTCACACAACGCTGAAAATGTGGCTCCGGTGCCCGATAGTGTTGCAGGCGAATTTTGAAAACTGATTTGAAAATGTTCCCGTACAAAATTCAATCAGCTCAAAAAATGCTACCGAGAGATCATGATCAACGAGTTGAGTACAGTAATGCAATCCTAAGGCTGTCTGGTGAAATTGAAGATTTTTCGTCTAAATTGATAATGAGCGGTGAAGCCCATCTTCTCAGTGGCCACGTCAATAAACAGAACGGTCGGTTTTGGGGAACACACAATTCTCAATTAATTCATGAAACATCATTGCATCTACTAAAAACAACTGTATGGTGTGGTATTCATGCTAAAAACATCATTGGTCCCAATTTTTTTGAAAGTGACCAAGGTGTTGGAGTTACTGTTAATGCTGAACGGTAGACATGATTCGAAATTTTCTTTTGCCAGAAATGGAAGAGCAAGGGCTAGAGGACATGTGGTTTCAGCAAGATGGGGCCACAGCACACACAGCTCGTTCAACAATTCAATTATTGAATGACGTTTTTCCATGAAGACTAATTTCGCGAGGTGGCGATTTAGCATGGTCAATCAGACTTTTTCTTATGGGTTTTTTTTAAATCAGAAGTTTATGAGAATAAGCCCTAAAGGAGTCAACATCTTAAAGACAATATCCATTACGAAATTGAAGAAATTCAGCTCGATATGTTGAAAGATGTCATGAAAAATGTCCTAAAAAGAGCCGAAAATTGCATAGCGAATCGCGGTCACCATTTAGCCGATATAATTTTCCAATCATAACGAAAATTACAACATGACCGAAAATCTGCAAATATGCAAGGTATGTGTGAAGCTTGTACCAAAAGTGATGACAGAAGACCAGAAAGATTTTCGAGTTTCGACCAGAGACAGAATATTGAAAGAAAATCGAAATGGCAAAGCAGCGAGTGACGCACAAAATAACCCCCCACCCCAAAAAATCCAATGAGCAAGTCTCATATCACCTTTATCATTGTCTTTTTTTGGCGTCGTCCATTTTGAGTTTATGCCGCAGGGAGAAACTGTCAACTCTGCCTTTTACATGCAGGTACTCAAGAGACTGAATGATGACCGACATCAAAAACACGGTCAGCCTCAACCACGACAATGCGCCCAGCCACATGAACTTCATCGTTATAAATTTTCTGGCTCGGAGCAACACCATGAGGGTTCTTCAACTAACTTACTTGGCTCCACGCAAATTTCCTTGTTTCCTCGACGTAAAGGAAAACATTTGGAATAATAGCCAAAAGTATTTTAAAGAATTTAACCATTTGTACCGGTACGATCAATAAATATATTTTTTTTTTCAGAAAAGGCGCATTACTTTTATTATGGACACTATACTCTACTATAAATATAATTAATAAGTAAGTTACTGTAAATGTATATATTATGTATCATTAATTGTCATTTATTCTGATTATGAGCTTATTATTAGTTATATACTAATAAGACATAGTTTTAAAATAACATAAGTTGACTGGTTGTATATATATTTGTGTTTTAGTAGATTTTTATTATTTTTCAATACACAAAGTTAAAGTTATAACTATGTAATTAAAAATATTTAGAGCCTGCTATTGATATCCAGATAATGATATAAATTAGATCAAATCATCGATATAACCGCTCCCAATCATGTTTAAGACCTTGAGGAACTATTCCAAAACAAAAATCGTATACGAACACGGAAGGAGCAAAAAATTATACGCATTAATAAAACGATATAATAAAATATCATTAACATTCTTCCATACGCTTTATTGTATACGACATAATCCAAATATAAATTTACATATACTATAATAAATTAGACAATTCCCAAAAACAATAAAATATGTTACACGCAATAGTAAATTAGTTTTTCGGTTGGACTGTGTTGTGCCATTTTAAACGCACGACAAATAAATTTTATTGCGCGTGTTACATTTGCTATTTCTTTTTTTATAATTGGTGTATTTAAAACATATTCTCCTAAACTCACACACATTGCGTGGTTTAGAAAATGATACACACCGCCGAGTGTTAATTGTTGTGATAATTAATTAGAAAGCGCGACAGCCAAATTAAATCATTTCATTGTTATTCTTCTGCGTTTTTTTCTAAATTAGAGGAATAATTCTAAATATAAACAAAGGATGTATTAAAATTTTTCCATAAATAAATATTTGGACGAGAAAGTTTTGTTATTAATTTTTTGATATCTTTAAAATGTGTAATTGGTAATTGAGTAATCGAATTTATAATTATTTAAAATTGACTTTTAGACGAAAAAAAAATGTCTTTGTTGTCTTATTATCAAATATTGTAAGTTATTATGCAAAATTATATTACGAGTTATTATTACATCATGGCTCCAAAGCAATGATATGTTTTAATTATTTCGTTTATATCGCATGGTTTACCTTATTATATAATTTTAGTTCTAATACCACCCACATTTTTATTTTTTCTGAATACTAGCTGGTTGCCGGGTAGAAAATTCAGATTTTGAGACGATTTTTGCTGCATTAATAATAAAACGCGGTTAAATTCCTTTCTTCGCTGTTTTTATTTCAGCACTAGATGTACTACATAGATCTGGTGTTTAATTTAACCTCGTTTTCATTATTAATATAAGCTTCACATAACTCAAGAATACGTACATATTTTTCTTCATTATTGAAATAACTTGTGATAAGATTAGGTTTACCATCATGTCTTCTTGTGTCCACTTCAGACTCCGTAGGCTTCAATTCGGTTCTTTGTTTAACAATTAAGTTACGTTTGAGTTTAATGTGAGAACTAACATATAAGTATCTATATTTTATTAAATTTAGTAAAGGAAAGATAATTATCTTTGTAAAATAATTTAATGGGACGGGCAAACGTCCGATGCTAATAATATTTAAAGGTGGAATATCTTAAATTTCTTTAAATAAATTATAAATTAGGCCCAAGTAATGCTCACTACAAATAGCTGATTTACTAGAATTTGATACGTTGAAAATCAGAATGTTTATCTTAATATTAATTATTCGTCGTCTAATTTGTTGTTAATTATATCTTCAGAACATTCCACATTTAAAATTTATTTTTCAAACTTTTCATTCATAATTTAAAATATTTGCTTCCATTTTCTAATTCTAATTTAGTATTAATAACGTCAAACTTAGAATTCAAATTATTATACAAAGTAGCAAATCTGGAGTCTGAATGATTATTAGATTTTTTTAATTCACTTACATTGCTGATCGTATTATCAGGACTATGTTTAATGGAATATTATTCAGATGAGAGTATATATTTATTACAAGCCCATTTACCTCCATTATTTTTCTGTTCTTCGCGTTTATAGAATTTCAGTACAAGCAATGGAAATACAATGCAATTACCATGATGCCATTTTAAGCAGCATTTCAGAGAATTACTGATCGTATTGTTAGGCGATTTATGTATTAGACACACTTCATAGAGAACACCCTTTTATATAATCACAGGGATACACACTTCACACCACTAGATCGTGGCGAATTCAAATAACGCACAAAGGAAGACTACGGAGTTGGTAATTATTAATATGAAAACAAATTAGTAGCAATAATAATACAAAATAGTATATTCAACCCAATATACACCGATACATGTAGATAAAAATAGCACAAATTTAAGTTACCGTGAAAATAATCTAATTTGTACTGAGCTTAAAAGACAACTCTAGTAAATACGAATTTGCGGATGTAACTTTCAAAATTGAAAAATCAGAACTTTAAATGAGCACATGTACGTAATAACACTTGACAATTTATAATTTAAGGCGGAATTGACAGGGTAAACATATTTTAATGTAACCTTAGTTTCTATATGTCACCTTAATGGTATATTTGTATTGAGTTTTTTTAATCCTCAAAATTAAATTGTTATTAATAACTGCCCTTATTCATTACACAGATTTTATCAAAAATATACCTTATTGTTTACATTGTAATGAAACCAAATTACCATTCAATATTTCAAGTATCGGCAATGAGAACGATAAGATTTCCTTGTTACTAAGATACATTATTTAAACGATTATTATTTATATGTAGATATTTATCTCGAAGGTTGTTCGATCTTAAAATGTTCAAAAATCAAAATACTCGCCCTTGTGTTAATATAAATCACATTTATAATAATGTAGTGTACATTTAATCTTTTTGATATAAATGGTTAATTGTTATAGTTTTAGTTAATCGTAATTGAAAATGTGCAATCTTTATTGGTTAAGTAGATTACCGAAGGTATATGTTTATCGAAAGAATGGTTAAAATTTAATAAAATTATGATATTTCATGCCCTCTTAATCTAATTTAGAAATTACGATTAGATTGTCTACTATACACGTTTTTCATTAAAAATGAGCTAATTTATAAATTCGAAATGTAACCATTATATCAAGCCCAATTTTATAATTAGATATTACATTACTAATTTTATTGTAAGGTTTAAAGCACACAATGGTGAAAAAAATCAATTGATTAATTTGCTAATTGTTTTTTTAATGTAATTGTTGTTAGTTGTAAAGATATATTGTTAATGGAAATCAACCATTTTTGTTATTTACTTGATTTTATCTTTACAGTTATTTTATTCATATTTATTATACTATACATATATGGTATTTCATCATACTCGAGTGAATTATCAAAACAAAGTTTGCGTCTGAATACAGTATTCTATAGTTTGATTCCGTAGCGCGTTTAAATTCTAATTTGAGCATTTCTATGTAGTAGCACGAAATAAATATTATTAATATTATTATTATTATCTAAATTACACTAACACGTCATGGTTTTAGATAAAAATAATAGGAAAGTAACATGTTTCCAACATCCATATACTAATAATTTAAAAATACGAAAACATTTCGTGAATCTACAACAATGAGTTTTACTAAGACTACAAAACGAATTTTAAAACAACTACTTCTCTGGCTAAAACCTCGACAGACATTGAATACATTGAATAAAACAAAATTAATTTGCGTATTACGAATAGTACAACTATCAAAGCAACACTAATTTGAATGAAATTATTTCTGTTGAATAAACTAATAAATGAATAAAGTGTATTTTAGACTGTTTAAAAGTGACTATAACATAAAAAATTATGAACAAAAATTGAATTTAAACTGATTTCATTAAATTAGCAAAAGCAATTAAACAATCTAGCATTCAAGTTTATAATCATCTACAGACACGTGTTTCGAACTTTCGCTCTCTTCAGTACAGCTTTATTATAAAATTGATTTTAAATACAGTTAAGAACATTTACAAAAATAAATATAATGAAATATAATAATAAATATAATGAAATGTAAATAACTTTCTCAAAATGCTAAATATTATTGAAAGTTCCTTGATGAAGCCAAACTGGCTTATTGACAGAAAAGACGAGGTATGTTCATGCGAAGTGTGATTCTCCTTAATGGCAACGCTCGGCTACACACAGCTGCTTTGACCAGAAAATTCTATAAATCAGACTTGTCTCGTGTGACTTTTATATGTTTCACATTTTAGTCATATAGTTTGTGAGCAATTGGTTGAAGATACAACCGACTACATTCTTCTACAATGGCACCAAGAAAGAAATTCTGGCTTATATTTAATTCACCTAAGTAATTGTGACGAATATCCCAACTCTTTTTACGTAAATTATGAATTAATCTATTTATTTTCAATTGTTTTGAAGTTTTTACAAATGTTTTCTGAATTTAGTGTTTTAAGGCGTTATAATGTTATTATTTTTTTACTTATTTTGCATTTTTCATACGTACTGGATATGTTTGCACAACAAATGATAGATAAAAATATAAATTTATAATAATAATAATAAAATACGTGACTTTCAAAAAGTTTCACTTTGGGGATATATGGGGGTCTATTAGGGCTACATTTTAAAATTAATTTCATAATATTTTTGGGTGTCCCAAAAACTCTAAAAGTATCAAAGTTGTGTTTTTTTAAATGGAACACCCTGTATTTTATTGTATTTTCGGATTCCTCGATCGAAATAAGTGTGTGTTTTAATAGGGTTTTTAATACGTAAACCTTAAGGTTTTTGAAATAATTTGATATTTGTAAAAATCTGACATAATTTTCATATTTTAAATACTTAAAAAGTAATTAAGTTATATATACCAAATTTACACTGTAATGTAACAATAGATCATATTTTATTTTCCAAGTATAATAAACTTGCCATCTTATACAAGCTGTAAATAAATTGAAATTAAACAAATGAGAACTTTAAGTGGTTATAACTTCATTTATTTAAATGGAACGCCATATTTTTTAATTTTTCAGCAAATTCACTTTTTAATTTCCTATCGAATGGTATTTAAATCTCAAGTCTTTAGTCTTTTCCGTTTTTACAGAAAAGGACAAAATATTGTTTATTGCACCACTTTAGTATTTTTAAATAAAATTTTTAATGTATCTAGTTTCCTATAGTATTTAGAAACGTCAGATAATTAATTTAGTCTGTTGCTTTAGTTTTAAAGGC
This sequence comes from Ontholestes murinus, assembly GCA_963969525.1. NCBI lineage: Eukaryota > Metazoa > Arthropoda > Insecta > Coleoptera > Staphylinidae > Ontholestes > Ontholestes murinus. Next base: position 57,822,014 of record OZ018387.1, read on the forward strand.
CTGTTTTTTGTTATAGTTGAGTTATTTTGCGTTTTTGTATTAGAAAATCGGATATTTGATTTTGACTAATACTGGGATTTTCGATAACTGAACTTACTACTGTAAAAATATTTCCTTCATCCCCAGTGATAGATTTTTTTATACTAGCTTTTTTATAATTGACACTTCCAATGTCTTTCAACTGGTTTAATAATCTCTCAAAAACGGCTGGCTTATGATGATTTCTTTCGGGAAACCTTTGACTCGAAAAGCCAATAAACAATTTTGATACCATTCTCCACGTATAAAAATAATGTCAATACCCTCTTCTTTTGAGTAAATCTTCATTTTTACTAAGAAATACAACAACGACGTTCAAACAATAACGATTACTAACGATCTAGCAAAAAAAAACGCAAAATAATACAACTATAACAAAAGACAGGCTTTTATAACTAAAGTGATAGACGAAATTAATTATCTGACGTTTCTAAATACCATAGGAAACTAGATACATTAAAATTTTTTATTTAAAAGGTACTAAAATGGTGCAATGAATAATAGTTTGGCGTTTTCTATAAAAACGAAAACACTAAAGACTTAAGATTTAAATACCATTCGATAGGTAATGAAAACGTGCATTTGCCGATAAATTAAAAAATATGGTGTTCCATTTAAATAAATGAAGTTATAGCCACTTAAAGTTCTCATTTGTTTAATTTCAATTTATTTACACACTGTATAAGATGGCAAGTTTATTATACTTGGAAAATAAAATATGATCTATTGTTACATTACAGTGTAAATTTGGTATACACAACTTAATTACTTTTTAAGTATTTAAAATATGAAAATTAGGCTAGAATTAAAAAACACAACTTTGATACTTTTAGAGTTTTTGGGACACCCTGTATATTATGAAATTAATTTTAAAATGTAGCCCTAATAGACCCCCATATATCCCCAAAGTGAAACTTTTTGAAAGTCACGTATTTTAGCCAGAATATTCCATGCCGTATAGCGTGAATAACCCTGTATAAACAAAACATTCGCTCAAATTATAATAGTGTTTGTGTATTAGAAATTTATACAAATATCTTGTAAAGTTTCTTTTTTTAATTTTCACCTGACTTAATGTGGGTAGGTAACCGATTGAAAATTAATGGTCCAAGTAATTGTGATCGGAAAGTACATGAATAAGAAAGGAAATCAGCGTTAGTATGCCCAGTTTTTTGTCTAAATCTAGTTTTATGATCCGTTTTTTATATTTGCAATGAAATCTAAAATTAACTGTTTTTGGCTAGTAGTGTACCTGCGCGAACTTCTAATTTGTTTAGTGTTTATTTTATTACTGAAGGGCTGAGGTATCGTTAGAATTCATATATTGAGTTTTTAGAGCATTTATTATATCATTAATTTTAATGATAACTAAAACCGCCCCTAAAACATCCTTTTATTTTATGTGATTCCTCGATTTTATCACATTTTAACTATTTGTCTACGGTTACATAAATATGATCTGATTATTTGCTGTATTAGGGACAAAAGCCATCAAGCTTATCTAAAATACGTTCAGTGTCCAAGCTCAGCTTAAGTCCTAGAAAAAATACTTACAGGACATTCACCTCATTCTAAGTGTTCATAAATCTTTGGTACAATACTGCAATGATTTTTATTAATTGCACTATTAAAATGAATAAAGAAGTATTCTATTAGTATTTATAATAGAGAATCTTATTTCGAATATGTGATCATCAAGAAAAACAAAAATATATATTTTATAAGGGAAGAAGTAACTAAATCAAATATTAAAAACATCTCATATATGTGATGTAGCACCACCCTGATGCAACCCGATTGTATTTAACATTGATATTGGCAATTTATCCAGAAAATTATTTATTTCGTTTGTTAGGTAACAATAACATTTTTTATTAAGACTGCCTTTAGTAAACAGGGGCCCACTTCTCTGTCTCCTAATATACCGCACTACTCGTTAACACTAAGTAGTTTTTGGAAAATATTTTCCACTACAACAATCATTACCCACTAGTTTTACAAATTTGTCGGCATATGGAATTACTCTATCAGAAAAAACAATTTCTGTAGAGGCACAAAATTCTAGTAGAGTAGTAGTACTGTGTTTAAAATTTTGCAACATTTTAATTATGAAATTATTAAAAATCATTGCAGTATTGTATCAAGGGCTGACACTGTCACTTTTGATATTTAAAATAGGCTCTGTATATTGTTTACTATGGATACTTAATTTTTTTTCAAAAAATCCTCAATTTCTCGGCTTTAGTTTGATGTATGGAAAAAATTGTTTACAATTTTATATTCAGAAAAAAATCTCCTTGCGGATCAATAAAAAATATATATACATTGTAATTTGAAAAAAAAAGTTGATAATCTTTTGTCAAAAACTGGATGCAAGAAAAAATATCAGTTCCTCCGTTTCGGCAATCACTTTCTTATTTGAGCTAAATTTCTTTCGCTGGAGCATCTTATTTATGTCTGCAGTAGTCGCTGGGGGGCAAATCGAAAAAGTACGGTGGGCGAGGAAGCAATCTAAAGCGTAATTCATCTAATTTAACCATTATTATTATTTATTATTATTTAACTTGTGACACAGTCCAGGGGAAACATCACATTTTTTCTGTTTTTTTGACTTCTGAAGTCAATTGTTCCAATAACGTCTTGTAACACTATTGCTAGTTTTGTCTTTCTTAAGATAGTCGATAAACAAAATTCCATGCGCATCCCAAAATAGCTGAGGATTTTTTTGATTCAGGCCAACTGCATTTATTGATTTTTATGTTATTTGTTTATTTTTTTTCTTGTAATTTAAACGATCATTTAATAATTTTAATGTATTTTAGTTAGAATTATGTTTTATTTCCCCTAGTGACTTCTCAAAAATTTACATTATTAATTATTTTATGAAGTAAATTATTCTTCACAGGAAAAATATTTAAATTCTCTGATTTTATTATTAATTTTTCAGTTGTTAAAATTCACATTTACTTTTGCTGAATTAATACATTAATACCTCTTATAAATTCTGCAATTTTGCCAATAAATATGATAAAATATAATATAAACTGGTTTTGCTATATTTATATCCAATATCATACATTTATATAGGCACATTATTTCAGGAGATGAAAATTTAATATCAATTTTCATTACTTTTAGCATATGTTATTCATGTTTGATTATAAAACGATTTTTAAATGAATGTATTATACTGTCCTACAAATGACACGTTAATCCATTTAAAGGTATTAATAACATCATTATTTATTCATTCATCTGCATTGTAAAGCGCATGCTATTACTACGCTAGGAAATTAATAACATTTACAGGAATGGCATTGTATGCTATAAATACGCATATAAATTCTAAATTTAGATCTGGTTTTATTTATATAATGTGTTTTTTTAATACAAATTATACTAATACTAATTAGTAAAATGACGTCAGGTTATTGCTTACAAAACGATGGTTTCTATTTTTAGTAATCTTAATATTTATTTTTACTACGCTTATTATAGCCCATATATTATTGGTCTTTTATTGTAATAATCAAAGGTGATTTTAATATAAGGAAATAATTTTATTCAGTTATGTATTGACCATGTTTTGAATGACCTTTTCCTTCTATCGGGTAACATTATGATACCACGTTCAAAGAACTTCTGGCCTTTCTCAGTAAAAAAAGCAATATATTCAAAATAATGGATTTAAAGGATGCCTGCATGTCTTATTTGGTTATGGACGGATGTGAGTTTGAGTGGAAGAACAATGGAAACTAGTGAACTCCACAAGTGATTCTTTCTGTCTAACTTTTGGAACGTGTTTCATTCATGTATATATTTTTTAAATACTATATATTTAATACAGGTTTAAATGATTATATATATACAATAATCTTTATTTGGACAATACAAAATACATAATAACAATAGATATGAACACAATACAAATAGATGTTGTTAGTCCGTCTAGGATATAGACCTGAGGTCTTTCAGCCCTGTCTTTGAATTTAAGGTGAGAGAAAAAAAATTCTGTGCTAGCTTTAAATGATTATTAATAATGATAATAATAAACCAGATTTATTTTTCTATGTACAACTTACATAATATATTAAATTAAATAAAGGATAATTTAATTTTTGATAAAAAATCCACCGATGTGTTAGGTTCGCACTAAAGATTATCATAATTTTAACATTATGACTTTAAAAAAACTTTTATTGATTAAAATACTTTCTGCGCCATTTTAAATATTCAATATCTTATCCATTCAAACTAACTTAAGAATAATGTGTGTAAATTGCAATTTTGACAACAATATTTTTTTCAGTAATAATTTTGCCGGTCATAGGTAATAAATAAATTTATTGAAAAGCCCTGAAATTTATAAAGCTAAATAAGTACGACGAAATTAAAACTAAAATTTTCCACACAAAGACTTCAGCCGTCGCCTCCTTTTTAATAATTATATCAAATATTAGCCGATGGTTTCTATTAATTACCAAATAAAGTACTCATATTAATTATCAAATAAAGTAATCAATTTTCTATAATTGCAATGAATAATCCATTACGTAGGTACAATGAAATGAATGTTAATAAAGAATATTAGCTTGCCATTATTATCGAAAAATATGATATGGATAATGTATCGGTTTACAATAAGTATTAAGTTGTTATTATGTAACATTATATTTTCTGCTATTTATACCAGGTATATTACTATTTCCTAGTATCTTTTGACAACGAAAAGATATTTTGACTCTAATAAATTTCGACGTCTGCGTTTATAGACGAATATTAAATGATTTCAGAATTTATTTTTAATGCTTTTATGGCCTTATGTTTACTGTATCCTTACGCGGAATAGACTTTGACAAATAGTTTTTTTATCAACTCTCTCAGTTAGAAAAACAATACTTTCATAATTTCACATTTATTCGTCTTGCTAATTTTTTAATGTGCTATTTAAAAACGAGAATAATATGTAGAATGAATATGGAAGCGTTTGTGAAACAGATATTCAGTATTATACTGTAGAGAATAATGTAATTGTCTGAATATCTTTTGCAGTTATACCATGTTTATATATCCGTTTATACATCCAATGCTTCGCTTCACATGCATATTAACAACGATTAGATAACACCGTGTTTTTTTTTACAATCTTAATTAATTTGCATTAACATGGCACTGTGATGGGCACCTGTTTCATTTTGTTGTGATAATATTATGTTCTATCTAAAACTCGATGACTTTATACTTCTTGCTATTGCATTATAGACCCTTCGCAAAAAGTTCTTATTTAGATATTACAAATAATGTAAATTTCATGTGATTTTCTCCTTGTTAGTCTTATTCTATTTACAATGCAAAGTAATAGGTAGTTATATAACTTTAATTTTTTAGAGTAAGTATTTTTCGACATCTCTTTAAGTTTACACTTAAATGCGGAAATAATTTATTTTGGTGACATTTATGCTAACTACCTAGATACCTTTTCTTCAAATTGAAGAGAGATTCTACTAAAAACGTTTAATTGTGGACGCGTTTACTTTGTGGTATATCTTGAATATACTGGAGAAAGGAAACAGGATCACTTTGTTTTACCACATTTTATTTAACAAATTACTACTAAAAACATGTATTCTTTATATTTAATGTTTGATTTGTTTACGATAAGTTAGCAGATAAAATAATGTAATAATTCAATAATATTGAAACTACTACTCTTATGATAAGCACAATCTCTGTCGTATCTTAGTATTAGTCCTATATTGGAGCATAACAAGTAATTTACTTAACCAAATTTGCGTATCTGGTTTTATCAAAAGTCTAGCGCAATAAGTATTAATTATATTAATCGAAATATTATTGAAAGTTAATCGGACTAAACCAATTCGAGTCTTGGAAAATTTAAACCTTTTAAACAAAATAATCCTACAATTATATCAAATGTTACGAAACCTTCTACACACAACCGGTTGGCTTACCAATGAAAATTTAGAGAAATAATTATCAAAATTTACAACTTTTAAAGACTACATATATTAGAATTGATTTGTAGATGTCATACTAATGACATTCACTTCCATAAACAGATAATTAGAAACATTTCTTAAAGAATTGAATAGTCTGCAAAAAACATACAACACACAATAAAACAGAGATAAAAAACTAGATCTATTTCTTTGACCTAAAACTAAATAAGCAATAAACACGATTTCACAATTTAAGAAACCAACACACCGACACCGTTATTCACAATAATTTATTTTATACAACATCCAATTAAATGGCCAAATGCAAGAGTATGATATATAGATTAATTAATATACCAATGAATAAACAAAATTACCAATTGAACATAATTCACCAAATGGTTTTTATAAAGAAGTCATTATTAATATTTTGATGTTTAGTTTACTCACTAATTAAAGACAAACCAAGTATTATTTTAACGAAAATAATATATTCAGCACAAGTCTTACTAAATATTGCAAAAATTTTAAAAAGGAGAATATAAATACATCTAACATTTCCTGAATCATTTTCTCACTTATCTCTTTGAAAAATTCTGAATACATTAGTAAAGAATTGATACACTTAGTTTGTTTCACTATTTTTTTCTGATACCACAGTCAAAGTTGTTTTTCGCTAGTGCTTTGGCTACCGGCGCTTTGGCTGATACTGGTTTCTTTTCCACCTTAGCAGCTGTGGCAGCGGCAAATTTTGTTTGGGCTTGGCCGGTTTTGCCTTCTTGGCCAAAGCTTCATTCCTTTGGTTCTTGCGCTTCTCCGTGGCCAAAATTGCTTTCCTCTTGAGTACAGCAGAATAGGGGTTCAGTCTCAACATAGCAGTGCATTCGTGAGTAAACTGAGACGACGTACGCAGCGGATAACCTTCTTCCTCAGAACAGCCTAGAGAGTCAGACACCACCCTCCTTATGAATTACCGAATATACACAAATCGTTTACTACTACTAAATATGATTAATTTCATAAATAAAAATGCCCCATCATCTTCCCTTGGCCCTAATTACTATTTAAATCACTCACAAACTTGTACTCACACCATTTCTTCGCCTGAAGCTCTCAGCAATAGTAGTTTTTTATTATAGTGTTTTTTTACTTAAACATTTAAAACATGTTATTTGAATTAATATTTGCCAAAATTAATAATATATAATCGATATATACAAAAGATTTATTATGGTAACAACTATCTTCCCAATCAAAAATCCATTATAATAATCTGGGGGACATTGATAATACTTAATTTGATTTTGTAATAATCACTTGGATTTAAATCAAATTTAAACGTTAATCAGTTTGAAGTGTGATTCAAACTTAATACACATATGGTACATGCTGCCTTAGCTACACGGCGTTATCGCTGATAATATTTAATTGACTGAACGATATAAATACTTGACTTGGGAAAACACTCATTTTATTGAAATGTATACTTCTAGAATTTTAGACAATGTATTGTCAGAGTTTGAAATATATTTATGTATCCAAGGACTATAAATATAACCTAATAAATAATAATAATAAACATTAATTTAAAGTATTCCATAAAAAGTAAACACACAAACTCAACTATACATTTCATATCATCCAACGACCCACAGACCCACAAACTCGCAGCCTACCATATCACGATACACAGATTTAAAAAAATTAACCAATGTCAAGAGATAATTTCAACAAAGTATTAAATAACATTTTGCAAATTGCTCAAAATATACTCACACATAATTAAATACAAATAAAACATATGTATCGCGAACGTATATAGGGCAGGAACGGCTGTCCCTCAACACAAATAATAGTTTAACGAAAATAATAAGGACAAAACCAAGCTCAAAGAAGTGGAAGCTTGTAGTAACCTGACGCATGTTTCACTCTGATCATGTATGTACTTGTCACTTTGAAATAAAGACATATTCATCATCATCATCATCAACGAATATCCAAAAATATATGTAGAATAATCAGGGAGATCCATAAAGGATAGAACATTAAAAAGATCTCCAACCCAAGAGAGGAAAATTTACATTTACCAATTATCATATAAAATGAAGACACTAAGTTAGCTAAGAACGAATCCTATACATAGAAGGAAAAGGGAAAAAGCTTATCGCCTTCTTGGAAACAAACCGGAGGAAATAAACAGACAACTTTTACTTACCACCAGCACCCGTAAATGAATGTACCATTATTCGCCTGAAGAAGCCACAGTATGGTAAAACATTTGTTACGTAACAAAACTCTTTAAGTGTCTCGTGGTTGCACAAATACAGGAATTTCTAAAAGCTATTGTTTCCCACAATTGAACCTTTTCGAGACCAGCTTGCAAAAAAAAATCCCTATTCAAACAAAGTTTTAAAAACTTCAACTTAAGTTATTTACAAAACCGTGATTGATATATAAAAAAATATATTTTCTGAATAATAATATTCTTTAAATTTATGGCAATTAAACAAGTTTTTTACTTAATAAAATACTAACACAGTATATGGTTTTCAATACATTTTTGAAACAGTGTCAGTATTTTATTACGTGATATGGAGTTTAAACAAGTAATAGCCTCGTCAATCCAGTATTTAAAATAGTTTTATTGAAAAAAGATACTTCGAGGAGACTCTCTGTTGTAGGTGTAATAAGTTTTTATTATTATTGGAGACAATGGTAGTTTATTTTATAAATTTTATACTAACAAAACATAAAAGAGTTCTGATTTATAAATAGATATATAATGCATTTCCTCTGCAACAGCTCTCTAAATTTCCGTATTTCTATTTTCTATTCTATTTAATTAATCATTAATATGTTATGTGTTTAATTTTAAACGTATCGTACGTTCCTGATCAACAAGATGCGACAAAGCACAAAGCAGAGTGCACTGTTAAAGAGACTGTACTTACTTCATAATAATATAAAGGGACTATTGATAAACCTTGGCAGGTATAACTTAGAATACTAAGAGTGAATATTTAAAATAAATTTAGTACCAATTCAAAATGTTTACAGCAAAAGTACAAGATTTATTAGTTTATTTCATGTGTTTCGAATATACAAATAAAACTATTAACTTAATTTTACTTTTTAATTTGTACGTATATCACTAAATAAACTACTTTTATACTTAACTGTGTAGAATTTTATTAAAAAAAAACAAGAACATTTATACCAAGGTTAAAAATAATTAATCATATTATAATGTTGATTTTTCATTCAACAAATTTAAACGAATGTTATTATATTGCATACAAGTGTCTCTTCGTCTTATTTTTTAAATGTTAGTTCTTATATATAATTAACAAATTATTTATATGAATTCTCTAAGAGTGATTTAATTTTAATTTCTTTTTAATCAAAAAAAATTAATATACATTTTAGCTATAGTTAATCTGTAACGATTATTATTATTATTATTTGTTATGTATTTTATATTTTACTCGAGATTTATAGACAAAAAACTTATTAATAATTTGTTAACGTCATCTCAATAACTTAATTATGATATTGACATTTGACTGGCATTACAAAATCCAAAAAGTAATAAAAACTTTTATTTCTGTGCGGTCTCTTAGGAAGAGAGAAAACTGAAACATGCAGATAGGATTCTGGTATATAATGATGCCAGTAAACTTTAAAATATAAGTAAACCTACATTTAAAATAATTATATTTAAAAATAAATGTATTCTTCTTTTTTTACAGAAAAATAAAATAGGTAAATAGCAATTTTAACACACAATTAGAGTGCTTTTAATTTTAAATAACACAGAGATTAATATTTATTTATTTATACATCTTCGGACTCCTTTCTTAAGAAAAATATACAACAAATAAATTTTAAAAAACGTACTTCAAATATTATAACAGATTAAAGTATATCATATTCTATATATCAAAATAAATATTCAAAGGTGGAAATCCCATCGAGAAAATACAATCGCAATTATTATTTATTATATAGATAAGAATGAATGTGAACATTCAAGCTACTATCCAATGGAATAGCCAGACAGATAATGATAAGATTATCTAAAATTACTCTTACTACGATGCTCCATAGTAACACAGGTACTATTTTTGGTATTAGGAGATTCCACTATACATGAGATACTAGAGTAAACAAGAAAATGATACAGACTTACTCAGATAAATTCTCTTAACAGGCAATTGCTCAGCGATCTTATAGCTTATGAAGTAAGCAATTATTTTATATAATTTAATTTTCGTAATAATAACGTTTTAGTAATTAATAAAATTTAGATTATTATTAGATTTAATTTTATACATATTTTTAAAAAACAATACTTAAATACAGGGTGTCCTGTTAATGTGGGGAAATGGCTGGACCATAGATTCCTGGGGTCAAAATATGTTAATAATATTATTAAGGCACAACAAATTTTGAAACTTTGAAGACAAATTACGGCTTAACCATAAACTTTTGGATATAGATATATTGTGTTAAATCATCATATTTTGACCCCAGGAATCTGTGTCCTAGCCATTTTCCTACATTAACGGGACATCCTGTATATTGGCAAATTTATGTATTTGGTTTCGTTAAAAATGTAGCACAATAAGCATCAAATGTATATATTTTTATTCCTTTTATCAATAATGGTTCTTCTGATATTCACTTAAATACAAATAGGTTGTATTTTGAGGTATTGATTAATAACGTGTATTACCATTAAAATACACAATATTAATAGAATTAAAAAATTTAATTGGTTTATTGTCAAATTCAGCAAAATGTGAAGTTTATTAATTTTCATTTCAAGTCAAATTATACCAGACTTTCATATAGAAAAAAAACTTGCTCAATTTGGCACTGAATAAAAAACATCTCCGGCCTAATTTGTTTATAACGAAAACTTAAAATATTATATAAAACCATTTTAGAGATAATAAATATAAAAATCGTCGGCAAAACTAGAAATAAAAGATCACAAAAACAATTTGTTCTGAATTTCTAAAATTAATGTTTCTCAATTGTTATTTTTTGTACTAAAACATTATTTAGGGTATTGAAAAATTATATTTTGAAATTTTTTTAATGAAAACAATTTTTTTTATAAATAAAGAAGAAAACACTTTTTGAAGCTTTTTTCTAATTGAAAAGTAATTTTAAAAAGATAAATATTTAAAAAGTCTTCTTTGCTAAAAATCCAGAAGCATATAAAAACTAATTTTTTGCTTGATTTGTTGAATAAGAATAAGAATAAGAATTTATTGGTCTTTCTCATTGTTTACAACAATATAAAGCCCCAAGTAAATATGATTAAACAAATTATTTTCCTTACAGTACAAAAAGCAAAAAGTTGATAGACTATTTCACAGCAATAGCTTGCATGGTTAGAAATAAACATTTTGAATTTTTAGAAAAAAATAAAAAATAGAAGCATATAAAACTGTTTTGGATTTCTGGAACTGAAAAGCTTTTAATAAACATTCAAAAACTAGAAGTGGATGTTAACTCGTTAAGTCTTTTTTGTTTTTATTATTCGATATTTTTTTAAAAGTAAATATTACAAAACGTTTCAAACAAAGGTTAAAATGAATGAGAAACTGAAAAGTTTCATTAAAACATATATTTAAATACAAATCTTAACTTTCAAGAAAAAAAAAACATAAAAATTGAAAATATTGGTATTTTTGCCAATTGGTAATAAACTATTGGAGTTACATGAAATTTATATAACAAATAATTCAATTCAAATTCAAAAGTGAAAAGGTCATTAAGGATAGCCCTTTTGTGTAAACCTTATAGTTCTCGAGAAAGCCACATCACCACTTTATTTCTTTGTTAATGTATTTATTTTAAAAAGATGATTTTTAAATCCCCTTTACGATGAAAACCCCAGAAAGCATATAAAAATTTATTCTTGATATCTGGAATGAATATGTTTTTTTTACATCTTTTAAAAAATACCTAAAATGGTTCTAGAGATTAAAAAGACATAATTTAAAGAAGCTTCAATTATACACACAAAAAGGTTTATATATTGTTTATGTTCAAATGAGAAGTAACCATAAAAATGAATTATCTTCTACACAGATAACTCCAGAAGCGTGAAAATGAAAGGTATTTTTCGTTTAGATTTAGAAGATGTTCTTCAATAGGGATAACTAACGTAGTGCCTTAAATGATTAAGATTATATTACTTATTTATTATATGACGATTATAAGCTCCAGATCATTTAATAATAATCATATCTCTTTATTCACAAAATAATTTTAAAAAAATAGAGTGGTAACACATTATAAAGAATAACTTCAAAACAAAAATAGCGATCAATTAGCGAAAATGGACTTAAATGAACGTAATCTAGTATAAAATAAATTCTGTTGGTGGCCGTATCGAACATACTGCCCCTTTTATCTGTACGCTTTATTGGTATAAACATATTTTACAATAAAAATTCAGAAATATTGTATAGTTCCTTCTCTATCAGATATGCATATAACTTGTTTTTGAATAATTTTAAAGTCGTTATATCTGGTAAGTAAAGTGGCAATTTATTGAAAAGTTTTAGACCAAAATATTATTTCTTGTACTATACATGTAATTGTGAGTATACGAATTAAATTTCGATTTTTATTCAAAGTTAATAAAATATATCATATAAAATGTTAGTATATCCGAGTTCTTAAAATGACATCTGCATGATTCGTTGTAGTTTAACTTTAAGATTACTCGTAAAGCTCTCTTCTGCGCATTAAAAAGTTTGTTAGACAGTGTACTGTTCCCATAGAATATAATGCCATATCGCATATGTGATTCAAAGTTGGCTTTGTATACCATGTTCAATATGTTACGATTAATAAATGGTTTAAAAACTCTCAAAGCAAAGCAGACTGGATTTAATTGATTAATGGTTGAGGCGTTCACTTCGTGATACATCTTGAATATTTAAATAAAGTAGAACTCACTTTCTTGATATCACACTATTAATTTAAAAAGGGACTCGAGTTTCGATCAACAACAAAACTCGAGTCACTTTTTAAATAAATAGTGTCATATCAACAAAGTGAGACTGAATTTAGTTTTAAGTTTAACCCTTCACAATGAGATTTCCAATTTAGCTTGCTGTCCATCGTTATTCCTAAGGCATTTCCTAACCTCATTTTTTAAGATTTAATTTTAATAAATTGGTTTTAAATTGTAGTACTTTGGCTTTATCGTTATTAAGTATTAGCCTATTTTCCAACATCCATTTTTGGGTGATTGAGCAAATGTTCTTTGCTTTTGTTATTAATTCCTCAGGATTGATGCATCATTCGCATACATACAAATAACCCCGTTGTTCTCACATATTAAATTCGGAAAGTTATTAATATATACAGTTTTTATGAAACTGTCGTAATTTCTGTTGGTAAAATTTCTGAATTTACAATGATAAGAAATTATAAATTTGTAAAGATTAGTTTTAATGCGCCATTTTGTAAACCAGTTTTGTAGGAGAGTCAATAAATATTTCTGGGAGCTAATTGACTTTTAGTACATTAGAAACATGGGTAACTAGGTTGATACCATTTGCTAATTATAATAAGTAATTGTTTAATAGCAAAGAAGAGAATATCAAAATATAAATATCAAAATATAAGGTGTTATATAATATAGGTGGAAGATTCGAGCCTTGGGGAAGTAATTGCTTTAGAGTAAAAGAAGAAAAAATGGAGTTTTGGAAGAGGAATTGTTTAACGATGACAATTTAAAGCTAGATTAATAAGTGGGAAAGTAATTAAACATTAGGAATGGAATTTAAATTAATAGTTTTGGATGCTATTAAATATAATCGAGAGGATTTTATTTTAAGGAGAAACTTATATACATATAAAAGATGAAATAATTTCTCACTTAACTCGTGGTAAAATATTTTTGTATTAATTAGATTATTAATTGACAACACTTGGTTTTGTTTCACACTAGAACGAGAAAAATAAATACAAGTGAAACAAAACCAGGCCTTTTATTTAACAATCTAATTGAAATTTATATATCTTTACAATAATATGGTTAACGGTAAGTCTCGCTTAGGATTGCAAATTATACCTAATTTTCAAAATTTAAGTTTTATAAAGGAAATTATTAAGAAAACAAGGATGTGGAATAATAAGGATTAAATTGCGTGTCTATATATTGCCAATTACAGTTAGAAAAGTTGGTAAATTAAAGTGAGTGTAATTAAATAAGTGAAATTAAAATTGGCAGAAAATGTTGTACAATTATGTGAAGACCCGTAATAATTTCATAAGTCAGTGGATTATTCTAACACACCTGTCTTTGCATTTATTAAAGATAATAACTTTTATTTAAGAAAATTAAATTATACAGAATTTACAATTAATAAATTGCTACGAATAGGCTTATGACTGGAATATTCGACGTGACTTGGTGTCCTAATCTTTTAGATCAATATTTCATTAAGTAACCATTGTTACTTATCAACTTTTCATTGGGTTATATTCAGATATATTTTTGATTATGAGTATAATGAGAAGCGCTTGAAAATAATTCTCTATACGCCTGATATCACACTAAAATTGTACATTAAAATAGTATGAATTTATTATTAAAACATTATAATAACATTTTTACTATGTATAAAAGCCAATGTTCTCTTTTATTAAAATGAAATGCTCTAGTTGTTTAAATTCTACATTAAATTCTGTTAAATAGATTATACCATTTTCATACTCTTTAAAAAATATTAAAAAAAGTTAAGTAGTTTTTCATGCTAACTTTAATATATCTTGGATAAAATATCAAAAAGATTTATTTTTGGAATAGTATAATTTCAAAAATTTAACTTTAGGTAGTCAATCTTAAATCATTTAATTTCTATTTTTAAATATAACAATCGTCGTTCGAACTAATCTTGAAAACTATTTTTGATAGAGCATTCGATATCTTGTATTCATTTTTACAAAAAGTAAAACCTAATTTTTAACGATAATTTGGACTAGATTAACACAATTTATCGAAATCAAAAGTTTACGATTTAACATGAATTGGTCTTTGCATGCCCAAAAAATATTATTGATTTTATTTATGACAATTGAACGCTGAATGTATATCTGTAAATAGTTTATTCTAAATTTTAAGGCAGACCTTCGGTTTACAAGGATTAAAATCAAGGGTTCTCTAACTACAATTGGTACTCTGTATTATTCTTATTGGAGTCAACAAATAAGTAGTTAAGAAATAAATTTGAAATAAACATAGTTAATTGTTAATGATCCAAATAATTTTGTTTTATAACACACATCATTTAATATACACATATACATATTTTATATATTTTATAATTAATTTGAAAATATGTACATGTATTATATATTATTATACAGATAAACGGTTGAAAATATAAATTTCTCGGAATAAACTTACAAATCCAATACATATACATTACAACTGCCAAAATATTACTGGTTGTTTTGTATAAATTTAGATATTTCGCAAAATATATATGTAATTTTTGTAGTCACATGAACCGGTTTTTTTTTCAGTTTATACATTTATCAGTGAGTCATACTTTTGTAAATTTAATTACTTTTTATTCGTAAAAAATATTATAATGGAAAATTCAATAATAGCTGAAAACAATATACTAACTTAATATTTTATTTTGATTATAGCAGGTAAACAAATTTAGTCAAGGGGTATATATTTGAAATAGATTCTTATTCAAATTGGAGTAATAAAATAATTATATAAAAATAACACGGATAATTGAAGCCGTTAATCATTATCAAAACATTTTTGTTGTGAAATAAAGAATTGTTATATACGATAAATAATTTGAACTAATTAATTAACGTATTTAAAAAAGAATATAATAATTTGAAGATTTATTCTATAAAACGAAAAACGATTAATGTAATGATAAAAAGCAGGAAATAAATAGTATTTAATAAAATAATAAAATATCCTTACCTTAAATTCAGAAACTTTAGTAAAGAAATTGACAATATAAAAAGTATATCTTATGTCTAATGTTAGGTTTGTATTAGGAATCGTATCATAACGTTGTATTAATTGTGACTTATTTGATAGAACGGAGGTGTGTACTTTATAAATTGCCAAAACCTTTTGTAATAATAAGTAGTAATTACTTATGACGTTTACTAATAACAACATTACATTTGAAGTCCTCTATATACCTTAACTTTTCGCACACATGCATTAATTTGTCATATTTAATGGTATATTGTTACAGATTATGATAGCCACTATTTATACGAAAAAATATTATAATACTATTTTTTTTAGGCCTGACTAATTTTATAATACCTGAAAGATTAGCTTAAATATCATTATGTTTTCATAAAAAAATCCATCAAAAAATAATTTGCAATAAATTAAAACTTCCTATAAACCTCAATTAAATTGAATAATTTATTAACGGCTTACTTTTTATATTTTAATTATGCTAATAAGCGCGATATACTACCAATTAGAAATTTAAAAAAACTTAATTTATTAGTTTCTATAAATAAATTGTTTATACGTATACAACACGCCATTGCATCAAAATTGAATATCATTTCTTGAGAACAATAAAATAATTCCAACAAATCAAACATTCATACAAATAATTAATGTCATTGTCCATGTTATGCATATGTATTCATACATTTTTATAACTTTTCTTCATAATTGTCTGCAGACCTCGAAAGTGGCCTTGTTAAGTTGTTAACCATATTATTCTATTGTTTACATTATAGCTAACACGCTAAATACATTATGACGTTTCGTGTATTTAAGATAATTAACTCAATTCAAACTCTCACATTTTATGCAATGTAATAATGAGAAATAGGTTTACTTACAATTGTCTATTAAAAATAAACAAATAATAAAATGTTGTCCACTAAAATAATCAAACATTTGATTATTGATGTAATCATATATCAAACTAAAATTTTGGGTTTTATACATTCATAATATTACTATTGTAAAATCTTTTTTGTTAAAATGTTTAATATCCTCTCTAAATCAGTTCAACGACGATGAAAAATTAAATTCTCACTTAACCGTGGTGAAACATTTTTATATATTAAATTATGAAACCATACCAAGAGTTTAATTAACCTCTAATTATTATGTATTTTCGATTGAAAGTATAAAATTCGGTTAATATAGAATTTCTATTGGTTGCTCATTGATATACATATATACTTCGATTTATTGCAGTTATCAGAGTATTACGATCATGTAATTATGTATGTAATTTGGTTTCATCTATTACATTCTAAACATATTTAAACATCTTTATGGTCTTGGCACTTTGTTTGTACAGGGAGTAATTATATCGGTTTTTATGGATATAATTACCCCATGTAAAATCAAAACTGACCATAAAGATTATAACTAAATTTAAGTGATGTAACTGTTTACAGTTACAAAAATATTGTTTTTTATCACAAAACAGAAATAGATATGTGATTGGGTTTAATTTAAAAATTCGAAAACATTTCGTAAATCTACAACAAAGAAAAAACTACTTCACTGGCGAATAACTCAACAGAAATTGAATTATACAAAAGGGATTTGTTGAAATATTAGCCAGATAAGTAGTTGTTTGAATAAGTGTAGTCTTAATAAGGCTATTTATTGTAGATCTTCGACATGTTTTCGTATTTTTGAATTATTGATTAATTTTCTACAAGGACCTAAGGCCTTTAGTACACTGGCGGGAAAAAATTGAGGTCACTTTAAAATTATGACTTATTTTTGGAATTTTTTTATTTTAACTTTATGTTTGCAAATTATAAACAATTGTACTGTATTTTTCACACTAAATTAAAGAAGAAATGTTGAATCGTAAAGCATATTTATTGTTTTTATTGCCTATTTTGGAAATATCACAAATTTGCAGTTCAGACGAAGTTCGAATTTTTGTTCCTAGGACTAATATGGAACAAAAAATAATGAAAAGAATTGTCACTAATAACGAGTATTACTCCCTCTTGCATTAATAACTGCTTGAAGTCGACGAGGAACACTTTGAATTAAATTAACGATCACATTTTGGTCGATATTATTCCATTCCTGCATCCTGAGCAGTTCTTGGAGCAGGTGTATGCTTTCTGATACGTCGTCCCAACTCACCCCATACATGTTCTATGGGATTCATGCAATACGATGTCGGCATTGTAAAGGTGGACCTGTAGCCATATTTCTACAAGACAATCCAGCAGCCCGAAGCCTTCTCCTAATGGTCCATTTACATCTCTAACTTTATGGAGTTGATTTCGTAGATAAACTGAAAAAGCTGTTCTATTCCGCAAACTTGTAGACATCAAAAAATGGTCATCTCTGATCGTGGTGACTTTTTTTTTCGCCCAGGCCTGTATCCAAGTAACGCTGATACACTTTTTGTATAACACAAATGCTTTTTCCAACAATCCTTGCAGTTTCACGTTTTTCTCGCCCATTTTCAATTGACTTTCAATCAAATCCTTGGCATAACAATAGCGCCTAAAGGCATTATGACTTGTTAAGTACAATGCACCTTATGAATGACAAGTTTCGCAGAGGAAAATCAACACTAAGTAAGAAAACCACAACGGAACGTAGGTTTTCAATTAGAGCGAAATTGATGTTTCATAAAAGTCTGTAACACGGTGATAGCAACTGACATATAGATAACCTTTGTTAGGAAATGTATTATTAAACGCCTACTTTGGTTTACAATTTGCAAACATAAAAAAAAAACAAAAAAATTCCAAAAATAGGTCATAATTTTAAAGTGACCTCTATTTTTTGTTCGCCAGTGTACATTCTATGATTTCGTTTACTTTGTGGAACATCTTCAATTAATGAAATTATACTCAATAACTTTGTTTCACCACTATATTTTGTACTGTTACTCTACAAAAAATAATTTGCTGAATTTGAATTTTATCATCTGAAGCAGAAATAGTGGAAGAACACATGGTGAACTCCGTCCTGTGACTTAAATTTTTGTAATTTTTAATGCACATATCTTAATAAACATATAGAGTGATAGTGAAAAATTATCGAGCATTTCAAGATGTAGATGTATCATACTTTACTAACTTTTTTATTATTCTTTAATGTTTAACAATGAATTATACCTAACCAAAACATGTACTATATAATAAAACACTAATGGTTTTTAATTACAGAATATTTTATTAGTTAGGATATACTATAAATAACAATTTATATATACCGTTTCAGTTTATATACTTCTTTATAATAATATATTCAACATAATTTTTAAGATTCGATGTTTCAGTATTATTATTAAGTCAAGCAAATTACCATAACTTCTTATTATAATTCAATTTCACTTGAAGTATTTCACATAATAATATTATATTTACGTGCTTAGTTGTTGCTGCGTATGTTGTATGCTATATATTATAAATTTAATTCAAATTAATAACTTGTGGAAAAAAATCGAGAAAATCCATATAAATTATTACAACCATGCGCCGGTTTCCACTTTATCTCACGTCAGTTTAGTACTTCACAGATATTGAGACGGAATAACTATGAATGTTAATTTTGCTAATGAGAAAAGTCAGAATATAATAATATAAAAATATTCAGACGTTCTGCTTGGTTATGCTTATATAATGTGAAATATTTTTATGTAGAAAATTTAACAATATTCAAATTTGGTTATATTTTATGATAGAAAAAAAGTATTTTATGTATAATGATGATAAGTCTGGCCTATATATACTCAAATATGGTACAAATAGACATAACATGACCTGTTAATAATCGGTTAATTAGTTAAAGTAAAAATGGTAATATGTATCACATGAATAAATACATCTTTAAATATGCGTTAGGTCAAATACAGATAATGTTGTGTAAATTTTAGCAACATTTCGGACTTATTTTAAGCATTCAAAGTATTACGTATAAATTTTTTGAATGATGTGATTATATTGAATTAAGTCTTGTCATTTCGATTCCGTCCAATAGTAATCATTAAAAACTGTACGAGGGTAGATTGAAAAGTTTCCGGAATGGACAAGAGATGGCGCGCGTATCGTGAAATTGTTATAATGGTTGTCAAGGCTAACCTATTTTAGGTAAGCTGTCAAATTTTCAGACACATGCGTCGTTCCGTTTTTGTTTACTAGGATATCTTGTGAAGCAAGTTAGGAACTTTTGCAAAAATGGATAAAAACGAATTTCGTGCAGTCATCAAACATTTCTGGATGGATGGGAAAAAGGCGACGGAGATACGAGATATTTTGCAGAAAGTTGATGGCACATCCACATCTTCATTTTCGACTATTAGTTTCTGGGTGAGCGAGTTCAAACGTGGCCGTAAGAGCACCAAGGATGAACCACGTCCAAAAACGGCCACAAATGAAGAAATGGTCGACAAAGTCCATGATCTCGTGTTAGATCGACGAGTGAAGTTGCGCGAAATAGTAGAGACCACGGACATCTCACATGCGCGATGCGTGCCGCGTTTGCTGACTATGGACAACAAGCGAAATCGTGTGACCACTTCTGCAAGGGTACTATGTTGAAAAATAAAAAATAAACCTGTTTAATTACTGCGTTTTCTTGCCCATTCCGGAAACTTTTCAATTTACCCTCGTATGTGGTATGTTGCTTAACAAAATGTTGCCAGTCGAAGATGCGCCACGTTCAAGAATGCAAGTTGAAACGCAATACAATAAAATAAAAACATTAATGGAAGCAAACGACAGCGGAAAACAATTGCACAAGCTGGTATATGTAAGTAAACACAATATTTGGGCGATTAAAAATGAACAGTTTAAGACAACATCATGCGAAAGCGAACAGGGTGCAAGTAGACAAACTGCAACAACTTCGAAAGCAAGTATCCATCGAAAGAAGATTAATTTAAAGAAAACATCAACGACAAGCGGCCAGATTTGGCAAATCGTAAGACTGTTATCTTCGACCATGCCAAAGCGAAACCACACTAAGTTTAGTGTCCCACCAGAAGTTGCTGCAACTTATATGGGATTTGATAGACCATCAGCCAAACTCACCAGACCTTGCGCCATCCAACTACTATTTGTTTTGATCTTTGCAAAACTCTTTGAATGGTAAACAATTCAATTCAAACAAAGGTGTAAATGAGCATTTGCATCATTTTTCGTTTTGCTGATAAATTCCAGTTCATTGAGTATGGTATGGTGATGTTACCCGAAAGATGGCAAAAGGTCATCAAAAAAATTGTCAATACATAACTTTCTATAAAAAATCGCCTTTGGTTATTATTAAAAAAAGACGAAATGACTCAACCCAATATTATTTGGTCATTTAGTTTATTAAAGGTATAGCAATATAACGAATGAAAATATGATGATTATAATATATTTCAAGTAACGCAAATTTTTATTACCAGATACAATTATTTAGTAGGTAGATAATACAATTTTCTTTAAATTTTCAATTGTACATTTCATATATTTCGTGAGCATGCAATTACAAAAAATCTAACTTGTATCTATATTAACCTAAAATTTATTAAGTTAAACAAGATATTGACTTATATGATTGAAAAATCTAGTTGAATCTAAAGTAAAATATATACAAACAAGTAATTTTTGTGTTATAATTCAATTTAACTATCATATGTATAATTAGTGAAATAGCATTGACAGAGTTTTCAGAAGCAATTAGAGTAACTTTGGCATTTTTTTAGGAAACATATTTTTTGGAAATATTTATAAGGTTAAGTAATACATATTTATTTGTTTATTATCTTAAATAGAAACAAGTGTTTAATAAAGGTATACGTCCTATTATTTCCTGAATTATAGTATCTTAGTTTACAACTAAATTATAAATAATGTTTAAATTCTAAATCATCAAGGTTCATCACAAAATAAACGATTCTGCCATCAAACTTTCTGAATGAACAGAACAAATTATGAACACTGAATAAAACACTTACTATGTTTTTAACCACTATAATTTATTATAATATATAAATATATTACAATGTGTACGACTTAAGTTTGTATTTATATATTATAATAAATTATAGTGGTTAAAAGCATAGTAAGTGTTTTATTCATTGTTCATTATGAATTACCACGTAGTAACGGTCGCAACCATCATTATGATTAAGAACAAATTATCTAATAATTTAAAAATACGAAAACATTTCGTAAACCTACAACGAGTCTTATTAAGAATATAAAACAAATAACTTATTGAAACAAATATTTCTCTAGCTAATATTTTGACTCATATTGAATTATTCAAAAGTAATTTACGTGCTATCAAATTATATATTAAAATTCCTAACATGGTCATATTTTAATAAGTTGTAAATATTTTTAACATATTTAGACAATATTTTATCGTTTTGATAGATATAATACATGTTCATATTATTTTGATTTCGACCTTTACCTTATAAATTCCGTTAAACACTCTGAAATAAAAATAGTTTATATAATTTGATAAATAGGGTACTTAAACTGAGTACTTTAGAGTAATATTTTGTTTAATGTATGCGCTGATAAATATTATTGAATTTAATATATACTTTAGTTTGTAGAGCTGTATTCTTTATCTTTTTTAATTAATTGTAATAGTATATAAACCATAAATATATATTTTTTAAGTGTATATAAGGATAAATTCCACAAACATGTTTTTATTTTAATCGAAATAACCTTTTTCCTGTATGAGTATATAATTTTGATCCGTTTTATTTAATAATACTAGAAAACCTTAAATACCTTTTTTTTTAATTTGTTGTCTAATGAAATACTTTTTTAAAGCGAAATATGTTTTTTTGTTAAATTTATTTTTAAGGCATCTACTTCGTTATACATGTTGAACACTAATTAAAACACTTTAACTTTGTTTGTATAACACTGTATTTATTTTGTGACTATAGTTTCGGTAACTAAACGTACCATTACTTTATGTTTGATAATGGTACGTTTCGTTACCGAAATTATAGTCACAAAATAAATACAGTGTTATACAAACTGAGTTAAAGTGTTTTAATTAATAGAAATATGTGTTTTTAAAGCATCAGTGTAAAATTAGTTTAAAGATACAAAATGAAAACGTAGTTAATATTTTTTTAATTTTTAGGCATAAACTAACAGTTTGCTGATTGTGATTTCAGCCCTGTAGTTTTACCTATTAATTATAAATTCCATGCTTTAATATGAGGAATAGTAATTTTAACTGGTAGCTCTTCTTTTCTACATAAATGTAAGAAAACAAGGAAGTAATACGCAAAAAAAAATTCATTCAAGTGATGATTAAATACTTATAACATTTGATTAATTTTGCAATTAATCATAACTTTCTCTAGTATCAAATTTAATATAAAATGTTAGAGACAATTTGAATAATTTTGCTCATGAATATTTATATAACATATGTTATTAGTCCAATGATAGTAGTAATATTGATTTAAACATTTCAATTAGGTACCTTAATTGTCATTTAAAGGGCAATGACATTTGTTCAGAATTACTGAGAGCATACACTAGAGGTAAATTATTAGCTGACAATATTAAGTTAATGAGAATAGGTCCAAACAAGCATTATATTTGTAATTTATCTAAGGTGATTAATTTAATGTAGAAATAAATTAGAAGATGAATAGTATATTATAAAAGAAAATTAATACCTTCTTAGTTGAAAAATATGCGATTATTTTATTGACATGATGATGAGAGAATTTTTATATATAATATTGGTTTCATTTTACAGTTATTTTCATATTTTTATAATATATACTTTTAAGTTAGAAATAAAGGTATGGCTTTGCTGTATCTATTAACTTTTGTCTACTCATATTCTGAAACACCTGTTATTTGAATATACATATTACTTTCTCTGAACAATATTTTCTTAAAATTAAATTTAAAATTTTGATTCTCCCAAAAAAGATGTGCCATAATAGAATTTTAATTTTTCTTATAAGTGATTACAAAATTCAATTTTTATGATTTGCCAGAAACTTTTTTAAGATTGGACATCTCATGCGACATTTTTCGGCGAATTCTCGCCAAAGCTATCATTCATGCTTATTGATTAATTGAATAGAACTTAAACTAAGTCGCCGCAAAGCCGCAAAGGATTGGAACTAAAAGTTCCAACCCTTTGAGGCGCCGTTTTCCTAATTAGATTAAATTAGATTAGATAGGGTCGTTTGACAATAAGATAGCCTTACAATACATCGGCCTGTTAGATCTTTTGAACTAGTACCCTACTACTAGTATGGTCCCAGGAATTTAATTTCCTTGATCGATTGATCTCCTAGGAGACCATGCCCTGATCCGTTCTGGATTTACTGCCATTTCTCCGGTTAGGGCTACATTGGTGGCAGCCAGTGCTATACATACGCATAGGATGTGTTCAGACGTTTCCCCTGCTAATACACATAGTCTAAAAGTGATATGGTCCGCTTTACCTATCACGTGGAGAGCCTAATCTTTTGCTCTGCTTGGCGAGAGGTTAATTAATATTTTCGATTTTTTTTTTTGAACTGGTGTATTTATGCAGTGCCCTGTTTTGCAACTTTTCCCAACCTCCTATGTGGTTTTGGTAGCCCATATGTAGGATTTGGTCCGATCATGATAGTCGCAGCTCCTTCCCAGTTAAGTACATGGTTTTTATACTTTGCCTTTTATACTTGCATGGTAACGACATTAAAGTGAGCTTGTTGCCCTTGGTCAATTGGTTCGAACCTTGTTTATAGTTCCATGTAGTTTTGGAATTAAAACTGTATGCTTTAAGGTTCTTAAGGGCAGTCTATCTGTTTGAGATCAGACAAATTGTTGCTCTTTTGTAGCCCTTTTTCATACAAACCTGAGCACATCTTTCCAAGGCTATTGTTTCAGTCTCTACTGATGGGCCTTATCTGAGAGAAAATAATTTCCTGTATTTGGATCCGTATATGCCTATGTCTTAACCCGCTTCAGTTTTTTGATGCATCTGTATAACATATTGCTTATACAGTGGACGCCGCTTATTAGAATCACGGATAATGTTATCAATCGTATATTGTTATCACTTTTGCGAAGAACGGGCCAGACGTGTAATACTACATACAAAAAATTTCGTTTATAGTAATCATTACTTCAGTTTATGTTATCATTTTTTTTCTTAGAAATGTTTTCGTCATAAGCAATCAATCAATCATCAATTGAAAATCAAGAGCCAGAGGAAGATGTAGATATAAAAACAATGCAATTCCCAACAATTAGCGAAATGAGAAAAGCGCTGGAGGTTTTGCGACGTGGTGTGCAGCACAGGTCATCTGATTTTCAGACGCATTACTTCTATATAATTTTCGTTAATAACTTGCTCCGCGAAAATCAGAGACAAACAACGCTGGATGAGTTTTTTTAAATATAAATTTGTTTTTTATTTTGTTTCAAATTTAAATGAATTACATATTGTGTGTAGTAATATTTTTTAACAGTTTATGTTACGTTATTATAGTTTGTAACGTTATATATTTTTAATTAAAATAAAGTTTTGTTTTTTCGGCTATTATTATCAATCGGCTATTGTTATCAAAAACCCCGAGTCCCGTTGTGATCACATTAAGCGGCGTGCACTATTTTAGTTTTTTAAGTCCGCTCTGAGTGCTCGAAACTATATTCCGTACCATACCAGTCCAGGTTCATCGTACTAATTAGAGTACGATCTTTTCTCTTTTCTGACTTGTTCGTGCAGGAGGAGTAAGTCTAGTAAAGCTTCCACTGCTTCAGAGAAGGTGGCCATATATCCCTTGTCAGAATGGTTTGAAGCTTGTTTTATGCCGTTGCTTATTTAGTCTTGACCCACCATACTAGTAAGCCATATATAATAGGGTCTTAATAGATAATATAGAGCTAATGTATCATTTTCTATTTCAGTTTCATGATCTGCCAAAAATCCTGCGGCATATACATAGTGCCGCTGTAACTTTGTAAATTATTTTTGTAGGTGCAGATTTTAGCGCAATTTCTTGTCCTTTTACTTTGGGTGCTTTAATATTCAGCTTCCTACGACTAGTGAAAGCACCACAGTTTTGTCAGAATTAACATTGAAACTTTCTCTCAGATACCATTATAGTATTGAAGGGGAATTAGGCTAGAGACGACGTGACGTCATATTTACCCATTATGAATATTGCTATGTCGTCGGCATAACCTTGCGTACAATAAGCCTGGTCGACCAAGGTCTTAACGTCATCCACATCAGTGTAGGGGCGATAGAACCCTGCCTTGCGGGTACCTTTTTGCTAGGTGTACCATTTCTAATTCACTCCCTAAACTTGCAGTAATCTTACAGTTTTCGAGTATGGACTTGATCCATCTTATCATGGGTATCCTTCCTTTATGGCCCCTTTTCGCGTTTTTGAAGGTTGTGTTATAACACACACCTTCTTTTATTTCATTAAAATATAGCATAGCGTAAAGCTAGGTTTGTAAACTGCCTGCAGATATTGGGCAATTATAATTAGAAATTTTCTGTTTAGCGGAAAACAGGATCCATACGTCTTTGGGATGCTATTTTAAAGCAGAGCCCCTGCCGTTCCTATCTCTTCTGAATTCTGCATATGAAGTAGAAATCACTCTCTATAGAGGCTCTAGTTTGTGTTCCTCGGATTTCGACACTCCATTGCGTCTTTCTTTGTAGCATCTATGCCGAACTCAATCTGCTTATGGTCCAATAAAGAGGGTCCTTCCACAACATGCCAATTTTAAATTGTGATTGCTGTAAAGGCATAAGCTAGAGTGATGTCCAACATCTTCTGCCTAATTGCATCCACAAAGTTAGGCTCGCTACCTCTATTAATAATATCTAAATTATTAGAGATAATGAATTCATACTATTTTGTGGGCGTTGGCATCACAGCCCAGGAGAAAGTGTATATTGCCTCTTCTGCCCCATTCCACGAGTCTACTTAATTTCTCTGGTTCTGGTTTCCTTTGTTCTTCTGGCAAGTAGACAGAAACGATGACAACCTGCCTATTGCCTTTTTCCGTGGGAACTTCTACTAGAGCTGTTTTCGTATAATTAATGTCTATCCTGAAAATTAGAATTACCCTTCTAGTAATGCATTCTGTTTTATACACCAGATATACAGCGTATTTACCACCATTGATGTGGTCTATACCCCTCTTAAACCAACTCCTAAATTTTGTGTTTCGGGGCTTTTACTTTTAATATTTTCCTTCTGTCACCATTGATCGAGTAGGGCCTTTTGTGTTCCTTGTCATCTTTGATGACGGCGGATCCTTCCTTTGTTTTTCTTGAGTGGCTGGACCTAGATGAGGCTCTTTTGGTAGTCCCACGCCGCTTTGCTCCACCCTGTCAGCGGACTGTGAATTCAGTGACAGAGTGATCTCCAATTTGGGGCTCTTCGTCTCTTTAGTACCCTTTCTTCTCATTGATGTATCGCTGGCTATTGGGAAAGTAGCCAATGAGAAGTTTTGTGTCAGGCATCTCTGCCTCTTCTAGTATCCTTCTCGTTCGCACAGCTTGAGATGAGCCGATGCGCACTGGCCGAATTTGGGCTTAATTGTTGGCTAATTTCCATTCTCATTTATTTTATCCACAGTGGCCTCACGTATGGCTTTAATTTGGTTCGTGATTCTGGAAAACTTTCTAGGATTATACCTATTTTGATAAAAGTATTTTTAACAAAAATTATCAGGAAAAGGTACAAAAATATTAGCATTCTATTTAAGGAAGTTCCCAAGGTCACCTGTTTTAAATATTTGGATGGTGACTTCAGGATACTTAAAAGACAAATAGGCACTGTAGTGGCTGTAATGCAGGCATTGTTTTGTGGTTACAGTAATTGAATACAACGACGATTTGAGAGAAATAGATGTTTCTTTCTATATGGAAATTTAGAAGAATTTTTCACCTAAGAGATTTAAAATGAAAAGGTGTAAGTAGTTTTAAGTTTTTTTGCATTTTTCATTTCTCTACATATAGAAAAGTAATTTAGTAGGAATTAGCGTGAAACATTTAAATTAAATCAATATTTAATTTACATATTTAAGTTAGCCTTTTTAATTTTCATATACAGAAGATATTTATTGATATTAATCTATGTTTTTCTACCATTAGTATTAACTAATCAACTTAAAATATAATTTATAGTCACCTGTCAATTAATTTTACTGTATTCTAATCAACTTTAAGGAATAGTAGTTATATTAAACAAAGTATTACTAAAATATGATATATATTATCTAAAAATATGTTG
The DNA here is from genome assembly GCA_963969525.1 of Ontholestes murinus. Taxonomy (NCBI): domain Eukaryota; kingdom Metazoa; phylum Arthropoda; class Insecta; order Coleoptera; family Staphylinidae; genus Ontholestes; species Ontholestes murinus. The sequence goes on from OZ018387.1 coordinate 57,850,290, forward strand.
TTTAAAACATCTTGACGGCGCAGTACAACAATTCAAAAATAATAAATAAAATTAAATAATAATACATGATTTAAAAATAACTTAGTATCTAAGATAATGTAGCTTAAAATAAGAAATGATTACTGAATAAATACATGCATAAACAACAAGTTTATTCGTTAAATTGGACTGCAATGTCAATGTAATTTTTGAAGGCCAGACGGCAATAACATTAAATTGTTTAAACATATTATTATAAACGTGTTATTTAAACGAATCCACATTTTTCTCTTCAATTTATATTTACTTAACTATTAATAATGTTTTACTAAACAATATGACTGTTCCTCATGATATACGAATATCCTAAAATAGCCCAAATCGAAACGGAAAATGTGAATTGTAGGTCAACATCGTGCTAATTCTGTATTCCGCAGATACGATTTTTCTGAAATGTATGTAAATGGGTTTTCCTCGCACTTGAAAATTTCTAAATCGGGAACATTTTATTAACGCGTGTCTGGTCTGTCACTTTCACGCACTTGATTGCCTCTTTTATGGAACGTATCGAGTGCTCATTCGAGATGCGGTTTGATAGCAGATAGACAGACACAGAAAAATTCTATACAAAAAAAATACGTTATCGTTTTCGGAATTATCGGGAAGTGTCAGGCGTATATATGATAAGAGTGACGTGCGGATTCGCCAAAAGTTAACGCGAAGTGTACGGTGCGAGTCGAATATATTTTTGGTGTGTGAACGCCGTGTGATAATGTACATAAATTTGTTTGTCATTTCACTCCTGGGCATGTTCGTTTTTGCACTTGTTTATATGTTAATTGCATATAATTACAAGTCGATGAAGAGGTGCTGTAGAAGGCCTGAGCCTTGCGAACTTTGTAAGTATTATACTTGGAGAAAATCTTAAGATCTAAAGTTATATATGTATATTTAGGCAACTATCTATATATAGGATATTCTCAATTAATTGGGTCTAATTATGATTAATGTTAGACTTGATTAATTGATTCACTCGTTAAAATTGTCCTTATATCTTCTTAAATAAAACTTGGATTACGTTTTATTTCTTTCAATAAAACGTGGTTTAATTAAATACAAATTAAATGTTTGTTTCCCTATCAACAATAGCTACTGACCGATTCCAAATGTTACCATGGATGAGTAGAACTTCTAAACGTTCGAATGTTTTCGTTATTATATTATAACATTTTAATAATATATTCTATAAGTGTTAATATTTTGCACTCAAAAAAGAAAGAAAGAAAACAAGAAAAAGAGCTATTAAAATGGAATCTAAAATTATAATTTCCAAAAAAAAAAAAACATGAACGTATCAATAATAATAGTAATAAAATATATAATGGGTAAATAAAATTGTTATTATCTAACATTTCCAAAGGATAAATAAGTTTTTATTGATTTTTATGTTGAAGAAAAATAAACTAAATGTCAAATCATTTTACTATTGTATATAATGCTACATGTGTTTCACTGTATTAGCAAGGATGTTTGTAAATTTGTTCGTTCAAATTGCAAACTTCTGTTGATTTTGAAGATGCATTAAATTTTGGTCCTCTATTTTGACGCATGTAATATTAAAATTAAGACATCACAGCGGGCCTGGCGAGGACTAGGTGCTCTGGTCAATGATTTGATCACCCTTCAATCGAGCATCCCAGATCCAGAAAGTTAAAACATTATTTTTAGGATTGAAAGAACATAGTTTGTTTTGATTCAGTTGTTACTATGTATTTATAGATAATTTTAATATGTTTTAATTATTTCTATATACATAAGTTATTCAATTAATATGATCTTAAATAACTTTTTGTAAACTCTTGTATAATTTATTTAATTAAAAAATACGATAATCTTTGTAAATTATATATGTATTTCATATCAAAAAAGTATCGTATTTTTTAATTATTCGGAGTTCTATTTACAAAAAAAATAATTTTATATTTTATTCTTTTCCTTTTAGTATACTATTTCAAGGGTAAGATTTTATTATTTAACTCTGTTTCTTCATTGCATTCATTTAATTTTTAAACGTAAAAAATCCATTACACATTTATCTCACATAAGTAATTTTAAATATAACATTACAGCTTTATTACTTTCCCTATACACGTAGTATATAGGGGGAGTATTGTTTTCGTGATTTTTTTTTGAAAATTTTTTTTTGCGGAAATATCCGTTTTAGGGTCCACTGAACCCAAAACACTAATTTCTGGAAAAAAAAATTTTGTGTCTGTGTGTGTGTCTGTCTGTCTGTCTGTGTGTCTGTCGGTGGGCGCTGTATCCCAAAAACGAATAATCTGTTTGAGATGAAACTTCAAACTTAAGGTTTTATCGTTAAAAACTGGAGCTGAAAAGCTTTTGGTAAATATTCATAAACCGGAAGTGGATGTTTACTCGAGGTGTTTTTTTGTTTTTTCGTGATATTTTTCTAAATATGAAAAATTTTAAAAAATGGTTCAAACAAAAGTTAAAGGCAATGAAAAACTGAACAAGTTTTATGCGAACATCTTTTTCAGAAAATTCTTAACTTTCGAGAAAAAAAAATAAAAATTGAAAATTTTGACATTTTTTGCCAATTGCTACTAAACTATTGTAGTTACATGAATTTTATGTAACAAATAATTGTAGAGAATTCAAAAGTGAACAAATTATTAAGAATAGCCTTTTTGTGTAAACCTCATAGTTTTCGAGGAAAATATAGGGAAAGTACTATGATGGCCACATCACCATTTTTATTATTATATTAACACTAATTATATTTACTATGATCTTTAAATAGATAAAAAGAAGAAATACCTTAGATATTTTTTGTGAGTTTTAATAATAAATGAACCTGCATATTTAGATAATTACATGTTTACTTTAAATTCTAATCAAAATGCTAATGTTTAACCTATTTTGCACTTAGACATAAACAGCCTTATCAAAAATCTCCTGAGCAAATACAACTTTCATCTTGATAAGTTTGGCATTAGTTTTTTACTTCACTTTTAAGAAACGTATTAATTTGATATAATGCACTAAATATTAAGGTCCAGTTTCAACATATTCTGGTATCATTAGCTTAAAAGAAGACAAAGAAACGAGAAGTTGTTAATATTGAGTTATAAAACTCTGACCTCTGTGAAACTGGCTATGACTAGAATATAGGTATCACCTTAGTGATGGAATTTAAAATTAATTGTTAAAATAATCACCATTTAAAAATAAATAATTAAGTAAAACCTACAAAAATCACTTTAAACTTGAATAAAAATTGTTGTAATACTTTTGGTATGAGATTGCATATAATTGCAACTGTTAAAAATCTTGGTTTCCATCAAAGTTACATTTTTAGAAGGACGTGAATGAAAGTTATCTACTATACGGGAAATTGGGAGAAAAACGATCTTAACACGCACAATTAAAAAATTGCAAATATGTACTCAAAATCCATGAAAAATCTTTGAAATCATGAATGTTTTGAAATATAATATATTATATGAAAAACAAATTTGGAAACGCCTAAATTTGTATTTGAAACAAACAAGCTTAATTTGATTCATATCAAAAGAGAAAAAGACTAAAAGGTTCTGTGATTAAATTGCAAATTTACACTCAATCCCCATGAAACATTCTTTGAAATCATAAATGTTTTAAAATATATACTGGATGAAAAACAAATTTGGAAACACCTAAAATAAAATTAACCAAATATTTGAAAATAGCAAGTTTAGTTTGATTTGATAATAAAGAAGCCTAAAAAGCTGGTTGATGACTATTTAGAAATTAAAACTATTCCTGTAATATTAAGAAAGGGGATGTTTTATTTATATAGTATATAAACTTATTTTTATCAAATTCATTTATAATATAAATACAATGTTAATCATGTAAATGAAAAAAAACCACCTGAACAAATTTATTAACACTATTAATTACATTATTACTTCCTAGTCTAACATCTTAAATTGAATCAGCTGTTTTATTTAAATAACATTTACACACCTTTAACTAATTCATTGTTTATAAATTCGACCTCAATTCTTATCTTATCGTAATAATTTTAGATAAGTTGCTTAATTATTAATTAATAGCTCAAATATTTACACCTCTCAGCTGTGAAGAATTTATATATGCGTACGAAGTTATCAGAATTATATGTGATCGCACAAATACAAAAGCAGCTGTCAAGATTTAGAAAAGTAGACCTAATATGATAATGGTTAGTATAATAATATTTGTATAGTAAACAATCGTGTTTAATATTATATTCATTTGATTAAGTTATCTAAGGTTTGAACTTTTTCAACATCAACAATATGCTTATTTGAGATATATTAAAATCTTTAACTTAACATTGTATAATAGTGCTATATGTTCCTTAAAAAAACTTTAAATTTTGCTTTAAATACTTTTAGTAGTAGTAGTAGTAGTGTTTGGCTATCGACCTTGTGGTCCTTCCGCCGTGGGATTTGTGTATTTGTGTGTGTGTGTGTGTGTAAATGCACACTTGTTACTTTAAAGGATCGCCCCCGTCACTCTAAAGCATCATTAAATGTATCCCAAAGTTAAGGGTACGGGCCGTAAACGAATGTGCCACTACCGGCGTGTAAAAACTTTAATTTAAAAAAAAATAATTTTGGTCCCTTACTCTAAACATGTATTATGTAGAATTTTTTGACATCAAATAAATAAATACATAATCTATTTACATACGGTCTTTTGCATACGCTAAATTGGTTTTCTCTTTAAAAATATTTACAATGTACTTCAATTCTTGATTTCATAGTGTATTGTAACCGATAATTGATTATTACATTTGAATAATTTAAATGATTCTTCTTGATTTTATTATTTCCTTTATAATACATTGAATATTACATAAGTCTGATTTTCACTGCAGATTAAATGAAAATTTAATTACAGAATGACAGAAAATTCCAGTGACTCAGATCACTAACAGGAATTCAGGTATTCACAGTTTGAAAGTAAAACATAAATATTATCAGTGTTTTGTCTTGGGAAATCCATCCACTTACAAATGTACATTTTAATACTTCATGGTACACGAACCAGTCATAATTCTCTAAAAAAAAATACGGCGCATGATTTTAATGTGAAAAATACACGTATATAATAATAATAAATTTTAATTGATTCGTACAAACGGTTTATTGTCTAGGTCGAAGATTTTTAAAAATTATTTAAATTTCTAAATAAAATATATCATAACATATTTGGGACGAATTTAAAAGTAGTATCAAAACTTATAATAAAATTTAAATAATTAATTTTTTATCGCATTTAAATAATAATAATAACCTTACTTTCAAATCAAGAGAAAATTAAGCATATTTCATTAATTGATATAGTTGTTCATATAGTTGCAGATAAATTAGACATAAAATTACATGAGTCTCATAAAGAATTTAAAACAAACCAGTGGTTGAAAAACAATTACAATTACTTGCTTAGCTAATTCTCGTTGCTCCAAAGCTCCAAAGTGCTTTGGGTGATTTCAAAGTATCATACTTACTTAAATTATTATTGGTATTCAACATTTTACAATTCTAATTAATTCTTATATTTTAGAGAACTTGATGAAAATAGAATAAAGAAAACACTTTTAGTTCATACTACACGGTAATTATTATCAAACTTAGTTTTATTCACTTTTTTTTGGTGATGACGAACCTGTCAAACTCAAGATTATTATATTTATTACACCAATGTTATGTTATGTTACGTTATGGGTTCGGTGGGTTGTATGGCCTCTGAGCCTTCCGAAATTACCTCGACCTAAGAGATCTTTTGTAATTATCACTGACCTACTTGAGTCCCTCAATGTCTAGACTTTTTACGTAATCTACAATAGTTTAAGGGTTAATGTGTACCAGTTCATTAAGCTTTAAAAATGCCAATGACAGGTAGTTACCTCTTTGAAAGGACAGGACAGAGCATTCACACAGTAGGTGTTCTGCTGTTTCTTGTGCCTCGTTGCAGAATCTATAGTTGGCATCTGTTGTCTGACCCATCTTAGTAAGGTAATATTTCAGAGGGCAGTGTTCGGTTATCAGGCCGGTTATGCGCCTTAGATTGCCCTTTTTAATCTGAGAAACCGTTTTGATCTTACAGCAGAGAAGACGATAAACCTTTTCGCATACCATAAGCCAGGCGTGCTCCTCAGGTGGGCACTTTTGGCAGTATTTTCTCATTCCTGGATCATCTAAATATACTCGCATGTGTTCAAGGTCTCGATTTCTGCCTGAAATATTGATGGAGATCCGCCCAAAGCCCTCCATAAGCCAAATGGAGGGCCAGTGATGCCGATTCCGACTCCATGATCAGCTTTAGATCCGCCAGTGAACCAAACGATTGAGGAGCATTATAAGTGCCTGACTTTTGCTTCAACATCATGAAGGCAATGGATGGCCACTTTAATCGTTGACTCGAGGTCTTAGTTACTTATCATTTGGTCTTTGTATGTCTTTGTATGTATATCGTTAAAGTTAAAGTTTGTTTAAATACTATTTATTGTATTGTATTGTTTGTTGTGTGTTGGTTAAATAATAGATGTTTATTTTCTACAATATTAGTAGACCACTTTAATAAATTAGTACCAAGTCATAAAAATAATGCCATGCTTATTAAGAATATAATATTTGTTTATATGTATATATTATTACCAATATCCTCACTGTTGTTAAAATCTAGTGTAAATTTGGTTGCCTAGAGAGAAAATTACTTTCCGCGCCTGTAATAATTTATTAAATTTATATATGAAAGATAAATCAATGTTTATTCAAAGTATTAAAAAAACAATGGAAATGATCATAAATCTAGGAATAAGCTTTAAAAAGGATTTTATATTGAAGATAATAATTTTAATTGTTTATAAGATGTTTCTTCTATGTAAAATTTTGATATCTAGATCCGGATTTTTTCATTTTTCTTTCTGGTCATAGAAATTTAAAAATTATCATTTGTAAAATACCTGTTAGTATAATGTGTTATTATTTAAATACCATATCTTCATTTTTTAAAGTATTGTCACTTTGATAATACAGGTGTTTAGCACTCCATTTTTTGGCAATGATGTTTTTACAGCAGATAAAGTTACTTCTAGTTTGATAATGCCTAACTTATAATCAAGACAAAGTCACCGTATTTCAATTCAAGTGTTGTCATCTATTGAAATTCCATTTTGCCATCTGTAAAATACCGTCATATATCATCTGTGGCTGATTAATTATTGCTTAACCTTTTGTTATTTAAATGTTATTTGGCAATTCATATGTTATTTAAATTTAAATTTGAGTTTACTTAAATGTCGTATTTAATTTTTATATAATATCTCTGATTACACGCCGATGGTGGCGCATCGGTTACGGCCCCGAACTGACGTGCAGCAACGTTGATTCGGGTCAGTAGTCGGATGGGTGACCGGTACCATTCACCATTGGGATACAATTAATGGTGCTTTAGAGTGACGGGGGCGATCCTTTAAAGTAACAAGCTCATTTACACACACACAAATACACAAATGACACATGGCGGAAGGACCACGTGGTCGATAGCCTAACACTACTACTACTACTACTACTACTATCTCTGATCTATCTCATTCACATTTAATGTCAAATATAAGGTTGTACCTTCAATATAGTGAGATTACAAAGGCATCGTGTATTTAGAGCTGCTGCCACAGGACCAAGCCATTAATACAACGGTGTACTGTCGCCAATTGGACAAATTGAGTAAATCCATCAACGAAAAGCGATGAGAATTGGCAAATCTTAAGGGTGTTGCGTTCCACCATGCCAACGTAAGACCACACACAAGTTTAATGATCCGCCATACTAACCAAACCTTGGGACTTGCCACTACTAGTTGTTTTGATTTTTACAAAACTTCAAACAATTCAATTCAGATAATGGAGTCAAACAGCCCTTGTTTAATTTTTTTCTGAGAAAGGTTAAAAGTTCTTTGAGCAATAGTCAATATATAACTGAAAAAATATTTCACATTTGATTATTATTGTAATAAGCCGAAATGTATTTTAGACTCAACCCAATATTTTTACGGTATGCAAGTTTGAACATTACTACTACTGTAGTAATTTAAGAAAAAAATTTTTAGTTATTAAAATATAATAAGTAGAGCAGAGATTAGTTTTTTTTAGTATAAAATAAAGTTAAAGTTATTATTAGTGTTAACTTTACTAAGTATTATAATAATGGTATTGAAATAGTATATTAAAAAACGAGTTCAATAAGCGCAATTTTTTCTAATGGACAAGTGCAAAAAAAAACCTTATGAACGAGTTTTTTATAGTATTTTTTCTATTTTGCACATTATATATACCATTTTTAATGAAAATTCAGAGATTCATAATTAGGCAAATTTTGTATAGTTTGGCATTGGTAGTCCATTGACATTGATATTCAATTTCAAATTGTTAACTTCATTTTAGTAATTTGTGTTACCAACGCGAATATAATTTTCTCCGTTCTCGGTTCGCACACTAATATTATTAAGTTACCAGTGTTAGCGTGATTTTGATTTAAATTTGTTATAAATGAATGTTAGATATTTAGCATTTAAGGGTTGGCTACGTTGAAAATATCAAAGCACCAACCTTGAAAAAGTAAATTGCACTAGACTATAAACGAATCAACATAGAAAACAGCATATAATTATTTAAATAAATGCGTTGAAAATATATTTTTAGAAAAGAGATACTCAAGCAGATTTATAAGTAACGTGGAAAGTATTTGGAAAACCAACGACTGTAGAGAACAATTTTTATAAATATAATTATTATTTTCAATTTAAAAGGTTCTTATAAAAAGATATAACAATAAACTGAATGATGCAGATGTGTGATAAAATAGTAAATTGCATAATATTGCGAACGATGTAGCTATTAGTTCGACAGCAAATTTTTTTTAGCATGCAGTGGCTTCGTCAGGTAGATGTGAAACATTGTCGTAGAAATAAAAACAGTTTTGAAACCATATACTGTCAGTATTTTATTAAGCAATTAATGTAATAAATTTTCTTAGAAAGTTCTGTAGATACATGAAACGCCATTTACTCTCGGTAGAATTTGGTGTTATCATTGGTCTACTAAAAATATGCATACGGTATATTAAAATTTTAAGTTTTAAACTTAATTGGTATGTAGTCTTACTGTGATCATTGAGTTTAATTCTATTTTAACTTGTATATGAATAAGGCACAAAGCACTTACAAAGCAGCATCCTAGGGTTTATCCATTATATAAAATATTCAATATCGTGTTTTTATTCATCTGTTTAGAGACTTTGCCGAGAGTTGTAGACTACAATATAATCATATAATCAAAAAGTAGAGATTATAAACATAAATAAATTTAATAATAAAATGTCCTTTAGGTCGTTTAACTAAATAAATTTTGTAAAAAAAAACGTACTAAATTTACTAATCAAACTTATTATCTTATTCATAAAGATTAACAATGTGATCGCAATTGTGTTACAACATACAATTTTTTTGTTGCAGTGTCTAATAGATACTCATCTTATCAAATTTAAAGACATTGCGATCTACATTAAATATTGTATGTTAACATTTACATCGGAAGCTGCAAAATTATATTCGAAGCTATATATAAACCACCCAACTCTAATTGCGCAGTTTATTAAAGCCAATGGGAATGAGGGGATTTAATTTCTAACTCTAACACATTGTACATGTTCAGTGATTGCAACTTGCCTTCCGCATCTTAAACTAACAAAGAGTACGGTGTTAAAACTTTGATGTTAAACACTTTTGGTAATCCTGTCATCTCAAAAATATTGGAAAAAGTCAGCAAACCAAATTAGTGAGTTCTTTAACGTAAACAAACTATTTTCTAAAATGTAGCATGGTTTTCGCAAGGGAAGATCAATGTGTCGCAGTTACTGGTTTTATTGAGAAAGTTTTAAAAACTTTTGAGAATTCAATGTACTCTATTTCTACTTTTCTAGACCTCAATAAGGCATTTGACTGCGTATCGCATGGTGTTCTCTTACGAAAAATATACCGTTATAACTTCCTGCCTTTAAGTTGTAGACTTAAAACGTCTTATCTCACGGGTCAAAATCAAATGGTACGAGTTGGAGATCAATTTTCTTCATGTATACCTATTAACTATGTTTCGTACTACAAAGATCTATTCTTGGTCCTTTATTGTTTTTAATATATGTCAATGATCTTCCGAATATTTGCAAAGATTCATTGACTTTCGTATATACAGATTATACTACCATTCAAGCTTGCTCTCAAAATAAAAAATTAACATATTTTAACTAATTCTAAACGAAATTCCAAAAAAATCCTTCAACCTTTATAAATGGATGCCTTGGTTCTGATGGGTTATCTGCATTTTTTTGTTTATAATTATGCTTTTGCGCTTAGTGCCTTATAGCTATTAAATTACCCGTTTTTGTCTATGGAATCATTCTTAAGTATTGTTTATTACACAAATTAACACATTGGGTGATCAAAAACATTTTGATAATTTGTTGAATTTGGTTCTCGTTTATCACGTGGTGAAACATTTTTTTTAATAGTAAGGATTGTTTATAGAAAGGCACTTGGTTGGTTTCACAATTTTTACGATTTATTCCCACTAGTTTCGATTTTTACACCATTCCTAGATAATGATGTAAAAATCGAAACTAGTCGGAATAAATCGTAAAAATTGTGAAACCAACCAAGTGCCTTTCTATAAACAATCCTTACTACATTTTGATAATTATAGGTTAATATCTAGACTATCGCTGGTACCTAAGACATTTGAAAAGTTGTTTTGTTCTCATCTAATAAAAGTATGTTATTAATGGACCTCATCACTGAAGATGATTTTGCGGTGAAAATCCGAATCATTTTGTTGCATTTCAAGGACCCAATCAGCAAAGATACGACGTTGCTGGTGATCGACCAGCTTGAGTTCTTGTGTAAACTGAACTTTAAAAGCCTTCAAACCTACGACTTTATGCAAAAAACGGTGTAATGTTGTTTTTGGAATGTCTAATTCCAAAGATCGACGAAAAATCAACAAACCTGGATTTTCGTTAACACTATTGGCTACAGCAGCAATATTCTCAATTGTTCTTAAGCGACGCACACAGTTTCGATTCTTCACTTCACTAAGTTGCCCCAACAGCTCAAATTTTTTAACCAGTTTTACTATTGCTGGCCGAGAAGGTGCTTCACGACGACCCAAAAGTGCTTTAGTTTGGCGAACTGTGACTGCAAAATTTTCACCATTTCTGTAGTGAATTTTAATAATTTCAATGCGTTGTTGAGGCGTGTATCGTTGCATTTTTACTAATGGCGTAGTTTTTACTTGTCAAATGTAAAAATATGACAGCTGTCTAGATAGAGGGCTATTCAAAATGAAACCTCTTATTGGAAAACCCTTTACAATTATTTTGTTTACATTTTAAAACATCTAACTAAAACCCTCGATTATGTTTAACTGATTGGAGGGTGGGATAGAGACCACCCACCCACCCTACATATACATGATAACTTTAATTGCTAATCGTTGATATTACTGATAAAAACCTTTTTAATTTCTGTTTTATTCAAAAAGTTGTAATTAATTTCATTAGATACAGCGAAACGATAAGGAATAAAAGTTTGTGTATATATGTAAAAATTATTTTAAAAATTTAATAAATCTATTAAATTTGGCAATATGATATGTTTTTTTTACTTTTTACAACTTTTAATTAAAACCCTCGCTTGTGTTTTACTAATTTGAAGGTGGGATTGAGGCCACCCGCAAACCTTACACATACATGATAACTTTAATTACTAATTTTTGTTCGATTTTACATCCTTTTTACTTTCCCTCTATAGACTCTATAGTTTTCGTGAAACGAAAATATCCGTTTTTGAGGTCCAATGAGGAAATTTTACTAATTTCTGGAGAAAAAATGTGACTGCTGTGTCTGTCTATGTATCTGTGTGGCTTTGTGTCTGTTTCTGGTGGTGGTATTAACCTAAAAAAAATTGCCAAATTTAATAGATTTATTCAAATAAATTTTTCAATTAATTTTTAATGATATTTTATTGATTGGAGGTTAATATAGACGCCACCCACTCACCCTACATATACATATAAACTTTAATTCCTTATCGTCTCGCGGTATCTAATTAAATTAATTACAAAACTTCTTGAATATAACAGAAATTAAAAAAGTGAAATATTTGAGTGAGTAAATTAGTAAAAATTTGATGCATGATGGGTGGGCAGACTCTAAATCTAAATTAGATGAGATTAGCTATAGAAAGTCATTTACATTTAAATTTAAATTTTGATTTTGTTTTATTTTTTATTACATGAAGGGTATGATTTTTTTTATCAGTAATATCATCAACGATTAGCAATTAAAGTTATCATGTATATGTAGGGTGGGTGGGTGGCCACTATATCACCCTCCAATCAGTAAAACATAATCAAGGGTTTTAATTAGAAGTTTTAAAATGCAAACAAACACAAAATAATTGCATTTGTTAATTGATGTATTCAAACAAATATTTCAAATAATTTTGGATGATATTTTACTGGCTGGAGGGTGGGATAGAGGCCGCCCACCCACCGATAGAAACTGGAACTGAAAAGCTTTTGGTAAACATTCAAAAACCGGAGGTGGAAGTTTACTGGAGGCGTTTTTTTAAATATTATTCTAAATTTGAAAAATATGTATTACATAACTTAAAAAAAAGTTAAGGGGGTATTACTCTCCTGAAGCGCGTTTTGAGAGTAATTTTTAGGAATTAATTCTACGGAAACTATCAAACCTACAGTATCGGGATTTTTCACTAATATTAAGACGTGTTTAAACTAACAATATAAATTTTATTGAATTACTTAATCGAAATGTATACAAGTTATGCGCTGTTATGTATGTCGCGGCGTGAGACGCTCGTCCAATCGGGCGCACGGGTTGTGGCGATGCTAATCGTCTAAAATAAAAATAAAATTTTTTTTCAATCTATATGAGTGTAGTTATCGTCCGAACTAGAATTAAACAAGTACACGTATTTTTAAAGAAACGACAGCTGTTTATAAATCAAAGTTCAATTTTTCCGAAAAATTTTCAACTAAAACATTGATTGAAAGTGAAATATACAAGCTATCAAAATAATCCTAGATCCAACCATAAGTGAAGGTTCCTTCAATATGTGTGCCAAACGGCAAGTCAATCGGTCCAATAGTTTTTGAGAAAAACGTGCGCCCGTCTTGCAAAATGTCGTTCTGAGAAAAACGCGTTCAAAGTTTGCAATACATTTAGCACTGATACGGTTGAACTTACGGTGGATAACAACTGATTTGAGTAACTTACCCTTAATCAGCTGTACCGCGTCCATAGATACAAGGGGGACCATAGAGACAAGGGGGAACCATAAAACAGAAAAAATGGTCGAGGTATAACAGTCGACGGTATAAGTACCGCGCCGCAGCCTAAGCTTGTGTAACTATGGGAGTTCTACGAATTTCAAATTAATATTTTCGAAACACACCCTCAGAACCCCAGACTATAATAAAATACAAAAAAAAATTGAATTGTCGAATTTTCTAAAGAGTAATTCCCCCTTAAAGAGAATGAGAGATTGAACAAGTTTTATCAAAAGATGTTTTTTATAAAGTTCTTAACTTGCGAAAAAAATAAATAAATTTATAATTTTCACATTTTTTGCCTATTGCTTATAAACTGTAGGAGTCAAATGAAATTTATATAACAAGTAATTGTAATTTGTTTTCGAGTAAAATATAGAGAAAGTATTATGATTGCCACGTAACCATTTTTCTTTAATTTTTGTTAAAGGATCTCAAATAAGTACTTCAGTAACATAATCCTTTATGATTTTTTTTTCTAATACAGAATAAAACTTTGGCTTTAAAGTCTACTTTTAAAATCTCAAGCGATTTAAAAAAAACTGCACCTAAGTAGAAAATTACTAGACTATACAAATTAACAAAGACGATTTTTGCTTTACCAACATACAGCACAATAAAACATAGTTTATTATAAGAATAACTAATTAACTCGAAAGAATATCTTTAAAAGAATTTAAATGTAAAGCTGTTTGTGAGATCCTATAATATAGAAATAAAATCCGTTAGTATATATTTAAAGTACATTTCAAAAATGTTTCACCTGGCAAAATATCATCGTGCTTGAAATTTACTTATCACTATTATGCGAATTCATTATATAATAATTAGGCTGGTGTCCAAATAACACAGTTACATGTATATGAACTAGAAAACATATACATAACTAAAATAACAAAGCAGATTTTTGTGAATTGACTAGAAACAAAAAAAACGTTTACTACAATTTATGTTTTAATTAATTGTATGGAGATGTATTTTGTAACTAACTTCGGTAAAGAATAATAATAAACGGTAAAAATCAAGCATCACAAATTATGATTTCATAATATCTTAGATCATTTTCCAAAAATGAATAATCTAAATATGAAGGATATTAAATGAATATGGTATATATTTATAGGAGAGAAAAAAATCGTAATCAAATAATGCCAAAGTTTTATTAAAGTACGTAATAACATTTTTTTATGAAACGCACGTCACTCAAAATATAATTAATATGCACGAAAGACCACACAAAAAGCGGTTTAATTTACGCGGTATAAGTCGCGAATAGGAAATATGTAAAATATCATAGCTAGTAAAAAAACAGCATTCATTCCCGCGTTTATATATAGTCGAAGGTTACTTAGAAATCAATTGAAATTTGAATAAAGCGTTCCATTATCGCAAGAAAGTTTTCCAGTTTCGGCGTGTGTATGTAAACGCGCCCATTATTCTCCCACCAAGAAACGATTCCGACAATTTGAGTGTACACAAGAACTGTAAATAAATCACATGCCAGTTTATGTTATTGTTATGCTTGGTTGTGTGTGCAGACATTTTCACGGCCATGTGAAAAACTGGTTCGATCGAGTCTTAGTTCATAGGAAGCTATTTAGTGGTATAGTGGGTTTTCTCCTGTGATTTTTTACAACATAATTTATATTTATAAATAGCCAGCACTTAAATATTTAGCTGGTTTTCTACGGAAAAAAAATCAATTTCCTAGTCAGTTTTCAAAATTGTTTATGTAGTAGTGAAAACGCGCAGTTCGTGTAAGAATATTACATATAAAAGAGTGGGGGAGAATGGGAGCGGTGTGAACAGTTGAAACTAGATTAAATCATAAACAATATCTTATCACCGTTTTGTGTAGACAAAAATAAACCTTCGGCCTCTGTATCTGCATTCGCGAGTGCGTCGATTTCTTAAAGGTTGTTTAATTATGGAAAGTGATATGACGATCACGCTGATACTATTCGCAGTTTTCTTCATGACTTTATTTTATATTTACTATCGTGCTCAACAGAGGATTAAGCAGGACGAGGAACTACAGAACATCGAAAGATCGTTAATGGAGTACAACCTTATATATAGTAAGTTTCACTTTTGTCTACTTGGACGTGTTTCAAATTGGCGCTCTCTTGCGCTATTTTCGTTTGTTTACAACCAATAAATTGCTACGTGTTAAAATAAGTATAATATTTGTGAATGTTTACTTATTTAAATATTTAAACAATTAGAAACTAAATATACTTGTGTTAGTTTGTAAATTCTCAATATCTTGATATTTTATTATATTAAAATACCTAATAATCAACATATTAAATATAAATAACTGAATCATAAAATCAATATGTATTGAGAAATAAGATAAATAAATAAGTATGTTTTATTATTTCAATAAATTTCGGGTTTATTAATTATAGTGCTTTATATTCTAAAAAAATTAATTCATATTTATTTACTGCACTTATTATAATAATAATTGGTGTACGTAGATTTAATAACTCTTCGTTATTGTAGATAGATTAAAGCTGCTAGATTAGATTTTTATTTATTAGTTTTAATTATAAATACTACTGTTTACATTAATAATACTACTACTACTAAACATCTTTATTCACAGAATGAAAATAAAATATAATACGTTTAATGTATAAAATAAAATAAATTCTAACATAATTGGTCTTCTGCTTCATGGCTATCGACCATTGGTCTTTCAGCCCATTAATAATATTTTCTGTTAAAATCAGAAATAAAATTTTAATTAAATAATCAAAATTAAAAATGTCGGATGAAATAAAATACGATTTTCTATGTTTTTACCCCTGTATATTAATGATTTTACAACATTAATAGGTTATATTATGTTTCTCGAAATGAAATCTTAAATATATTAATTAATACCGGTTTAATTTCGCATGCATTTATTCCTTTTTAATTCTGTTTAAATACTTGTAGAACTCATTGATTTTATTTATATAATGCACACATTTTCATTCGTTGCTACCTTGGCTTGCAATAAAATTTTATAATTATCAATACCACGTTATATAATAACTATTTTTTTTCCCTTAATTAACAAGCGGCAATATTTTAACATGGAATATTCTCTAGAAGGCCACCCAATTATAAAGAGATCTCCGCGCTCGGAAAACCTTAAATTTGAATTTTAAATGAAACAACTGACGTAAATAATTATAATGATCATAAAAACATTGTTCGTGTTCTTATGAATACACGGTTTACTGCATGCGATTATTATTTTTTTCTGTAAACAAAATGTAGCGCTTTATTGAGTTTTATTACATAATGTTTTTCATTTACATTGAAAAGCAAATAATCAACACTCAAAAACATGACGGTACTGATAAGTTTATGTTGAGATTATCGAAATAATGATAAAAAAAACAAGTAATATTTAGATGTGATTCCGTTGAATGAATAGTTTAAAATAATTTAAAAAATGATTACAACTAAATTTAAATAAAGTAATGTAAAAATACATATTTTAACTTTACTGACTAAGCATATCTAAAAAACTTGTAGGATGTCAAAATCATTCTGATTTCTCTAAATATTTTCGAGGATTCAAAAACATATAAAAAAGAAAAATGATTTTTTTTTGAATTAAATATTGCAAACTTTTACAAAAAGAAACATTTATATACTCTATACTTAGTGTAGAAGAGTTGTGATAGTAATTCATTAATTCAATGAAACTGTCCAATTATTATTTTTTTTAAATCTTTGACCTTTCTACCATTTTTGCTGCAAAGTTTACATGTATTTATTTCTTGATGTACAATTTTCTCCATTCTGTTTTGTTTATGGTTTATAGTCATTTCTTAAGTCTCTACCATTTTAGGCTTGGCTTCTTCTCTAACTATTTGTATTCAAATTTTTCTTGGTCTTCTTTATGATTATTTTTAGTTTCCTCCGAATATTTTTTTTCGTAATCCTGAACCATCGCAGCTAGCCTTCTGTTATTTTTAAGTAGATGTCTTATATTTGTACGTTTTTGTTTATTAAAGTTGATGCTTGTTGTGCCATATTCTTGATACAAACGAATATATACATTTTGAAAAAACACTTGTTATGTTCCATATTTATGCATTTGCCTGATACGTGTGTCGTACTTGACAGCTCATTATCAAAGGTATAACTGTAATATCTTTGATAGTGATAATGTGTTGACACATTCGAAACACGTGTCAGGAAACTGCAAATAGAAACATGCTTTTTCTTTATCAAATGTTATCCTTTGTTTTATTTCTTTGTTTTTTAACCTTATTCTGCTTTGATGTTTCTTTATTATTGTCCACGTTTCATATCAGTGTACGATTGTAGATCTCACGTTCTCTTTTTTATATGGATATTATATTTAAAAAAATGTAAATCGTGTAAAAAAAAAAAATTATTTGCTCACATCGTCATTTATTTTTTCCACTTTTTTCTATCATTTAATATATTTTAATTTTCTATTTTATACTTATCATCATTCTTATTTGATTTGTATTTATTTTTATATTTATTTTTTTACTTCTTCTGTTAATGTAATAATCTCAACATGATATATTTGCTAGTATCCTATTTGTATCTGTTTCATTTATGTTTCTAGTATGTTTATCGAATGCATTTTCCATATCCATGAAAAACGTATATTTATATCAGATTTAATGTATATACGAGGGTGGATCAAATATATTATTTATCGATCGCTGGATGACAGCTAAATGTGTTGGAGGTGACTATCAAGGGGAGGGAAAAACGCCGATTTGGTTCACAAATACTTATTTTCGTAAGTAGCACCATGTCAAAGCATGAGGTACATACATCTGTTTAGCAACACATCATCATTAAATGTTTGGCGCAGGAAGGCGTAAAACCTTCCGAAATTTTTCAACTGACTGCACATTTCACTGATAATACGATTTCGAAAACTCAAGTCGACAAATGGCATAAAAAAATTAAGTGTCCGCACAATGGTAGAAGACATCATGCAAGGCGACCGGGAACTAGCATTACTGAGGCGAACAATCGTGTTATCCGTGAGCTGATTGAACCTAACCGGCGACCTGCAGTATAAGAAATTGCTGCAGAGGTAGGTATATCATACGGCGTACTCCATCAGTCATTTTCTATGAGTTGGGTTAAAATTGTCGGCAATGTGGGTGCCTACTGACGGAAGATCACAAAGCAAACCGTCTTGCTCTCTGTGGAAGGCTTTGATGATTTTTTTAAAAGTTACATTGTCACTTGTTATGAGAAATGGGTGAGTCATTATATGCCAGAATCAAGCATTACTGAGGCGAACAATCGTGTTATCTGTGAGCTGATTGAAACTAACTAACGACTTGCAGTATAAGAAATTGCTGCAGAGGTAGGAATATCATACAAGCGTGCTCCATCAATCATTTCCAATGAGTTGGATTACCAAAAATTTTCGGCAAGGTGGGTTCCTTGCCTACTGACGGAAGATCACAAAGCAAGCCGTCTTGCTCTCTCTGGAAGGCTTTGATGATTTTTTACATTGTCACTTGTTATAAGAAGTGGGTAAGTCAATATATACCAAAATCTATACAAGCAAGCATGGGGTAGAAACAAGCTGGAAAAGTTCCACTTCGAAAAGCCAAAACCCGTCTGTCTGCGGGAAAAGTCATTGTAACTGCTAGGAAAAAAGCATACCGTTTGTTGATTTCCCTCATGAGCGACGTACAGTTAATGGTAAATATTATTGCAAGCAAAACTGGCTCATCGACAGAAAAGTCGAGGCATGCCCATCCGAAGTGTGATTCTTCTTCATGACAAAAAAATGAATTGGAAAGACGCCGTTTTCACAGTGACAAGATGTGGAATCGTTTGTGAACAATATGGCTGAAAATACCATCGACTAAATTCTTCATTAATGGCATTCGCTGGAAAAAGTGTGTACATAAAAGCGGAGACTATGTAGAAAAATAAAACTAAATTCCGGTTTATATTTGATTCACCCTGATATTTGTCACTTATTTTTCTAATTATGAATATTAAGTCTTGTGTATTTTTCCTTTTCTAAATACTCGTTGGAACTGGTCTTTCATTGTTACTTTCACTTCAATTAGTATTATATTTTCTAGTATACTTGACATAATATTTGGTAATCAAGCTATTCAGTATTAATTGCATTTGTTGTTCTCTCCGTTCTTAAATATTGGTAGTATTATTCTCGGGTTCAATTTTGTTAACACTTTATCTTCATATCTTGTTATTTAGCAGTCTTATACGTTATCGATATATTTAATTATTTTCGTTATGATATTGTCCATTCCTGATGCTTTTTTGATTTTTTGCTTTTTTGAGCCTTCTATGACTTTTACTTCTCTTATTTCATTTCTTCATTTCTTATATCTTTCCAACCTAAAGCAATGTTTTTATCTTTCCATTATACAGCTCTTGTTGTTTATTATGTGTCCATGTTTGTCTTTTTCCAATTACCTGATTTTGAACGTGGCCATTTTATTGGCACAAAAGAAGTTGGACTTTCGCTAAGAGAAATTGCTCTTCGTGCAAATCGAAATGTTAGAATTGTATTGAGATGTTGGTTCAAATGGACCGAGGAAGGGGCTCAATAACGTCACCCTGACGTCCCCGAAGGACTAGAGATTGCGAAGAAAGTCGCTTAAGACTTTTGGCCATGAGTGATATTTCGAACAACTCAATCAATTGCAAATTATTGGATGAAAGGTGTAGGACCCAGAATGTCAATGCCATATGTTTATCGCCGGATAAGGTCTTATGGGCTGTGTTCATATTCAAATTATATTTTCCTGATTGAACTTTGGATTTTTGAAAACTTTTATTTGAGAATTTACAATACATGGGTGATTTTGGATTAGACATGGTTACACAATTATTACATTTACTTAACGAACGATGATTACGGCTTAATAATCTACGAGTGACGAGTGAATGCAACTAAACATAAAATAAGAATATACATAATTGAACAATTAAATTAATTGAAATTAAACAATTAAGTCTGTTGTGGACGACAGGTAACTTTCATATCGTCCATTTTTATGTCTTCCTCTTACACCACTGCACCTGCTACGCAGGCTAGAATGAAGCAACGAAATATCTAATTGGGCACAAGAATGGCACAAGTATAGTAACGAGTTCCGATTTTGCTTGTGGACCTGCGATGGTCGTACGAGGATCAGACGGATTTGTGGAAAACGTAATAAACTAACATTTTTTGTGGAAAGAAACCCAGTCCTTAAACAAGAAGTGATGATATGGTAGCAGATCACTTTTGGTTTTTACTGTCAGCAACCTAAATGCAGCTGGTTACATTGCCAAAATCCCATTTTCCAAGATAAGACGTCCCCAAAGGACTACAGATTGTGAATAAAGTCGCTTAAGACTTTTGACCATACGAGAGATTTCCAATAACTCAATCAATCAATTGCAAATGATTGGATGAGAGGTGTAGTACCCAGAATGTCAATGTCATCTGTTTATCGCCTGATAAGGTTTTATGAGCTGTGTTCATATTCATATCGTCCATTTCTTATGTCTTCGTCTTACACCACTTCACCGTCTACGTAGGCTAGAATAGAACAATGAAATATCTAATTGGGTACAATAATAACATCAAATTGTATCTAGTAACAAGTCCCGATTTTACCCGCAATGGTCGTACGGGGGTCAGACGGATGCGTGGAAAACGTAAAAATCCAACATTTTTGTGGAACGAAACCCAGTCTTCAAACAAAGAGTGATGTATGGGATGCAATTTGTTATGGTTGTAGATAACCCATTGCTTTCACTGACGGCAACCTAAATGCAGATGGTTACATTGCCAAAATTCTATTTTCCAGCAGGATAATGCGCGCACTGACACGGCAAGGGCTACAACACGTTTTTTGGAAGAAGCTCGATCGCCTGATTTGTTGCCTATTAAATATTTGTTGGATGTGATCAGTAGGCGAAAGGGTAATTTGCCACACCCTCCAGGTAACTTACACGACCTCCAGGTATAGATAAAAGAAGCTTAGAACGATATACCAAAGATGTAGATTATTTGATTGACAGAATTCACGACATCTAAATTAGTGCACTACAAATCATGGTGGAGCAATTGATTATTGAAAAAGGTTTTTGTTCTTTTGATTTTAAATTTGAATCATTACTTTGTTTCATGAAAATAGACGTTTTATGAAATTTTTAATAAAATAGTTCGACATATTCTAGCTGTTGCAATTTTTTTGGAAGTCGGTATATTTCTTATCTTTATTTTCCTATTCTATAATTTAATATGACGAAACCTATTAAATCCATGTCTACTTTGCCTTGATACTGCTGATATTTATCAGCCCGATAATTCTCATTTCATTATCCACCTCGATTTTCTTCACATATTATCTATCTAAAATTTTCGCCTTAAATTGTATCACCCTTCTGGCTACTTCAAATCCCACAGTTACTTGACGGAAGTCTTTTCCAATTAAATAATTTGGCATTGACTTTTTAATTCATATTTATTTCTACTGCATAAACCACAATATATTTCACTAAATAATATCGGGAGTATGCATTAGTTCATGCGGTTTTCTAAGAGAGGGCGTTACTAGTATTATTTCGAGTCGTGTTCATCCGTGACTATATTCATTTGAAAGCTACTGCCATTGCGCGTCTGTTTCAGTATATGTAATTTCATTGAAGCGTAAACAACATTGTTTTTCTATTCATTTGAACAAGTCGAACTTTGTGCCAGAAAAAGTGTTGTTGCGGGGAGTTCTTCTTCATTACTTTAACATGAAGAAAAAGTTCTATCGAAAGTCATCGTATTTTAGTAGAAGTGGTTTGCACGGTTTAAAAGTGGCGATTTCAACTAGGAAGACGATGAACGACCCGGACAGCCAAAAAGGTTTGAAGATGAAGAATTGGAGGCATTGCTTGATGAAGATGCGTGTTGAAATCGGGTCAGACGATCAAAGGCGACCTCTACCGAATACAATTAATTCGTTTGAAGAGAGCGATTGCGGAAAAACGACCAGAATATGCAACCAGACACGAATCCATAATTTTCCATCATGACAACTCTCGGCCACATGTTTCAAGACCGGTTCAAAACTATTTGGAAAACAGTGGGTGGGAAGTTTTACCTCATCCGCCTTATAGCCCAGACATATCCCCTTCTGATTACCACTTGTTACAGGGTATAGTCGTCCCAAAGATATTTGGCGTTTATGACCTTTTACCACTTGACCACCTTAATGAGTTTAGGGCCATCATATCGTAAAACAAAACCCATAAATATTCTCGATCTGGTCAGGACCGTATTGTATAATTTTCTCCAAACAAATGTATGCATTGCAAAGGCTTACATAACCAAATAGTTTAATTTCATTCTAGACTGAAAATAATGCAATAATACCTGTTATTTTTTTAAATCAGTTCAGTTCGCGCGCCGTCCACTTTGGATACCCGAAGAATCGGACCGTTTCGTAATTCCTGGTTGTGCGTGACGGCAATCCAAGGGGAAATTGAGGGGTATCGTGTATTTGTTAACCAGATTACGGATGCAATTATGTATTTGTTGGATGTTAAGCTTATAAGAACTAAAAACCGCTTATATTTAACTGTTTACAAAGAAAACAGTATAAGTATAACCCCTGCAGTGAGTGATGCAGACTCAAAACAAGCAGTTACTAGAGGTTATGAAAACGAAAATATTTTCAAAAAAATATAATGTCGACATTGTGGCACAGGAACGCGGATTTAAAATTCTTCGTCTTCCCCCATATCATTGCACTTTTAATCCGATCGAGACGATATGGGGAGAACTGAAACAGCATCTGCGAAGAAGTAATACGTCCCCGAAATTTAGCAGTGGTGCCATCGCATTAATTAAGAAGGAAGTTGCAAATATGTCCAATGCCAGCTGGAAAAAGTGCGTAGAACATATAATTTGTGAAGAAAACCTGTATAGGAGAAGGTTGGTACCGGATATATTAATACATGTGGGCGATGAATCCAGCGACGACTGCGATTAGTTTTTTAGTCCAATATTTATAATTAAATAAAATATTATGAAAAATTGTTATTTGTTTATTTTGATATTATTGAATTATAAGATATTCAGAAACCGCATTAGCCATTATTATATGGTGCATGGTTTTTATGCGGGCAGCAGCACCCGGAGTTAAAACGGCCCCTTAAAAAAAAGTACCGAAACCGGGCCTGGGACAACGTTAGGGGAATCCGCTGAGGACCACCTATTGGGGGCGGGGGATGAGAGTTTGCGGTCGGTCCCTCATAAAAATTAGTAAAAGTTAAATACCATAAAAGGTCATAAACGCCAAATATCTTTGGGACGACTATACCAAAAATTGGCTCGATTTATTCTTCACCACCAAGCCGGAGAAGTTCTTTTGGGATGGAATCCACAAACTTCCAGAAAGATGGGCAAATGTTGCAGCTTCCGATGGACAATACTTTGATCATTGAGTGTATAACCATTTTTTCACAATAAAGCCTTAATTTACGAAAAAAACTGCATGGATTAATGCACACTCCTGTATAATATTTAGAATTAAAATATTAAGTAGCGCATAATTGATAATTCATCTCTTTCATATTAATCTGAGAAAAAAATATTATGATAACGTCTATTAACAGCGATACTTATAACAATAATTATGTAACAATAATTGTTGCTCCTTGTCAATAACAGCTACGGACCGGTTTAGATTTATTTTGGATCTCATCAGCGGACAGCAGCTAAAGATTTGAGTTTTACTATGGAGTATTTATTCTCCGGGTTAACCATCAATTGCGATATTACCATAAAGGTGCAATCTATTATCTAAATGTTGCACTAGATCCCTGTGAGTCGATAACCACCGACTATTAAAGGGATCTGTCAACAGCGACAATTATAACAATAATAATGCAAAACTATTCTTCCCTGTCAGCAACAGCCATGGACCGATTTCGATCTGTTTTGCTTATCATGCTGATGAGATCCCAAATAGATTGAAACCGGTTTATGGCTGTTTTTGACAGGGAACAATAATTAATAAATGTTTATATTATCCCATGGAATTTCTCTGGCTAACACAATAATCTAAAATAAAGTATAAGAAAGTAATTTGCATATAGTATAACTATTAACTCAAAAGGTTTCAATATAGAAGCGATCAAATAAACTATTATGTCTTAAACTATTTCTCTTCTGCAACCAGAGCTTCGTACCGATGTTTATATGTTTTTTCAATAGCGGAACGGAATTTTACTGTCTTATGAATTCAGGTTCTCATATATAATTATTATATGTTCAAACGTGTCCTGAATTGATAGATTTTCTGTTATTAAACTATAACTCATAATTCCTTCTTGTATTAGTTACAGAAGAATTTGTTTCAATAAGTAATTTGATTCTGTCTTAAAAATGTAGATTTACAAAAAATATAATCATTAAATCATTCAGCTATTGTTTCAACACACCCTAATGAAAAACCTTTTGATTCTTTAGGTCGTCAAGAAAATGATGTCTGGAACATCAGCGGCAGAATGAATTCGCAGAACTTGGACAGTTGGCCCACACACGATCATCACGTTTCGATAGACTCCTTCGTTTTCCCACCCGACTACCAGGCTAAAGATCCTCGCTTGGCGCCTCCACCATATACAGAGGGTAAGATTTTAATTTTAATTTCTAAAAGTAATAATGCATTTACGAATTATTTAAAAAAATAATTTAATCTGATTTTATGATAATTATTATTTAATTACTTTAATTATCAAATATTCATAATTTATTGTAAGAATACTGTTTTTAAGTATATACATAGTTCTTTATTTCGCCACTAACTTTCGTGAACTTGAGCCTTCTAATGTCGAGTCTAAATTTTTGTAAACAACATTTTTTTTTTATAACGAAACATTATGTTTACATATTGAACAAATAAATAAAAATCAATATCGATATCATATTTCAATTAACCAGGCGAAATTAAATGACTTAAAATACATTGACATTGCGGGGAATTTAACCTTTGGCAAGGATCCCGCAGCAGAGAAGATGAAATTCTGGGAAAACATCTATGCACTTAATTTAACACCAAATAAATTATAAGTCAATAAAACTTAAAGTAAATTTAAGTTAATATTGTATATTTATTACTCCGCCCGCATGTCCCTTGCTCTAAATTGTTAAGTGTTTATATATTTATACAAATTCTTAGAAAATTACTTTAAGTGAACATGTAAAGAAAAATTAAGAAATAAGAGTAAAACAATTTAATTGACAATAATAATTTGTACAAAGGTTACAAATACGTTATAACGACTACAGAATACGAAATTTTAGTAGATTGAAGATTTTTCCTCTTCCTTCACTTCAAGAATCTTTTATATCTAGCCAATCTCGAGCTATCGGTCTTGAGTGATCTATTGTTTTCCTTCTTATTCCTAGAATGCAAAATTTTGTTATCATTAATATTTAATTTGTAAGTAAACCATCTATATGTCTAAAGTTGATAAATTGTTTTGTATTCTCTGTAGTAAATTATAAATTTTTAGTTCTTATATCTTGACTTGTTTTTATTTGCAACTAGTGTGATGTTAATGTTCATTAGATTAGATATTTTATTTATAATATTAGGAGTAAGTTGTTAAGTGTTATAAATTTTTATGAATAGTGACCATTCATAGCACAATTTCTTCAATTTGTCGATCGTATTGCGAACCGAGTGTTTTTTTTTTTTTTTTGGCAAATTTGATCTTCACCTCGTCATCTAATACATTCACTAATGTATAGTAATATCATGTATTGAGAGTTTTACAGAATTCAAGATAATCCATAAAAATTAGTCATGTGTATCCCAAAAAAATCTGGCCAAAACCTTTCCGGTCGATTGTTGTGTCTTCGTGCGCTTCAGCTGGTTTTTACCAGACAATAATGACTCCGATAACTTCCAATTGAAAATTGATGTGTAGTTTCATTCATTATCACAAATCGACGCAAAAATGTCTTCTTATTGCGGTAAAACAGGCCCAAATTTTCTGCTTTTTAGTCTTTTGTCAAAAAACGCGGGCACCCAATGTGCTACTCATGAATAATATTATAAATGCTTTCCTTTGAGATACCTATAGTGTTAGCTAGGTCACTAAATTTTATTACTCAACACAGATTCACTAATTTTCTGGATATTTCTGAAGTTACTGCTTCCTTTCGCTATCCTGAACTTAGTGCATTATTTGTGCTCATACGATTACGACCAAACTCACAAAGCCAATATTTGATAGTTAAATTTCCATTAGAACGCAATGTTTCATTAAACAGGAAATTTACATTTTCCATAGTACTTTGCTTATAATGTTTTCTTCTGGTGTATATTTTTTGCTGCTCTATTCGGTTAGTACTACCTCTTTTATTTTAATTGACTCATGAATGGTAGTCAGTTTGTACATGGAAGGTGTCCAAAATTAGAACCTTTAGCTTCATTATATTTTTATTTGATTATGTAAGCTGCTGTTGTAAATAAACGAGAAGTAATTGAATTACACTTATTCGTAACTACAAGCTTCTCAATTGTATGAAATACATGTCTGCACTTAGTATAGTATATAGTTCATAATTGCAAAAGCAGTACAAACAGTACAATCAAAGAATTCTTAAAATAATCAGTGGCTAAATTTTGAATCACTATATTTATGAGTTTCTATAGATTATTTTATAAATCTTCTTTGAAATTCTTCAAAAAAAAAAGAATATATCTTTTGTCTTTTTGCTAAGTTATTGCAATCTTTAAAATAATTTTCAAGCTCTAATACTAAAAATTTGAAACAAGTATCTTAAAGTGAAAAGATTACAAAATTGTCTTGACGTAATTTAAAACCTTCATGAGATCTGATTATATGTGTTGTAGGGTAAATTTTGAGTTTTTTTTAAATATTTGTTTTATTTGGGTCATCATTAATTTCTTTAAATTCCATTCAGTATCTTAATAATTCTCTAATAAATAATAGTTTTCCGTAAGATTTTGCATATTTGCCACAATAAAATTAACTACAAAAAATATCTAGAAAAATTTCTCCCCTAAACTAACCTAACTTAAGCTTGGATGATAATAATAAAAGTTTTGTTACTTTCTCTTGTATAATCTTCCTAGATTCATATATCGAAATGTAAACTGTGCGAAAGAAAAGATGATAAATTATACAAAGTTTAATGGTATAAGGGTATTTTTCAAGATAGAATAAAAATTTGCACTATAACTATTTTCTTCTTAATTGTTGCAAACTTGTATCGCCTATATTGATGGTTCTAATAAGGTAAAATGATTTTAAATCTAAAACCTAAAGTATACTAAAGCCTAATTAACATCATAGTTACTCAAAACGTTATACATTTAACTGAGTTGTACTGAATTATCAAGAACATAATAACATAATAATTTGAAATGTTTATAATTAATAGTGGTTAAGCTACACTCTTGATGGAACCAGAAATGTAATGTAATAATTAATAAAAACACTTATGATTTGTTAAATATTATATATTGTACGTAACAAGTGTTTTTCTTCATTAAATTGAAATGTTTAATTCGATTTAGAAAAGCAAGCTAAATATTATTTTATTTTGTATTTATTATGTATCTTTCTAAAGTTGTATTGATTATGTGATATGTTATGAAAATCGATAAACATTTGATCGAATTGTCCATATATTCATAATACACAGTTATATTTTAATATTCTAGTGTAAACACATACAATGCGGAAGTTTGGAAATTTTCCAAAATTGTATTTTTGTAATTTTCGTACAATGAACCATTAATGCTTTCATATGTAAACATGGTGTCTACATGTTAATGTCAAAGACGTATTAACTTGCTAATTAAGTGTTTTTCATAAATACACTGAAATGTTTGAATTAAATAATTGGTAAATATATATGCATTTTCATTTATATAATATATAACAATTTTAAGTTAATTTACCGCAGGTCTCCATATATTAAAATAGCTAGACAAAACCTTTTTCTAGAAAAAAATAGGATACATTTTAGTACTAGTAATACAACTATTAAGTCCTTGTTAATTATGATCATATCCATCATCATCAAAACATATTAATTTATGTTACATAACATTATATAATCTTAAGTGAACCACGTTTCCACTTTTCTAATATTATTCTGTTTTCAGTGGATTTACCAACATACGAGGAAGCAGTGGCGTGTGCAAATAACAAAAATTCCCAACAACAACAGCCGGTACCTGTTCACACCATCTCAATAACGCGGCAAGAAAACGCGTAATGAGTGCTACAAACGACGAAAAAACCAAACGAACTAAAATACACACTAGTGATTGATGGATTATTCCCAATAACCAATAACGGAGGAAACCAACATCATCATATTGATCTCCGCGTAAAAATGCCATAACCAAGAAAACATATCCGAGATGAACCAAATAAACCGGGCCCACAACTGTGCCTGTACATTATTATATAGGCCTTAATTTTCGACAAGAGAGTGTTCATCCTCAGCACGCTTTTGCATTTACCAATTTCCGAAAAATAAGGAAATAGTAGTTGTAGTTTTCCCAAAGTGAAACCAAGGGCGTTTGTACTTAAAACCACAATCAGCACCTTTAAATTTGTTCAACTTGAAGTCTCACATTAGAAAAGCACGATTTGAAGTACTAGTAACTAACGACTCCAAAGAAACGAAGAAAAAAAAACGAAGGTGTGTGTATACGAATAATTAATTACATGGATTATTGAAATACGTTGGTAGCTAATTAACAAATAATTAAAGTGCAAACGTAATTACTTATTTATTCCTACATTCTACGTAGTTCGAGAACATACCAATAAACGACTCTAGTATTATGTAACGTTTTAATTTGCAGTGTGAAGTGAGTATAACTGACAGACTGTATTCAGTATCTCCAAAAGATGTGATATTTTTATACTGTAATATTTATAATGTTAATTAATAGATTTAGGTGTAGACATAGTTTTATGGAAATAAACAAATTTTCATAATGTGTTTTGTGTTCGTTTATTTCTTGTGTAGCTGTGAATTAATTTGTCTCGCTTTTAGACGTGCCTCTGCATTTAAATGATGAATTGTTCGTATAATTTAGGACGCTATGCACTGACTTAAACAGATGCGCGTTGTTTTCTTGGTCATGTGATTATTGAGCGTGACCGTTAATTATTGCATATATTAAAGTTGCTTTTTTAAAAAAGGTTAAATGAAAATAATTTTTAAGTTTTTATACCACTATTTATTGTATAATATACACAAACAAAGTTTACAATATATTATCAATTTTGACACAACTATAGT
The DNA here is from genome assembly GCA_963969525.1 of Ontholestes murinus. Classification (NCBI taxonomy): domain Eukaryota; kingdom Metazoa; phylum Arthropoda; class Insecta; order Coleoptera; family Staphylinidae; genus Ontholestes; species Ontholestes murinus. Next base: position 57,880,067 of record OZ018387.1, read on the forward strand.
TTCGACCTTTGCAGGTCATTATCAAGTGTTGCTTTTTTAATTGTTATTTATGTATTTTAAGTTGCATACAATATTTCTGTTAAGGAAACCAATGAAACTGCTGATTGAAATTTCATATTATGAAATGTTTCTCCCAAAGCAGTAAAGTGTAATTAAGTAGTGAAAATTTTCGGATTATTCTTAACAAATTTCGTCGTGGATTTTTGGCGTCAAAATACTACCAAAAACATATATTCAATTGTGGTCACAGTTCGCTTAGTCACAAATTTCGCCAAGATCATTAAAATTGTTGTTGTTCCAAAAAATTATTATTGCTGTATATGAACTGATATTACAAGATCATCATGTCCCTTATTATAAGATTGAGGCATCCTTGCGCATTGGAACCAGCATATATTTAATATTGCATAAATATTTATTTAGCTGGCACTTTTGACAGATATTTCGACAATCTGCAATTCCATTGGACGTATAATATAAGGTATATTAGCAAAACCATCTTGCTGTTTTTACATTCTGAATAAACTTTCCTTAGATTTGTGGTGGATTTACTTTTATTCTAGACATATTTGTTTGCCAAAGATTCTTCAGACGCATTTCTTTACTAATGATATGTATACTTTTATACAAAATAATCTCCACAAATTTTAATTAAAACTAAAGGATGTCACAAAATAGGATCCACTTCATGTGGATTTTTAAATTTTAGCAAATAAATTAAGGTAAGTTAATAAAATACTTTCGATATTTTAGATCAGTATTTTACAGTAATGCTGTACAAGTTTGTACTATTTATTAAATCTTTTGTATTGTTCACGTAATTTGATATTATATTGTTAATTAATAAGAACCACTGAGTACACTTATTATTAAATTTAACTTTTTTGGACAATCTTGACGAAAACTGTTAATTAAATGGTCAATTAATTAGTATTAATTATTATTAAAAATGATGTTGCCTCTCTCATTGATTGATTTTATTAATCTAAGAAGGGGTGTAATGAAGTGTTTATTGCAACAGCAAATAAAAATGATTAGATACTACAAAATTTACTGCAAATAATTTATCTAATATTTTTTTTATTTGACAAAATGTTGTACATGCCTCCTGTCTTAAAGCTTTAGTTAATAGTTTTCATAAACCAGATCTTTTAAAGATGCTACATATTTTAACGGCTCTTTGTCATCTGTAGAGAGCGGATAAAAAAGCTTAAAAAATGTGAAAAAAAGCACTTAAAAAGGCACAAAATTTAGAGAAAAAAAGCATTTAAAAAGCATAAAAACAGGAAAAAAGCATAAAAACACAAAAAAGCACTAAAAAAGCATTAAAAGGCACAAAATTTAGAGAAAAAAAGCATTAAAATAGCATAAAAACAGGAAAAAAAGCATAAAATCACGAAAAAAGCACTAAAGAAAACTATATTTTCTTGATACGTTTATCAACATATTTTACAAAGAAATTTGGCTTAAAACTAAAATAAACATACTTTCTTTACGCAATATATAATATCATGTAAGTATTTAAAAATTAAATTGTAATTTTGTATACGTTTCAAAATAACTAAAATCTATTCATAAAAACAGTAGATCATTAAATGTTGTTCTAAGGGTTTAATTGTAAAAATTATTACTTCTGACGCTCAATAAATTTTTGAAAGTAGAAAAGCTTCTCTTTATTTTAAATTATAGCTGGATCCATTTGAAAATTGCCATTCAAAATCAAGTTTAATTTATTTAATATTAAAAATCCTTCATTTTCAACGAATACTTCTTTCGATATTATTTTGATTTCTTGGCCAATGCATGCAGGTATTTTCTAAAATGAATCTGCTTTTATAAAGATTTGATTGTGTTGCTCACAAAATTTAAACGCGATTTTATGTAACTCAATTGTTTTGAAGTAAGCTCTTGTTTCTTAAGAACTGTTTAACAGTCTTTAACTGATTTGCTTGTCGTTTCGGGAAAGTTGTATATAACCTTATTAAATTCTTCAAAATTGTTCGCATAGTACATTGTAGCATATAGCCAAATTCCCCATTTTGTTATGGGGCAGTGAGATATCAGATAATGACTTCTTGAATAATTGTACTCACAGAAGAATATAAGAACTATTTTTCCATATTTAATTAAATCTACAAATGGAAATTTCATTCTTATAGTTTCAGAAATTCGTTTCTATTCATGTGCTAAACTTGTACTGTGCACAAAATGCATTATTAGTAAAATTTTGTAACTTGGTATTGTCTACGGCAAAAATAAGCTTGTCAGTCCATCATTTATGAATTTTGCTATAATGTTATTATCAGTTTTCTTCAATTCTTTTGTTTATATCAAAATACTGTTGGTCGGATGTCTTCATGTTAAACTCATATTATTAAATTAAACAAGTCTGTGGTTTCATCCACACCAAACCACATATAATTATTGTTAATAATATCTTTAATTTTTTGTATGGTTTCATAGTATCTAAGAGCTACATAATTTTTTCTCGGGAATGCGTATTTTATATTTTCCCAAGAAAGATTTAAATACATTATTTTGTAATTTTCTTAAAGGGATATTAGAATGTAAAAGTATTTTGCACAAATGTGAATTTAATTGAAGATGATGCTAAAGATTGTGAAATTGTGCTGTTTTGTTAGTTCAGCTTTGAACTTTTTGAAACGTTCTTGACGTAGTGTTGTTATAACATGTTTTACATACAAGTCTTGACTAGTTAGGATGCAGTTGGGAACTAAAATAAAACTTACTATTTTTAAACATGCCTTACAAAATAATGTATAATTTTCACTTATTAATTCTGGATAGCCTCTAATTAATTATTGTATTGTGGTTTTCACCTTTTGCATTATGGGTTAAATATACATGTGAATTATATAATATAATTTATCTGTGATTCCCCAGGTTAATACGATTCACGCATATAGTAATTTTTGATAAATAAGCAAAGTTTTTGGAATGTCAATTCAATAGTTTATGAATGCGAGTTTGAATATGAAAATTAACGAAAACGGTATGCGCCAGTCGTCCCATCGGTACTTTTGCCGAGAGAAGGAAATTGATACGGTTGCAGAACACCTGATTATTAGCTATCACTTAAATTTGTTTACATTTAATACTTACTGGGGCCCCTATTTATTTTTTAACGACGTTTACATCCGGAATATCATAGGTGTGATTCCTATGAAGCGTTCGTCTGTATTATCTGAATAATGAGACGGTCTATTATATCTACTTATTTATAAACGAATCCATTGTAAATTGGTAATTTATACTAATATTTATTAATAATAAAATTCATTATAATTATTGTATCATATTATGAAAATTTTTAACAATTATGTTGTCAAAAGACACGAAGAAAATATGTAATACAAATATAATCTATAAATGATGGGATACAGATTTTTTACAAAAATTCTCTATATTAGCACATTAATTTAATATCAGCGTGAAATTATTATTAATTTTTTTTTAAATGTTTAAGAAAATGCTCCAAATAAGCATCAAAATCTAAAAAAAGCATGAAAATAAGCATAAAAAGTCAAAATAAGCACAAAAAGTCAAAATAAGCAAAAAAGCCCAAAAAAACTTAGCGCTAAGTAATCACATTCTTCAAGATTCGTATAGATATTAAGAAATTTTTTCGATGCTATTAATATTATGGATAAGCATAATGCTAGAAATCCGCTCTCTAGTCATCTGTATTGAAAGGAACATTAAAGTCACCATAGACATATATCGAGTCATAAGAAACATTCAGGCGCTCGAGCATAGTAATTTTATGCTAAGAAAAATTATCAAAACTGCCAATCAGAGGTTT
>OZ018387.1:59174562-59424116 GCA_963969525.1 Ontholestes murinus
GTATTATCAAGGAAAGGCGGAAATGTCGTGCGATAACAAAAGCGTGTGAATTATAATTAATATTTATTAAATACGTTTACATATAAAACATATAGTATACAGGAAAATAAATAATATTACAAAAATTATTCCCCAAAATGGAATTTGCACATCGTAGACAAATTGCTCCCATGTTTCAAGAGTTGTCGTTGAGTTGATTTCGAAATTTGGATACATTATCAGCGATACACTGCGGACAGAGTATTTTCGGTGTAGGCGGGCCGTCAATTTGTGATTCTCCTAAATTATAATGTTTAATGCACGGGAGCCTTTCTGCCGCAGCAGAATTCAACCGGCAGATGATTCCAAATTTGTAAAAGTTTAATCCCTTCTAATTGATTTAATAAATGGGTCGGTAAAAATTTCACTTGGTTAGGATTTATATAGGATAATAGAAACAGGGCATCCAATCACAATAATAATAATATTAAATTAGTCAAACAGTCTTCCAATTATCAATTAAACATGTTAGAGGCAATACAAATGAAAAAACATGAAAGGAGATTAATGAATTTCGATTTAAGTCGATTACAAAACGTATTATTAGAATTTATTGTCCCACCTTAATCCGGGTTTTTTCCCTAATACCTTTTTCCAAATACCGTCCATAATTTACATTTTTGGAAATTACCCTACTACCCTTCCAACTTATTTACATAATCTGTCTGTATAAATATTGTTTAATTTTAGTTTTGTACTTAGTAAGTATAACAAGATAATGTGATATGCCGGGATCGGTTGTTGAATGCAGACTCTTCCAGCTCAGCCTCGGGTTGACATCAATTATACTCGGATATTACAAATCAGTGGTACTTTATTATACATAGTATAATATACACAATTATGTGGACGGTTACATCGTCGTTCTTAGTCTAGCGTAGTCTATATCAGTCTCTAACAGTTTGTATCTATCTATATCTTAATCTAATACAAAAATGTATTATATACTAACTATTTCTAGGGCACGAGCCTGATGCAAGTAAACATCCTTGCATTAGGTCGTTATCGCCAGTATGTAAAAAACAAAGTATATAAAAAATCATATCAATCTGTGGAGGATTATAAACTAGTTATTATTGAAACATTTAATTCAATTTACATGAGAATAGTCAAAAAGCCATAAATTAAATTTTAAAAAGATATAATTTATGTCATAATAGTATTAATAGTGGACTCTTTGACCATATTTTTTTAATATTAACATTTCTCTCCCATTGATATATTGATAATTACAGAATTACTTTATGCTGTTGTTTCATTTTGGTTTATCTCTGTAATACTAATAATTACAATATTGCTAATATTATAAACAACTGCAATTGTTTTACTTTCACCTTTTTCATGGCTACCCATTTTTTATTTTACCTTTTGAATGAGGTCACAGCCAACTATGGTTTCCATTTAAAAAAATGTAAGTTTGCGTCATATCTCGGAAAATAATGGCGATAAAAATTGTCTGATTATTTTTTATTAATCTACATAAAATTATCTAAAACTTTGTCCTTTACAGTTTTTTTTCTATCTGTTATAATAACCGAGATATATTGATTTGAAGAAATTGACACTTTTTACTTTTTTCAAAATATCTAGTTACCCTTGACTTTTTTGAAAACTTTGAAAGTGGAATTTTATTTGTCTCGTAAATCTACACTTCTTTCTCCATTTAACCGTTTCTCTATCTCTTATAGTTTCCGAGATCCCCATAAAGAACATCGAAAAAAACTCACCCTGTATATATATATATATATATATATATACAGGGTGAGTCGGGAGGAGCGCACCAAACTCTAGGAGTCTATTATACACGTGAAAATAATGTAAAAAAACTCATTTGTTCTTATCCGATTTTCATTTGTTTTCAAGTTATGGCGTAATTAAAAATGTTCATCTAGCTTTCCACTTCTATCTGAATTTTAACATTATCAAAGTATGCCATGTTCGAGGCTTATAAACATTTGATAATTCTGACGTTTTGATGAACTGTCAGTGTACGGTGAACAGTAACTGAACGTTTAAGTTCGAATTAATGTGATTGTTAGTGTTGCAAAATGCCACATACTTATTCAAATTTAGAATATGCAAACATGGTGTTTGTATATGGTTTCTGTAATGGAAATGCTACAGCTGCTGTTGAAGAATATCGTGAACGTTTTCCACACCAAAGACATCCTGATAAAAACATATTTATTAGGGTTTTCAACAAATTGTGCGAGACTGGTAAGCTTCCCAGTGCTAACATAACATCTGAGCGCGCTACTCGACAAGATTTTGTAGAAGTAGAAAATATTCTGCATCTAGTAGAAGATGCAACTACTAGCTCACGGAGAATTGCCACTCAATTGGCAATTCCACAAAAAAGAGTGATGAACACGCTACACGAGCAAGGCTTATATCCTTATCACGTTCAGAGAGTACAGCACCTACAACCAGGGGATTACGCTAACCGTACGGAATTTTGTCGGTGGATAAATAATAATCATCGTAATGTATCGAGTATACTCTTTACGGATGAAGCTACATTTACCCGTGATGGCATTAACAACACTCATAACTCTCATGTATGGTCTGATGAAAATCCCCACGCAACAGTCGAAAGCAATTTTCAACATCGGTTTTCTGTAAACGTGTGGTGTGGTATGGTTGACAGTTATTTAATCGGCCCTATCATTTTGGAGAATCGTCTCACAGGAGGCAACTACCTCAATTTTTTACAAAATGAATTATAAGGCCTGCTAGAAGATGTTCCTATAAATATTAGAATGCAGATGTACTATCAGCACGATGGAGCTCCTGCACATGTCGCTCGTCAAGTCAAGCAACATTTGGACGATCGTTTTCCAGGGCGTTGGATTGGTCGTGGAGGTCCTATTAATTGGCCTGCAAGATCTCCAGACCTCACACCACTAGATTTTTGTTTATGGGGCTGGATGAAAAATGAAGTCTACAAAATAAAAGTGGACACACGGGAATCACTAATTAGACGAATTGAGAATACTGCAGCCCATATAAAAGAAGAAAGAAATGTATCAATTGGGAGAGCAACAAACGCTCTTCGTAAACGAAGCAGAAAATGTTTAGAAGTCAATGGCGGTATTTTTGAACATTTGTTGAAAGAACGCTATGATTAAGAAATTTTTTTTGTATAATAACTTGTTTATTTGTTAATATGCTATAACTTGAAAACAAATAAAAATCGGATAAGAACAAATGAGTTTTTTTACATTATTTTCACGTGTATAATACACTCCTAGAGTTTGGTGCGCTCCTCCCGACTCACCCTGTATATATTTTACAACACTTCAAAATTACATAATTTTAACAAACTTGTTCCCAAATTGCAGCAATAAACTTATATTTATTTGCAGTGTGTATTTATGGTTTGGCTAATGATCCCAACTGAGTTCAATGGCTCTATTATTATTTACAATAAAGTAATTAGGCCACATTTCCTTAAGCACCACGGCTCAATAGATGATGCCCTGTCAAAAGCCAAAACTGAAGGTATGTATCAAAACAGTTATGTACAAAATACCTAACCCAATAATGTTATTATTAAACAGGTTCCTAAAACCCCGATAAAAACTCCTACCCCCAAGCTAAATTAACACTGTATTATCAAAAATTATAAATAAAAGATTTTACTTGTAATTTAATCATTTTTCTTCTTTCAGCTACCAAAATTTTTAATAAGGAACAATAACGAACCATTTTAAGACCAAAATTAAAAATGACATTTTAAATTCCCATACGGTATGTTTCAGCAAATTATTTATCTAAATAATGTGATGGTTCGAACATTTTTTAATTCTCTAAGTGTTTTATTTTCATTTATAGTTTTAGTATAGGATATTTTTATACATGTTCAAAAGGATATTGTTAAATTTTTACACATGTTAACTACATGCTTCATTGCGCACAACTGTTATATATATATTAAAGGTATATTCTTGTGTGGAAAACAAAATTTTAAATAAACGTACTGCTAATTTTTAATATATCTACCTTTATTTCAATTTAATACAATAATAACCTAGTTAGATGCACTCGCCTCCGTTTTTTCCTTGAGTTTCTCCTTCTCTTGTGCCTCTATTGTCTGCCTATTTCTCCACGCTGCCATGTATGTTGTGGGATGAATTGGGAATAGTCCAGATAAACCTAGATAAATAGAATATAATTAGTTATTTTAATTATATAAATTTTCAGAATAATTGATTGTTCATCATACAAATTATTAACATTACAGTACGGCAACAAAAAATGAATTGTTCCTTTATAAACAGAATATGTAATTAAACATTAACTGATCCAATTCCCATGCAGCACATAAATCACATTAACTTTTAAGACATTTGGAGATGATTTAGCATGAGGTTTTTGATAAAAATTATCATATGCTATTTTTTGGCTATTGTAAAAATATAGTAATTGGTCTCTAATTCCAATCTAATCATTTCACATGTACTTTGTATTTATCTTCCATTTTTGGAATAAAATGAACATAAAAATATTTATTATTTTAGATTTATACTAAAAAATAACGTAAACATTAACCTTTCCAAGGGGCCATATATTTAGAATTTAAGATAAATTATATTGATGTGTGAGGAACTTAAATTCATTAACTGAAATGTGTTTTTTATAAATGATAAAAATAAACCAAAAATGCTCAAATTGAATCAAAACCTTGCTTAAAACTTACCAAACAATTGTGCCACAGGTTGTGAAACAGTTGCACCATTTCCTATCCAATGCCTAATCCTTTCCAAATTTAAAGAGACAAGCTTTTCATTGAATTGATTGGGCAGAGGATCATATGTTCCTAGCTGTTCAATAACAGGCATATGTTGAGTTCTTCTCACCTGTAATAAATACACAATGTAATTTTTCCCCCAAAGGAATGTAAGTACAATCTCTAAATAAATTATTTTTTTAAAAGATAATCTTTTCAAACAAGTTCTTTGTTCTTATAGAAAATAAATTAATAATTTTAAAATGGGATAAAATAAAGAATACAAAAAAAAATCACTTGTTGAAACAATTATTTCCCTGGCTAATACTATTTATAACTATGAAAGCAACACTAATTTGTTACGTTTGATAATGATTACTGTGTAATTCGAAACTAGTCACAAAGTGTTGTATAAAAAATAAAAAGTAGTATAAAAAAGTTAAACGTTTTTCTGTTATTCATTAAAAATGAACTACGAAATTCAAGATACTAATTTGAATATATGTATTTGTTTGTAAAAAAAAAAAGAATAAGAAATATTTTTATACTATATAAATAATTAAATTAAATTTTATTATTTTTCCTACGGGAAAGTATTGTTTTTGTAATTTTTTTGAATTTTTTTTCTTCGGAAATATCCGTTTTGAGGTCCCTCGAGTTCATTACACTGATTTCTGGAAAAAAAAATTGTGTCTGTCTGTCCGTGGGCGCTGTATCTCAAAAACTAATGATCCGATGGAGATGAAACTTTTGATGAACATTCATAAACCAGTAGTGGATGTTTACTCGAGGCCATTTTATGTTTTTTTCCAATAGTTTTTTAAATATGAAAAATTTTAGAAAACTTTTCAAACAATAGTTAAAGGGAATGAAGAACTGAACAAGTTTTATTAAAATATATTTTTTAACGATAAAACCTTAAGTTTAAAGTTTCATCTCAATTGTATCATTCGTTTTTGAGATACATCGCCCACAGACATTTTCATGCTTTAAAATAATATTTTGCATAGTTTTCGAGTAAAATATAGGGAAAGTACTATGATGGCTACATCACCATTTTTATATTGGTTAGCCAACAATCACGAGCTAACCTGACAAATTGATATAATAATTATATCCTAATAGCAAAACTTCAAATTCAATTGAGTTTGATGTTTCAGTTAATAATTATATTCAAGCATCTATCTAAAACATAAATACATTTCATCATATATACAATTGTCAGTAATTTATGCTTTTGATTAGCAGCCAAGTTTTATTTCGTGGAATGCAAGTGACTAATACATTTTCCGGAAATATTTATGTAATACACTGCTTTATCATAGATTTCTGTATTTTAAGATGATACAGTAGTGTTTTCAGAAAAGATAAATGAAAAATCAATAACTTAAATATTGGAAAGTATTTTAAATAAGTGCGTTTCCTAAGAAGATTAGTGTTATGAGTCATTATACGGTAATGACAATTTAGAAAATTAAAGCCTTGTTGAAAAAATATAAAAAAAATATTTATCCATAAAATGAAATTAATAATGCATTCTAGATAAAACACTATTAATGCTCATTAAATCTCTTGTTAAAACGCCTACCTGACAATTCTATATATGAACAGAGTAAATAATTCAGTATACTTCCTTTTTTTAATGAATCAACTAAGCTAGCGGTCTAAAAGTGATTAGATCTTCAGATTATGTGTTGATAACTATTAACTTGAATAGATTTACAGGTGTCACTGCTTTGTTGTATACATATTTGTTAAAAAGTTTTAAGATAGTCTAAGAATGATATGAGAAGATATGGCTGTTAACAGATATATTTATGATTATATTTCTATTTCAACAGAATAAAAAGATTTCAATGCATTTCCTTTTACCTAAAAATAGTTTTGTAGCACTGCCAAAAAAATTTAAAGTGAAACCTATAAATAGATGAAATTATATTATGTTCCCTCATAAAATTTATAAAAGAATTAATTCACTAGTAGAAATATATAATTATTTATTAAAAAAATGACATAAAAATGTACATGTAATAATGAATAAATAAAATTGTAAAACATACCCATCCTGTTACTGGAGATATTTAATGTGGCAGATAATTGTCGGGTACTGACCTACTTAGTAAATAATGAAGAAACACAGTTTTTTTTGCTTTTTATCAATGTCAACTTCTGGAAACATAGTCTTCTTTAAAGAACGATTTTCTGAATAATATATTAATAAATGTTTGATTTATTACAATATTAAGCAAAGTAGACGTTTCTTTCTTATATGTATATTAAAAAGTTAAAGATAATAACGATCAAAGTAACACTTAATTACGATATGATAGAACGAATATAAAGGTTCATAACGTGTGTCCGATATACACCGCAGACTGTTTTTAATTCATATATTGTGAATGGAATAATGGAAATCATCCCAGCCAAGTTGCACTAATTTTCGCTGAGTGACTATTGCGGTGTGGTGTCTGGCGCGTTATCGCGGTGGAATGTGACACCTTTGCAATTGACCAGTTCTGGACGTTTCTGTCGCAATACTTGGTTCAATTTCGTTAGAAGCGTGCAGTAGACCACCAAATAAATTGATTTTCCCCGAGGAAGCAGCTCGTAAAACAGCACACCACGATGATCCCACTATATGGATAACAAAATCTACTTGGGATGCAGGCCGGCCTTCGGGGTGGCATTCGGCGGCTCGTCAGCGGTTCCCCACCATCTCTTGCGTACTTCCTTGTCGTAGATCATCCACTTTTCATCGCCAGTAACTATTCGCTTTAGTGTCGCTTGAGAAGTGAATTGCAGATGGATATGCGGTTAGCCAAGTTCTCCTTTGAACGGTTCCTAACCCTATTCTAAGTGTTTCACTTAGACAATCTCTTGCACGTTTAGCATCCGGTCTTGGTCAACCAATGCCTTGATATCAAAATCAAACTCGATGGTCCGACTGCTGCGGGGTCCATCCTCAAGACTCGTATCTCCGGAACGAAATTTGGTAAACTGAGTGGTCGTTTCTGTTAAGGAATCGTCCCCGTATACGCTGTAAACCTTGCGGTGAGCCTCCGCAGCTCGCTTGCCTTTCTTGAAATAATAATGCAAAATATGCCGAAAATGCTTCCTTACCCCTTTCTGTAAAATTAACTTTAGTTCATTTTACAGAAAGAAATACGTTCAAACTAGTGTTGCTTTGATAGCCTTGCTATTTTGTAACACGCAAATTACTTTTGTATCATTGAATGTCTGTCGAAGTATTAACTAGAGAAGTAGTTGTTTCAAAAGTGATTTGTTTCTTGTAGTCTTAATAATTCTCATTTGTTGTAGATTTTACAAAATATTTTCGTGTTTTTTCTAATTCTTCATTTGAGCCAAATTTCTTTCACTGGGGCATTTTTCATGTCTGCAAGAAGCCAGTAGTCGCTGGGGACCAAATCTAAAGAGATTGTCATATAACAACGCCAGAAATCCTTTTTATTTTCCTTGAACAGCTCCAAACAGCGCTCTGAATAGTTGACTCGTTATTGATTCTGGTTCGGTATGAGCAAACGCAACCACTTCGATAGCAACTTGTGCATTCCGAAATTTTCATGTAAAATTGTAACTACTTTCGGATTTCTTCAAGGTGTCAGCTATTTCACACAACTTCATTTTATGGTCTTTTAAAACTCTTTTGTGGACACTTCTTATGTTTTTCGGAATAACTACCGATTTTGGGCTACCAGAGCGTTCATCATCATCGATGCTTGTACCACCGCGTTTAAATTCAGCCTAGCAGTTAATAATAGTTGATTTCCTTGTGCAGAGTCCCCATAATGTATATCAAGCCGCGGTTTGGCACCAACAGTATTTTCCCCTATCAAAAAACCGTGTTTAATCAACATACGAAATTCTTTTATATTGTCTTGCAAATTACAAAATACCCCAGTTTTGGAGTAACTTCTAAACTAATGGTCAGAATTCCATGAAATTTTGACACGTACTGTTTGAAGGTTAGTACTACCCGGAAATCACGTGGGTCTGTCAACAATATTTCTATATACAGTGTGTAAAGTGATGGGGTTTCCTATGGGGAAAACTTTTTTGATATGAAATTTAGGAGAAAAATCTTTATAAAAAATTTGCTTGCTTCGAAACCCATTATAGTCAAAGAAAAATCCAGTAAACACTTAAGATAGGATAAAAAAAATGAAATTATGTCGAGTTGTTGATTTTAAATATGACTAAGTCATATGGACAGGAGAGGTTTGCAAGTGAATGTTAAAAAAACGAAATGGATGAGATTTAGAAATAAGGGAAGAGAGGGAAGGATAAAAGAGTTAGAGTGGAATGGTGAAAAGATAGAGAGAGTGAAAGTGTTTAAATATTTGGGCTTTATTTTTAAGGGGACGGCAGGATATGAGAAGCATCCAAGATGGGTGCAAGGAAGGCGTGGGGCGTGGTGAGAGAGAAATGGGGAAGTTGGTTTAAAGGAAATGTGAGTCTGACATGTGGTTTGTGGGATGCGTGCGTGAGATCTATTTTGCTGGAATTCTAGGGGGCCAGGAAGCAAGAAAGGGTTGAGAGTGAGCAGCGGTGGTTCCTGAGGGAGATGTTAGGGGTGGAGAAATCGATCCTAGGTTACCTACTGCTTCAGGAAATAAATAGAGAGAGTGTGTGGTGTGAGGCGATAAAGAGAGTGGCTGGGTATGAGATGAGAGTAAGTGGTCTGGAGGTGGGAAGGCTAGTGAAGGAGGTATGGAAGGAAAGGATGGACGCAAGTCAGGGCAGATGGATAATAGCGAGGAAGGGGATGTATAAAAGAGTGTGCTTGTCGGAGGTGATGGTAAGGGAATGGTTAGAGAAAGGTGTAAATGTGGTAGGATGGGTACACGAGAAAGTGAAAGAGGTGGAGAAATAGAATCAGATAGGAAACAGTGAATACAATGAGGGGTATGAGAGGTGGCAGGTACATGGGAGCAGACCAAGATATCTGGAGGGGGACAATCTGAGGACAGAGGAGAAAATAATCATGGCGAGAGCGAGATGCGGGTCGGAGGAGAGAGGAAGAAAGAGATAGATGGGTGAAAGTTATAGGGAATGTGTGTTATGCAAGGAAGGGAAGGATACGTGGGTGCACTTGGCGGAGGAATGTAAGGGAGTAAACGTGGGATGGGTGGAAGGATGTAGAAGTGTAGTGGAAAGGATGAGAGGTGATGGGGCCAGGGTAAGGGTTCTGAGAAGGCTAGGGTGGGAAAAGGAGAAGAGAATGGAAGGCGATTTACAGGAAGAAAAAAGGGTGTATTATAATGTATTGTAAAGGAATGTTATGTTTTAGTTAGTTTATCAATGCCAATAAAGGTCTTTTTTTATATATCAGTATTGTATTACCCATGTTCTACTCGTTAATAAACGACAGTTACTGACAGTTTAGCGAACTTTACTTGAAAAAAATGTGGAATATGCAATACAGTTATTTAATGAGAAATACCAGAATGTAAGTGGAAGCAGAACAGCTTTAAAGAAATTAATTTTAAAAAATGATGAAACGGGATCTGTTGCCGACAAAGAGAAACATTGCAAAGCTTACAATGATGATGATGCTATGGCTATCGATTCGGTTGCGGAACATCCTATGAAATATTTACGGCAGCAAGCAACTGAACTCAATGTTAGTCATACATTACTGCAAACAATTTATATAGCGAATAAAATTAATCCATATAAACCTAGATTCAGGCATACATTAGAAATTGCAATTCTCGCTTTTAGACTCGATTTCTGGTTATGAATTGGTGAGAACACTATGGAATATCGCTTATGTTATCAGAATTTAATGTTTAGTAATGAATCAAGATTTTCGACAAATCGTACTGTTTTTTCACTAAATTGTAGATAATGGTCGTAGGATAATTCAAATTTTAAAATGAATACCAGAAATCAGCGATATTAGAAAGTCAAGTGTACAAGGAACCAATGGGAAACGATATAAATTGTCTAAAAATGCGGATTGAGCAGTTTATTCAAGAAATCAATGTTGAAATGTCGAACAACATTTACAAACAATTTAGAAAAAAGGGTTGAATATTGCGCTGGAAATAGAAGAGAGTATGTGGAATAACTGTACAATTAAGAATTCAATTTTTGTATTAAATTATTGTATTTCTTTTTTCTATTCATAAAATAATAAGATAAATGTCTCAGTTTAGTGGTCATCCTTGTTTACAAAAAGAAAAACAATAAATGTTTTATCGAAATGACAGTTGCCTTATGTCTAACGTCGACAATTCCAGGTAACAAAATCGAAAGCATAATAATAATAATATAATATAATAATAATAATATAATATAATAATAATAATAATAACACGATACTGATGTAAAATTCGAACTTAGTCATATTTAAAATTAACAACTCGATATAATTTCAATTTTTTTAATCTTATATTAAGTGTTTGCTGGATTTTTCTTTGACTATAAGGGCTTTCGAAGCAAGCAAATTTTTTTATAAAGAATAAGTTTTTCTTCTTAAATTCATATCAATAGTATATCGTATAATGATCATACAATGATACTCATTGCCCACGAGTATGAATTGCTGCACTCGCCTTCGGCTCATGCAGCAATTCATACGAGTGGGCATTGTAGCACTAGTGCTACATTGGTTGCTATGACAATGAATATATAATATACAGGGTGACTGACGAAAAACCTTTGGTGCTGTATCTCGCTTATTTTTGATCCGATTTGAATAAATAAAACATCAAATTAAATGATTTTTAAAAGACTTTAATATGAACTGTACTGATATTTTTTCTTGCATCCAGTTTTTGACAAAAGACAATCAACTTTTTTTTTCAAATTGCACTGTATATATATTTTGTACTGATCCGCAAGGAGATTTTTTTCTGAATCTAAATTTGTAAACGATTTTATCCATTCATCAAACCAAAGTCGAGAAATTGAGGATTAAAAAAAAATTAAAAATCAAATACCCATAGTAAACAATATACAGAGCCTATTCCAAATGTCAAAAGTGACAGTGTCAATCATTGGTACAACACTGCAATGATTTTTAATAATTTCATAATAAAAATGTTGCAAGATTTCAAAAACTGAAAAACGATTTCTGTAGAAGCACAAAATTCTAGTACAGTGTTTGAAATATTGCAACATTTTAATTATGAAATAATTAAAAATACTTGACTTTTTATTTATTTTTTTAATCCTCAATTTCTCGACTTAAGTTTGATGTATGGATAAATTTGTCTACAATTTTATATTCAGAAAAAAAATCTCCTTGCGAATCAATAAAAATATATATACAGTGCAATTTAAAAAAAAATGTTGATCGTATTTTGTCAAAAACTGGGTGCGAGAAAAAATAACAGTTCAGATCCTATAAAAGTCTTTTAAAAATGGTTTAATTTGATGTTTTATTTATTAAAATCGGATAAAAAATAAGCGAGATACAGCACCAAAGGTTTTTCGTCAGTCACCCTGTATACATAACATACAATGTACTACATTTCATAATCAAAAAGTAACCTGCAATTATGTTATTTCAGTATAGGAGTAGAAAAAAAAAAGGTTTTTTACTCCTATAATGAAATAACATAATTATAGCTTACTTTTTGATTAAGAAATGTAGTACATTGTATGTTATGTATATATTATATATTCATTGTCATAGCAACCATTGTAGCACTAGTGCTACAATGGTTAAACAGGCGAGGGATATTATAATAAAATAGCATTAACAATATTAATATTGAATCAGACAAAACGATTTTTATAATGAATACATGTGAATTTCCTTAAATTAAAAAAAAATAAAGTTTTTCAATTACACGCAAATATTATACGAATATTATAATATTTATAACACACATTTGATTTTTGAGTTGACTTTTCTGACGTGAAATTATACGTCAAAATAAAATTGCGAGTGTGTTGAAATTTACGCAAAATAATGGTAAGTAGTAATAGTGAGAGTAGTTTTGTTAAAAAAAAATCAAACCCTACGGTAAATGTTCCATCATATGCATGATCTCCAAGAACATTTCATAACTGTATCAATATCACGTATATTTTTAATAAATAAAAATTTGTTCAAGGTTAATAAGTAGAAATCTATATTTGTATTTTTTAATTCATATGTATTGTCGTAGAAAAAGTATAGTGTACAATTCGCATACAATGACCATTGCCCACTCGTATGAAATTTCATACTCGTGGGCAATGGGTATCATTGTATGCTCATTATACAATATATTAAAAAAAAATTAAAAAAAAAGACCTTTATTGGCATACAATCCATTACACATATCATCTTTTTTACATACTAATTACATATCTCTACCCAGCGCCCCCCTTCTACCTCCTCTTCTGATTTCTCTCTCCCTCCCCAACTTCTCCAAAGTCCTTACCCCCGCCCCATCCTCTCTCATCCACTCCATCACCCTTCTACTCCCTTTCGCCCCCATCCATTCCTCCTTCACCCCCACGCATTCCTCCGCCAAATGCCTCCACGTATCCTTCCCATGCTCACACAATACACACCTTCCATACTCTTCCCCCATCCATATCTTCCTTCCTCTCTCTTCCGATCCACACCTCGCCCTTGCCACAATCACCCTATCTTCCCTACTCCATCCCCTCTCTACCAAATATTTCGGTACCCTTCCATACACCTGCCATCTCCCATACATATCATTGTACTCGCTTCTCTCTATCCACCCTTGCCTTTCCTGCCCTTCCACCTCCTTCCCTTTCTCCCTCACCCACTCGTCCACCTTCACCCCGTTCCCTATCCATTCCATTACTTTCGCCTCTGACAAACCTACCCTCTCATACATTTTCCTCCTCTCCCCCCTCCATCTCCCCTCAACCCCACCCACGCTTGACAACCATATATCCTTCACCAATCTCTCTTCCCCCAATTCCCACAACCTCCTCTCATACCTCACCACCCTCACCATTGCCTCGCATTCTAACCTCTCTCTATTCGTCTCCTGAAGCACTATGTAACTGGGCGTGGACCTTTCCACCCCCAACATGCGCTTCAGGAACCACATCTGCTCCCTCTCTATACATTCATACCCTCTCGTCCCCCATACTTCCACTCCATACATCAGTATCGATCTCACACACGCATCCCATATCTTACACGCCACCCTCACATTATTCCTCATCCACTTCCCCCACTTCCCCCATGCCATTCCCCAAGCCTTCCTCGCCTTACTCTGCACCCACCTCACCTGCTCCTCATATCCTCCCGTCCCTTTAAACCAAAACCCTAAATACTTAAAACTTTTAACCCTCTCAATAATCCCCCCCTTCCATTCCAACTCTTTCACCTTTCCCTCCCTCCCTTTATTCCTGAACCTCACCCATTTCGTTTTCTCCACATTCACACTCATTCCTCTCCTATCCATGAACCTCTCCGCCCTTTTCAACATCGCTCTCATTCCCTCATACTCTTTCGCTACCAACACCATATCGTCCGCATACGCCAGCATCCATACCTTACTCTTACCCATCACTACTCCCCCCTCCTGCCCTTTCCTCATCACCTCTTCCATCTCACTCATATAAACATTAAATAACAGTGGGCTTAGCGGGCACCCCTGCCTCAATCCCTCCCACGTCCTGACACACTCCGACACCTCTGACCCCACTTTCGCCACCACCCACGTCTCCTCGTACACTCTCCTCACCCACTCAACCATCCCCTCACTCACCCCTCTTCTCCTCAAACACTCTATCAACTTCACCCTCGGTACCGAGTCATATGCTGCTTTCAAATCTAAGAACACCGCATACATACATCCTTTCTCCTCCATCACTCTCTCTACCATTCTTGCAAGGGTAAAGACTTGGTCCCTTGTCCCCCTCCCTCTTCTAAACCCCCCTTGCGTCTCCGGTAGTACCCCCTTCTCCTCCACCTCCATCTCCATCCTATTCCTCACAATCATCATCGCTATTTTATACCCCACGTTCATTATTGTCACTCCCCTGTAATTTTTCACCTCCTCCTCATCCCCTCCTTTATACACCGGACACATCATCCCCACCCTCCACGTCTCCGGCAAACTCGCCTCCCCCCTCCACATCTTGTTCAATATCTCTCTGAACTTTTTCTTCCCCTTTTCCCCAATCTCCTTCCACATCTCCGCCTTTATGCCATCCCTCCCCGCCGCCTTTCCATTCTTCACCTCCTCGAAAGCCCTCTCCACCTCTTCCTTCGTGAATTCTTCTCCTCTTTCACCCCCTCTGCCCTTTCCAATCTCTCCTGGTACTCCACATCCTTCCCCGCATTTCTTTGCCCATTCTTCCAGTGATACCCGTACTTGCCTCCTCCTTTCCCCTCTACTCAACACCCTCCACATTTCCGACTCGTTCCTACATTCCCTCAATTCCTCGCTAGCTTTTTCCACTGCCTGCTCCTTCTTCTTCTCACATAAGTTTTCATAATTCCTTCTTAGTTCCGCCACTCTCTTCTCTCCCCCTCCGCCTGCTGCACACTCTCTCACTGCCTTCCTCAGATCCTTTTTTGCCTGTATGCATTCCTTATCCCACCATGTGTTACCATCCCTTCTCTCCCCCTTCCTCTTTCTTCTGCACCCCACTATTCTCTCCTCCATTTCTTCCATCGTACTGACCTCCTCCCATTCAATCCTATCCAACTTTCTCCTCATCTCCTCCATCGCTTTTGCCCCACACTCCAGCCCCTCGCTTTTCTGCCCCCTTTCACTCCCCTGTCCCTTCTCCATCCACATTTCCATTATACAATATAGTAGTTCCCTATAGGAAACCCCATCACTTTACACACTGTATGTGTTAGACTGGGAACTTATTAAGTGATGTGCTATATACTACGAGACTAAAGTCATTAAAATTGTAACATTGTAGAATTCTATCACGAACAAAAATAAAGTTTTATTAAATGGTTGGATTTGGACTATTCATGGATATTTTAAAAACTTTTTATTTTAGTCTTACAATGGCAGTATTCAATTAAAACATTTCCCTCAGAAAAGGGATTGATAGTGTAGTTAAATCAAATTGAATAATTACAGCTGTAATATAAATTCATTCATTCATAAACATCCACTTTTTCCCCTGGCTTGGCCAGTGTAAAGGTCTATTAATCAATTTTCTCTTATTACGTTCTTCCATGTCTCTCTATCTTTCGCCAATTAATTTTTTTCTTCTCTTAGGTGTTCCTGTATGATGTCCCACTTTTTTCTAGGTCTTCCTTTTTTCTTCTTCTTGTCTTTACCCATTTCCCATACTTTTTTTGCTAATCTCGAGTTCCCCATTCTTGTCATATGTTCAAACCATCTCAGCGCATTTTCTTTAATTATTGTTGTTGCTGCCTTTACTCTAAGTTGTTCTCTTTTTACCTTGTTTCTTGTCTTATCTATTAGTCTTACTCCTGCGATTTTCCTTAGTGTCTTCATTTAACTGGCTTGTATTATATTCTTTTGTTTGTGCACCACATCTCTGATCCATATGTTAGTGTAGGCATAAATACTTTTGTGTATTTATTCAGTTATTTTTTATTTAGTGGAAAATAAAGCTTCGGGTTTGCTTTTATTCTTTCTTCTATTTCCTCTTCTATTCTTCCATCTTCAGATATCACTGTTCCTAAATATTTATATTGTTTACTTATTCAGTTTTCACATATTCTATCTTAATTTCCATTTTCGTTGGTTTTTTAGCTATTATCATTGCTTTTGTTTTTTCTTTTATTATCAATTTCCATTATTTCATTTCTTCATTCCAGACATTTAAATTGAATTGTAGATCTTCATCGTTTTTGGCTAATAGTATAAGGTCAACAGCAAACACTAAATGCCCAATTATCACCCTTTTCAGTTGATGGAATTCGCAAGTTATTTTCCTCATCTTTGTATTACAATTTTTTATTATTTCATCCATTAGTATGATAAATAAATAGGCACTCATTGTACCCCCTTGCCTTAATCCTTGCTTTGTCACAAACTCTGCTAATATTCTGTTGTTTGTTCTTACATAGTTCTTTGTTGTTTTGTATAGAGTTTTGATATCATTTGTATATTTTTCTTATTCGACACTTTCCAGATATCCTCTCATGTTATAGAATCAAATGCTTTCTTGATGTCTATAAAGCACATATATATTTTTTCATCCGACTCTATTGTCCTTTCTCTAAGTTATTTTATTATGAAAACTGCATCTGTTATGTTTCTTCTGGCTCTGAATCCATTCTGTGTATCATCTAATGTTTTTTCTGCTTCATCTTTGTCATTATAGATTTGTATATTCTTCCTGGTGTGCTCAGTAGCGATATTCCTCTGTAATTTTCACACACTTACTGTCTCCTTTTTTTATGTATAGGTATGATTATGGCCTTTTGCCAATCTTCTGTTATTTTGTTTTCTTCAATTACCTTATTCATTAATTCTAATAACATCTTCTTTCCTGTTTCTCCCATATATTTAATCATCTTTTTATTTAGAATAGCTTTTGGTTTTCTCTGTAGTTATTTTCCATTTTTTGTACAAACTCTTCCCAAGATTTCTTCTTTGCCTCTACTATCTTTTTCTTTACATTTTTTCTGCTGTCTTTGTAATTTGAATAGCATTTCTCTGTTTGCTCTTGTAGGTATTCTTTCCAAGCTTTTTTCTTCTTTAGTTTATTTAATAGAAATAATTTCATTCAAATTAGTGTTGCTTTGATAGTTGTACTATTTGTAACATGCAAATTAATTTTGTATCATTCAATGTCTGTTGAGGTATTGGCCAGAGAAGTGGTTGTTTCAAAATTAATTTGTTTTGTATTCTTAGTAAGACTTATTGTTGTAGATTCACGAAATGTTAAATTATTAAGTAAAAATTTTTCAGGCATGTTATACTTCGTTGAAAAGCACTTTTTAAGCATTATCCAATAAACCTAAAATCCAATATGGCCACCATAAGAAAAACAAAATATAGCGCTAATAACCTGGAAACAAATGCGAATTTGTCTTAAAAAAGTGTCCGAATAATGTAAAGGTTTAATAGATGTCGCGTTAGGCGTTATCAAGTTATTGAGGAAAATCAAAATTGGGACACAGTGATGTATCAGGAATATTTCCAAGAAATTCACTTAAATTTGCAAAAGTTTATATCACTTTCAAAATGAAGAAAATTGACCTGTTTCTGTTTTAAATACATTATCTAAAATATTTGAAAAAATATTTGTAGAAAAGATCTAGTACTAATTAAAGAGATTTAATATTTTGAAGAGTTGAAAACATGGATTAAGGGATAATCATTCAACAGTAACTGCACTAATTAACTTAATGGGTGTAATGTTTCGTAACATAAACAAATGAAAATTAGTTGCAAGGATCCCTTATAACATTTATAGTGCATTTGACTCAATTGTCATAAGTTTAGTGTGGAAAGATATTCAAATATTCATGCCAACATTTTGGAAATTTGAAGACTAATTCTGGCTTAACCATAAACTTTCGGATATAGATAAATTGTGTTAAATCATCATATTTTAATTAGAAAATTAAATAAAACACTTGGCTTTGTTTCACTATTTTTATATTTCTTCTGACTAGGTTGAATCTAGTGGGGAGAAATATAAAAATAGTCAAACAAAAGTGTTTTAAGTAATCTTCTAATTAATATAAAAATGTTTCACCACGGATTAAGTGTGAATTGAATTCACCGCATCTCACATCCCAGGAATCTATGGTTCAGCCATTGCCTTACATAACAAAACAATTTTATGTTTAATGTAAGAAGCTTCTTCTTTGTTGTACATGTTGAACACAATGTGCCATTATTGAAACAAACAAAAAACTTTTTTGTTTTTTTCGATAATAGCAAATTGATCAGAAACTGTGGCCAACAAACTAATAAAAATAAATGACACGCCGGTGGTGGCGCATCGGTTACGGCCCCGAACTGACGTGCAGCAACGTTGATTCGGGTCAGTAGTCGGATGGGTGACCGGTACCATTCACCATTGGGATACAATTAATGGTGCTTTAGAGTGACGGGGGCGATCCTTTAAAGTAACAAGCTCATTTACACACACACAAATACACAAATGACACATGGCAGAAGGACCACGTGGTCGATAGCCTAACACTACTTCTACTACTACTACTAAAAATAAATGTTATACAATCACAGTGTTTTATTTTATTAAAGCAATTTTAATAATGAAACATTGTTAACATTAAAATAGTTTAAATTTTAAAACTATTTCCTGATGGAGATAAAAATTTATTTTATTTTAAATGTGCCAATCAAAAAAAGGTAATTACAAAAAATTTATCATAAACTAAAAAGAACATGGATTTATTCCAGAGCTATTATATTCACGTAATTCTAAATTCCCCAAAACATTAATGAACTTGACAGATTTTAGGGGTTTAGTTTCATCCCACATTAAATTCAACATACTAGAGAATATGTACACTGAAACAATATGCAACTGCCACATTTTGATGAGTCTTGCCAATCATATTTCATAAGTATTCCTCTAGAAGACGTAGCAAATAAATGCATGCATATTTCATTTGAGGTGGTCAATAACATTTGTTTCCAATAAAAACCAAATTTGATAATGACAATTTTCTAATTTATAGTTAAATTTAAAAGGGTAACTTTTTCTAGTATTATTGCACAGAGTTAATACAGTATCAAGGTAACCTTAAAGCAGATATATCCAATAAATAAATAAACAATACCAATACTTTCTCTATACAAATATGCAATAATATATTTGTTTTTAATATTGTTAACATATATAAGATCAGTAAATCCATGCCAACAAGATGTGTACAAATATACTGAATAGGTACCATTTAGAGTCGGTTTATTGAACAATAGGTGTTAAGTTAATTTTGAGATTGATTGCAATCAAATAACAGTATTGAATGGATAAAAATAAAGTGGCAATGCGAAATTTAATTGCCATTAAATTATTTTTTTGTGATTTAATATTTGATTAGTTTTCAGTAAATTATGAGATTTTATGAAAAATGTTCTAAATCTTACCTCAGTAACAACAATATGAAAAAATGGTCTATTCGCACAACCATGTCGTACAAATCTTATAGTTTTCGCTGCTTTAGAGAAAAATGTTCCCGTCCCACTGGCAGGGGTCAGCATTTTAATATTTTTGTATTATTTTTGTTGTAATTCTAGGTTATAAACCAATGTGAATTTTTCAACAGTTGTGCCACAACTGGAGGCACAAAACGTATCTGTATTTCGAAATGTATAACACTTACAATGACAAGATAATAAAGCTAAGAAAAATAATTTAATTTGTCGACTACGTATTGCTTATCGACATATAAAATGTAAATTCTTCAATATAACATAAACATGAATTTATAAAAATTCTTCTGACCGACCTACCAATAATTTGTTTTTAGAAATCATTTACCTTCTCAGTCGGTAAAAATGATGCGTGCTATGTTGCCAGACTTATTTAAAAAGGGCGCGAACTTCGTCCTGATGTAAACATATCAAGACAAAAGCTTCATTGATATTTAAAAGTAAAACCCGTAATTTTTAAGTTTTTAATTAAAATTCTTGTATGATGTCGGCGTTCACTTGGTGGTGCATTTTGATAAGAAGTTTAAATAAAACACTTTATAACTTTGTTTTACCACTATATTTTGTATAACTGTGACTAGTTTCGATCATAAGCTGATCATTAATTTAAAATAAATTGCTATGTAGTTATTTTACATATAAGACTAATGCATCTAAAATGTTATTATTGAATTACACTTGCGCTTCTAGTTAATTCAAAACATTATACTATATTGCATAAATTATTTATTTATTAACAGGAATTGTACTAAATACTAATATAAAAAAATGTCACAAGGAAAAAAATCGCGTTAAATTCTGTTCGGTTTCGAAACATTTTATAAAACACAAGTATTATTTTATAGATACAAGATATATTACCCTGTTAATGAATGGCTATAAATATACACCTATATATGTAATACAAAATGTATCTACTTCAATACTTCGTTAATGGTTAAACTTTATTAAAATATTTAACTACAATCCTATTGAGGTAAAACTAGATTGCAAATATTTTAATACAGCTCCCATTTTAAATTATTTTATTACAATTAGCAGAAGTTTGTTATTTTATTATGCCCTTGTCATCATTATTATTTTTCATATATTCATATGTGTAATTCAGATTGACAATAATTAATGTCAAAAGGAATACCATTTAATAATTTGTAGTATTATCAACAAATATCTTATAAGATGTTGAAAGTATGGTATTAATTTAAATATAACGCAATGGATTCTATTCAGGTTGATTAAATACAGCTTGCTGATTCTAGCTAAAATTGAAAGAATTCATTACATTATCTGATTTGGCAACGTTGTAAGTTTTCCAAGGGGCCATTTTGACTGAAAGTGTCACGTGACTAATAGAGCTGCGTTGTGTATCACGGCTTTTACAGGTATGGCCAATCTTCTTGGTTTTTTATTCTAAATTTAGTTGATTTTGTGCCGGTTGTGTCAAATTTTATCGCACCGTGTGAGGACAGGTCGGGCCGCCGATTCCGATTCAGCTGAAACACAAAAACCCCATTTAATTACACGTTGAAACCTACTATTTGTAGATGTCAATAGAGTGGCTTGTAAGTGCTTTGAAATGGCGTCTATCCACATGGTAGTTAACATTCGTATTCTCGTCCAAACATAACCGCACCATTTCAGATCGCATCCGGATCGTTTTCAGCGAATTTCCCCAGTTTTACTGCCCAATCCCTGATATTTTGTGATAAATCAGTGAAAACCCCGCGCCGTTCTGCTCGCTTTTGTCCTTTAAAATCGTCATCGTCACAATAACAATGATCTCAACGGGATCATCGCGTCGGTGTAATTCAGCAATTTTCCACATTTTACCCTAGTTTCTGGTCACGTAATGTATGCTTTTTAGTAGAAAACACTCTTCCTCAACTTGTATGATTAACCCCTTGGAAGAGATTATGCCTGTGTAATTAAATTATAGTTGTGAATTTATATTATAACGAAATTGTACATAATCAACATTTATAAAATATTCACAGTGTCATAGGAAACTGTAAAAGTAAGTTACATTCTGTTCTATTTAATTTATACAGTAAAGATTCATAACGTCCATTCAACCAATATAGAATACCTAAGTTTGTTAATTAATGTAGAAACATTTTCTGCCTTCATTGCAAATTATTTATTAGATGTTTCAACTCTGCATTATCCATTTATAATTACTGAAAATTGTAAGATTCATGATTCATTGCAAAACAATCAATTTATTATTTGTAGAATTTTATTATAGACTAAAATATATTTATTTCCAAAAGTCAATAGAATACACCTATTATTTATTGGATATCTAAAGCCTTGTGTGATTTATTTATATAGAAATACTTTAAATAAGATTTAATACTAATAAAAAATTAGTAAGTAGTTCATTTTTGTCATTGGCATTATCTGACATACACATTCAGACATTTATTTAAAGGCCTAAGTTTTATTAAATGGACATAAAATATGTTATTCTATTTAAATAGATTGGTTTGTTATTTTGTATAAAATTAACCCTTTGAGTACTGAATTATTTGCAGATTTTTATGCATACATAACAGATTTAATTTATTGCTTTATGGATTAATTAATTAATTAATGTATTACTTTTACATATTTGAAAAATAATACATTTTGTTATTATTATCTTTCTTATCTTTCCATCTTAGTGCTAAAAACCATTTTGGCCTCATTTTTTTTGTTCGAGGGAAGCAAGCTCTTTTGACGTGTGTTTTCTGTTCTTTCGAGCAGTTCCAACTACATTTGTTTCTTGTTCTAGTAATTTAAAATATAATTACACATATTGGGAGGTAACCTTCTCTTCTTCTTCTAGGACAACACTCTCAGACGCCGGTATATCAATTCCCGGTATTTTATCTGCGCCAAACTAGATTTTAAAACACATGCAAGAACCTGATGAATACTCGCAAAGTCAATAGATTTTTATTCCAAATCGCGCTCTTTTTAATGGAATGAACTGAATATAATTCAAACGTCCTTTGAATTTCATGAGAGATTCATCGAGTGATATTGAAGTATAGATTTTTGAATGTATTATTCAAATAATCAACTAGATTTCTGAATGAAGGAATCTTGATATATCACAAAACCTATCCCGTGACACAGACAGTGGCTGAAATATTGGTTTATAATACTTCTTTGTGACCAATATGAACAAAATTTAGATTTCTTAATTTGAGACATAATAATACTAATGCAACATATTCTTTCATTTCATCCTGAGTTACTGAAAACCACAAAAACATGTGTAATAATAAAGATAACTGAATTTTACTTTATTTGCAACTTAAGCTGTCATATACAAACGCCAGGCAATTGTTTGCGATCAAATCCTGCGACTTAAATTCAGATGACGAGTCAGACTCGTCAACCGTAACTTCGCCCAAGTAATCACATGACGAGTCTCACTTGTCAAATGTACCCAAAGGGTTAAGGAAAATTTTATGGCACTCTATTGCCCCTTTAAAAAAGTAAAAAGTATTGAACTGATTGACGAGGCACTTAGTTAAAAATGCATATTATATTTAATTAATAAGTGTTTGATTTTCAAATTTTTATTGTATCACTACAATTGTTTTGCCAAACTGTGGATTCTTTAGGTGAAGAATATGCATTAAAATTACAGTGTAGCGAAACAACAAGTATTATTCATAAAATTATGATCATAGGTGAAGAAAAAGAAATATCATTGAAGCAAGGCAAATGTATCACAATCCTATTTTTTATTAGTTTATTTATTTATTGGTTATTTAATGTAAAAGAAGTTCATATAAGTATATACAATTTAACTCTAGTGGAAAGTATTTTTTTAAATGGATTAACAATTCATTCGTTATTCAATTCATTCAATTATATATTATATTAATTATATATTATTTTTATGCATAAATTAGGAAATGTGGATGTATTTTTTATCACTGTCATGCTGTTTAGATTTTTTTTAGTATAGTTTTATTTTGATTTGGGAGAAGTAATTTTAATTTGCCCAAAAGTGATTTGTTCATTGACTAGAAAGCATTTTTACGTAGAACCAAGGCCACTGCATTTTTTGATATTGCTATCTGATTTTGGTATATTTGTTTGTCTCTCTGAGTGTTGCTATTGCATTTATCTACTATAATTTCACTAATTTAATGTTTACAAGCAATATATATGCTCAGCAACAACCCATTATAAATATTTTAAAACAATACAAATTGATCAGCCTCATATAAAAATTACTAAAATATTATTAAATAATTATACTTGAGATAAGTACTAATAAAAGTATTATCACGTTATTACGTTCCTGTTTGTGATTAAAATGACTTAACATATCTACTGCAATTGTAAATATGAAATGTGTTATAGCAACTCCTAGAATAGTTAAATAATTATATTGTTTGTGAAGTGATTGTTTAAAATATTGTGTGGTGGGTATCTGCGTACATTTAAAAAAATACTAGTAGTACTATTTCTCTAATATTGAATTGATAAGTGAAATATTCTGTGTTGTTATGAAGTATTTCAATGAATGAGGTAATATACTTATATTAACACATTAATTATAATGAGGAATTGAATAAATACAGCATTATTTAACCACTTGCGCTATAAAGACGTGTCACACATGTCAATGTTTCCGCATGTTATATTGTAGAGCGCGGAACGATTATCGAAAGTTAAATCGTACTGCAAGTGGTTAATGAAGATAATAGTTGTGGTGTTGTAGTTTTTCTTAACAGTATTATTTATTAAAAATATCAACTACCATATTTTTCGGACTATAAGACACACCTTAAATTTATAAGATCATTTTTAGAAAAATATATTTTAATGTTACTTTCGAATCATAATTTTTATTTATTGTAAACATAACTCGTTCTAGCAATATTCAGTTAATCTTTATTCTCGATTCTATCACTGGTCTCGTTAATGTTGACAGTCATATTACTTTCGTTTGAACTATTGTTGACATAAATTTAGAGACGATTTATTAAAAACCATAAGACGCACCCAAAATTTGAGTCCATTTTCCTATGCAAAAAGTGCGTCTTGCAGTTATGGGTGAAGCTTAATTCCAATAAAGGATTTGAAATCGATTTGAGAAAGTTTTATATCTGCATATTATATATTTTCCATGCATTTACTACTATCCTATAAAGGTATTTCAAAAAATTTGCAGCCACCATTTTTGCCACAATCTCAGCAAAGATTTTGGTATACTTTTGTCAAGTAAATCTACCCCTCCCATATATTTATTGTATTTATTAAATATTTTGGCTTTATTGAAGGGTCCAATATTTAAATTGTTACTACAGTTTTTAAGTTATCCTGTAATTAGTTTTTTGTTAAACTGTTGGATAATAAATAAATAAATATTGGATGGATTTTCTATGGGGCATCGGTAAAAATAAAAATCATTACATTTTAATTGTAAAAACAACTGATATCACATCCTAGACCTAATGCAAACTTTGTAGTATTAGATAGGCATCTAAAACTGAATACCCATCTGAGGTGCATATGCACCAAATTTTTAAGCCAATTTTTCACAGGCGTTCCTTTTATGTAGCATTTATATAAATTCTAAGTAACTTTGTTATCAAAAAATAAAACTATGAGGTTTTCCCTGCTAATTCATATTGTACTTGTTCATGATCCTGATGTTCCATGTTTATTGCTGTACGTATATATTCCAACTTATTCAAGTAGTTTTTTGCTGATAAGCACTGTTTTTTTATTTCATAAAAAATATTTCAATTTCAAGTTCATCAAGGATTTCTAGTGCTCCTAGAATAGAATTACATAATTTTATAAAAATCATCTCATCTAAACACACATACCCATACTTAATATTTGTTTATGTTCTTTCCATTCCATTGACACAATAGAAGCACAATTACAAGTTTTTATTTTGTATTATTTTCATTACAATTTACACTAAGAGTTATGTTGTGTTCCCAGTGGTTCATTTAAACACCAACAAAGTTTGAATGTTTACAAAGAATTTTCAGTAAGTTAAAAATATCAAAGTCTGCAAATTAATTTTATTCATTTCTTATTAGTCCTTTCATTTTTCAAAGTATAAATAATTGATGAATTTTTATTTTGTTTCTTTTACAGCAAGAATAACTATTATTTTTGCATCTCTTATTTTATTTACAAATTTAAAACAAGTATAAATAATATAAAGAACATTCAAGTTATTAATGTTAAGCAGTAATTATTTAAAATTTCACTGATAAAAAATCTGTACATTTTACATAATTGTAGGACAACTAAACTAAGTGGTAAAAAATAGTAAGTGTTTTAATTTAGAGTTTATCATGAATTTCCACAAAGTAATGGTCACAACCATTAATTGTAGAACATTCTTAAATATAACACCATAATATGAAATTAACAGACTTAACAAAAGAACCATTTGACTTAAACAATCATATGTATTTTGTCATTAAAACTTATACAAGGTAAATCTCTTTATTTTTGTATATATTATATAAAAATGCTTTTGAATAAAAATTATTTTGATGTACATCATAAAAATTGTATTTCAATGTGAACAATATCAAATAACAATATTTATTGTTTCAGAAACGTTGTATATACTAACCTGTACATACTGTAAAGATGAGTTCGAGTAATCGAACCACCTCTCGAGGTGGGAAAGGCCCTAAGGGCGATAAAGCACACAAAGTCGACAAGTCAGATTCAAACAAGGGGTCCGGCGAGAAACAGCAGCTTTCAGGCAGTGGTGGGGGCGGTGATTCCACAAACAAGTCGGAGGAGTTCAAGATAAAACAGATTATGGAAATGACGCAACGCCCCGAACCGCAGGTCTGCCTGGCTTTGCACGAGTGCGATTATGATATGGATAGGGCCGTTGATATGCTTCTCGACATCGAGGATCCGGTAAATAATTCAGTTTTATTTTGTTATATTTGTCATTTTAAACTCTGTATTACACAATTTGGGTTTTCAAATAAAGTGTATACAGTTTTCTACCTAAGTATTTGATTTTTATTGATTGAAATATTTGCTCTATCTTTTTGAAATAAAACAAAATATTTCTGTTTCCATTGTTTGTTATTATAAGTAACTCTAATATAGTTATAACAGTCATTTTGATTTTGTGTGTTGTGCCAATTTTAGTTTTTTTCTTCAGAGTATGTCTATTATTATTTGAAAAATACAGGGTGAGTTTTTTTAGATGATTACTTTGGGGATCTCGGAAACTATAAAAGTTTTCAAAATTGTCAAGGATAACTAGATATTTTGAAATTATGTGTCAATTTTTTCAATTCAATATATTATATTATGCCAGTAGATAATTTTAAGTAGATTAATAAAATATATTACACGCCGGTGGTGGCGCATCGGTTACGGCCCCGAACTGACGTGCAGCAACGTTGGTTCGGGTAAGTAGTCGGATGGGTGACCGGTACCATTCACCATTGGGATACAATTAATGGTGCTTTAGAGTGACGGGGGCGATCCTTTAAAGTAACAAGCTCATTTACACACACACAAATACACAAATGACACATGGCGGAAGGACCACGTGGTCGATAGCCTAACACTACTACTACTAAAATATATTTAAAAAAAATATTATCGCTATTAATTTCAGAAATATGTTGCAAACTTATATTTTTTTATTGTTGGCTTCATTCATTTATTCATCACATTTGATAGTTATTTTTAAAAATAAGTGAGTTACCGTCATTTTTAAATTTTAATATAAACACAATTTTTTTTTTTTCTTCAAGAAATATTTGAAAATATACTTGATGATTTAATTTATCATTACGGGCAAGACTGAAATGGTTCCAACATGACAGAGCTTCACCTCGTAACTTGTTGGCTATAGGAAATTATTTAAATTATGCTTTATCTAATTCATGGGTGGGAAGAAATGGAGTAATCCTATGACCACCTAGATCAACCGATCTATTTGTTTTAGGCTTTTTTCTGTTATGTAAAAAAGTGTATCATAAATCATATATCCTTGGAAGATTTTAGACTAGCTATTGAAACATTTAATTCTAATTAAATTTATGATATAATTTATGGCATAATATAAATGATGAACTCTTTGACCATATTTTATAATACATATTAAAATTTGTCTCCTACTATCATTTTGATAATTACAGTTTTTTAAATCTTTGTTTATGTAAAAATAATAATTACAATATTGCTATTGTTTTATTTTTATCTTTTTCATGGTTAACTATTTTTGATTTATAATAAAATTTAAAATCAGTGTAGCTCACTTAGGTTAGAAATAACTATATCTTATGTGATATCAGATTAAACTGTAAAAAAATATCTACCGAATGAGGCCATAGCCAACTTTAGTTTCTAATGAAGAAGGAGCCACAATGACTTTGTTTTACCACTTTATTTAAAATTACATGTGACTGTAGTGTAATTTTAAACAAAGTAATTGTGTCTCCTTCTTCGTTATATTGAATATGTTCCACAAAGTAAATGCCTCCACAATTAAACATTTAACTATGGTTTTCATTAAAAATAATGTTTGTGTATATCTCGGAAGATAATGGCGATATTTTTTTTTTTAATACAGGGTGAGTTTTTTAGATACTCTCTATGGGGATCTTAGAAACTATAAGAGATAGAAAACGGTTAAATGGAAAAAGGTGTGTAGTTTTAAGAGATGAATAAAATTGCACTTTCAAGGTTTTCAAAAAAGTCTAGGGTAACTAGATATTTTGAAAAAACTAAAGTGACAATTTTTTCAAATCAATATATCTCAGTTATATGACAAAAAAATTGTAATAGACAAAGTTACAAATATTTAAACATTATTCTTAAATCTCATTTCGTTCATGTATTTTTCCGCTCTTTAACATCCCTTTCATTCCCTCGCCATCAGCACCATGTCGTCCGCATACCCTAGCGTCCACACATTTTTCTTTCCTATCACTAACCCTTCGTCTTGCCCTTTTCTCAATACTTCCTCAAATTCTCCTATATTGAAAAGTATCGGGCTCATCTGACAACCCTGCCTCGGGCCCTTCCACGTCCTGAACTTTTCTGACACTTTCCTTCCCACCTTCGCCACACACCACGTTTCTTCATACATTCTTCTTATAAATTCAACCATTACTCCACTCACGCCCCCTCTTCCCAGTCGTTCTATCTACCTTTCTCTTGATACCGAATTATACGCGAGTCACTAATTGTGATATTTTGAACTCCATAATAAACATATATGGAATTAAGAGAATCCACAAGAAATTTCACAGGGAAAACTACAAATTAAATTTGGGTTTAATCTATGGTGTGTTTGGATCAAGAATTCTTCTCGGTCCATATATTTTTGAAAACACACTAAATGGAAATGATTACTTTCATTTTCTTCAGGAAACAACAAAGATATGACCAATTATTTAAATTTATCATATTGGACAAAATTGAAATGGTTCAAACATGATGGAGGTCCGCCTTATAACATGTTTGCTTTGCGTATTATTTAAATGATGCTTTTCTCCACTCATGAGTGGAAAGAAATGAACCAATCCCAGGGCCACCTAGATATCTCCCGATCTATGTGTTTTAGACTTTCCTCTGTGAGGCTATGTAAAAAACAAAGTATCAAAAATCATATCGATCCGTGGAGGATCATAGACTAAGCTGTTGTTGAAACATATAATTTAATATGATTAATTAACTTCTCACTTAACCCGTGGTGAAACATTTGTATGTTAATAAAAGGATTAATTAAGCACTTGGTTTCACTATTTTTATA
Organism: Ontholestes murinus; assembly: GCA_963969525.1. Lineage (NCBI taxonomy): Eukaryota > Metazoa > Arthropoda > Insecta > Coleoptera > Staphylinidae > Ontholestes > Ontholestes murinus. The sequence continues at coordinate 59,204,189 of OZ018387.1, forward strand.
TTTCTCCGATTAGTTTAAACCGTTGGTCATTCATCATACATAACTCTTTGAGAATGACCAATGGTCGAAACTAGTCGGAGAAATATAAAAATAGTGAAACATAACCAAGTGCTTAATTCATCCTTTCATATAATTCAATTTACATGAGAATAGTCAAAAAAGCTATAAATTCAATTTTAAATAGATAATTTATGACTTAATATTAATAGTGGACTTTTTGAGCACATTTTTTAATATTAAAATTTATCTCCTATTATTGTTATCGATTATTTTGATAATTACAGGATTACTTTATGCTGTTTTTTCATTTTTGTTTATCTCTAACTAATAATTACAATATTGGTATTATTATAAACAACTAACTGTTTTACTTTTATCTTTTTCATGGCTACCTATTTTGTAGTTATAATCAAACTTAAAATGACTTTTTAGCAATAACTATGTTATATTAAAGATAAAAAAATAATCTATCGAATAGCCAACTATGGTGTCCATTTAAAAAAATGTAAGAATGCGTCATATCTCGGAAAATAATGGTGATAATTTTCTGAGTATATTTTATATTTTATTATTCTGCATAAATTATTTACAACTTTGTCTTATACAGTTTTTTTTTCTGTTATAATAATATTTCAAATTTTTGTTAATCTTGCAATTTTATTCATATCGTAAAACTACACTTCTTTCCCCATATATAGTTTTTCTATCTCTTCCGAGATTCCCATAGGGAACATCATATAAAATAAGTAAATTTTTTGATATGACTTCTTTAATAATACTTCTTACTATAGTTTCCATAACTTCAGCTTTTAGTTAGCACTTAAAAAATAATTTTATGAACAGGAATGGGAAACCACAGTTAAGAAAAAGAAAAACAGACAAACTTCAACCAGCAAATCAGAACAAAAGGCAGATGGTGGTGCCCAGGGTGGTACAGGTGATGATTGGAATGAAGCCCCGGTACACTCGGGTGGAGGCGGAGAAAAGGATAAGGCAAGGAACAAATCCAGTGGACCGCAGAGGCTTCATGGACGTCATAATGATAGCCGTGGTTGGAGGGGCCGTGAAAAGCAGGTAATTTAAAAATTAAATCTTGTTAATATTAACTGTTAAGTTAGTTCATTCATAACTTAACATTGAATTTTGTAATGATCTATTAATATGATGCTAAAATGATTGTTTAAGATATTATATTTATTTTTTAAATTGTATTTTATAACTAACAACCATATGTGCAGAATGGAATAGAGAAGGAAATTGACAGTTTTAAATATTTTATATAATGAGATCTTAGATCTGCTAACTATACAAATATTCCCTATATGAAATATATGGGAAGTATTATTTTCGTGGTTTTTTTTGAAAATTTTATTTTGCGGAAATATCCGTTTTGAGGTCAGGTCCCCTGAGTCCATTACACTAATTTCTGAAAAAAAAGTGTATCTCAACAACGAATTATCTGTGATGAAACTTTAAACTTAAGATTTAATCGTTAAAAACTGGAACTGCAAGGCTTTTGGTGAACATTCAAAAACCGGATTTTTTTTTAATATAAAAAAATATTACAAAATTTTTCAAATAAAAGTTAAAGGGAATGAAAACTGAACAAGTTTTGTTAAAATATTATGAAAAATATATTTCTTAACTTTCGAGAAAAAAAATAAAAATTGAAAGTTTTGACATTTTTGCCAATTGCTAATAAATTATTGGAGTTACGTGAAATTTGTATAACAACTAATTGTAGAGAATTCAAAATTGAACAAATGATTAAAAAGGCTATTCTTTTTTGCGTAAACTTCATAGTTTTCGAGTAAAATATAGGGAAAGTACAATGTTGGCCACATCACCATTTTTTTATTTAGGCTTTATTTGAATGTACCGCCGAAATTAATATCAATATGAGGGCGCCAGTATCGCCAACATTTTCTTTCTATAATTTACTGGTCTTTCATTCCTACTTCTCATTTCGTGTCGATGTTTGGCGGCCATGACAGTTGCAAAACGAGCGTGGCCGAGTAAGTACATATTAGGTATTAATTTTTAAACCATTCTTTATTGATTTTAATTTTAGCAAGGGTTTAATAGAATTGTTTAAAAATGTAGCATTATGCAATAACTATGTTAGTTTATAATTCTGAGTCCGCATTAGGCTAGTTTTGAGGTTATGATAAACATGCGTTTTTCTAAAACAAAGTTTGAATAGGGTATATTCAGGTATCCATTCATTCATTTTACAAATGTTTACACATTATCCAATGTGTAATTTATTCCCTTTTTAAATACAGATTCAATTGTTTAAATTCGTTTTAAAAATTAAAAAAAAGAAACGTGATGAAACGATGACGAGACTGAACTGAATTGTACTGCAATATATAATTCAGTACATGATCAAGTTTTTTGATCTTATACTAAAATATATTGAAGTCTTTACAGCAAAGATGTTTATGGCATTCTGATTATAAGTATTAACCATACAGTTAATACATATTTGCAGTGTTCTATATATTCTATATATTAATTTGCTCTAGGAAAATGAACGCAATTTGGAAGATGGTGGCCAGAACAGGGATCGGCGGGGGCGTTCAAGTGGATCGACCCGAGGAGGTGGTGGTGGTCGTGGCAGAGGTGGGGGTCGTGCCGGTGGTCGTTATCCTGCTCGGGGAAGCAGGGGTGGTACATTTAACAATAGCCGCCCAATGGAAACCTGGGACAATTCCAATACTTGGGATGGCGGCAATACAACAAATCATTCAAATGCTGATGAATGTTGGGACGAATTTCCTGGGGCAGATGAATGGTGTGGCACGGAGACAAAAGTGTTTACTCCAAGTCAACCTCCGGAACCAATTATTGAACCTGATCAGCCACCAGGTAATATACAATTTTGTATTGTTTTTATATTTAATAAGAAATCTAAAATGTTTCGAATATTGCGTACATTTATTTGGACATTTATTGATATTTCTGTACATGTTCACTTAAAAAATATATTCTAACAATACACTAAGTGAAATTCTTTATTATTTTCTTTCTTATTTATTTGTGTTTTATGATGAAACGATGACGAGACTGAGGTATGGGTAACTTAGTGTGATTTTTGTGGAAAACAAGTTTTTTGTATGAAGCATTTTATCACATTGTTGTGTCCGTAACCTAGGATTATTTTGGCATTCTGAATATGTTTATATTAGTATCATAATAATGTACATAATTACATAACACTAAGTAATAAAAGTAATTTATTGCAACAGCTCCAGCTCCTATAGACAACTCATCTTCATTGAGCAACTGCATGCAGCAAATGGACATGCTGGTGCAGATTCAGGCAGCGGCAAACTCTCCTGTGCCAATGGGAGGGGCCCTAAATGCCGCACAAACGCAGTATTTTAGCCAATTGACACAGCAAAACACCAACAACGATGTCAACAAGTACGGTGGTCAACCTCAGCCATCACAAAGTCAGCAGAGTTCGTACAGCAACACCCAGCAGTACAGTGCGAGCCAGCCTCCTAGCACGTACAACAATACAGGGTATGCTGGAGGTTATGGATCGACAGTTCAGGATAATGTTCCTGTGCAACAGCCACCTGTTCGGACAAAGACTCAGCGGGCAAGGGTGCCACCACCTTCAAAGGTAATATTTTTTATAAGCAAGTTTCTGAACTTCCCTTGGGTAATAATAAATGTTCGAATAGTTAGTAGGATATATAATCAAATCCATATCAATCAAAATAATGCTGAAAATACTGCATTTATAAATAATTTATTTCTCTATTTCACAATAACTAATTCAAATAATATTGATAATAGACATTATAAACAAGAAAGAACTCTTTTCCATGCATGAGCAAATTATTTGTTGACGATAGCTAGGCATGATAAATAGATTATTACTTCAGAAATTGTACAATAATTAATGTTCGATTAATGTTGACAGATACCAGCAAGTGCTGTGGAAATGCCTGGTGATTTAAATAGTAGTATAGGTTACCTGGACTTACAATTTGGTGCAATGGACATAATGTCGGATAGTAGTTCATTTGAAGGTGTGACAGACCCGAAACACCAGAATCCCTCACCCTTGGACAATAGTACGACATCTACTAACATGGATCTCAATTCGCAACAGCAAAATTCGAACACCATAGATACATATTCGCCTCCTAAACCCAATGCACAAAGCAGTATTAGCTCAGCATTATCGCAGAGCGTAAGTATTTTAAATGTATTAATATAAATAATTAGTTAATAAATGACATAAAATAATGTGGGAACAGAACAAATGAACATTCCTATTGTTTGTAGCTTTCGAATTCAGATAGCATTCCGCAAACTAGTGAGCATATACCTGCTGGTTATAATACGGCTACTGCATCGACACAGAGGTCAACAGGTAGTGGAGTTAGTTCGAATCCACCAAGCAATGCGAACACTTCTGGTTTGGATCAACTGAATAAGCAGTCAGACTCTCATTCTTATTCTCAAGCTTCAACGTATAGCTCGTACCAGCCAAAATCAACATCTTATCAAAACCAGACGTATAGTTCGTCTTCCAATTACAGCGGAACCCAGGTAAATGAATATAAAAGAACTATGTTTATTATGTTTAACAATGTAAGAGTGATGTGTGAATTGTGGGATGCTTGTGTGAAGTCAATTTTGATGTATGGTGGGGGACAAAGAGGTATGAGTGTGTGGAGTGAGAACAAAGATAGTGCATGAGGCGAGTATTAGAGGAGAGGTTGACACCTGAATATATATTGTTACAAGAGTTAAATAGGGAGACCTTACGGTGTGAGGCAGTAAAGAGAGTGGTGAGGTACGAAATGAGAGTGTGCGTGCTGGAAGAAGGGAGATTAGTGAAGGAAGGGTAGATGGAGAGAAGGAGAAAGTACGAAAGGGTAGGATGAGATGATTTGTTTTTTTCAGATATTTTTTTTAATATGAAAAATTTTACAAAACTTTTTAAATAAAAGTTAAAGGGAATGAAAAACTGAACAAGTTTTATTAAAACATATTTTTCATAAAATTCTTAACTCGAGAAAAAACATAAAAATTAACATTTTTAACATTTTTTTGCCTATTGCTAATAAACTGCTGGAGTTACATGAAATTTATATAACAAATAATTGTAGAGAATTAATAAATTATTAAGAATAAATAAATAGTCTTTTTGCGTAAATCTCATAGTTTTCGAGAAAAATATAGGGAAAGTACTATGATGGCCACATCACCATTTTGTTTAGAATGTAGTTTAGTAGATCTAATTTTGTATGGATGCCAAATAAAGGTTTAAAGATATTATGTTTAACCAAATTCTGTTTAAATATTTGATAATGAAGAGATTTTTGCCATGCGAAGTCAACAGTTTAGTTGGTACGTATAGACTAAACAGTGTTACACGCGTGGTAGATTATGTGTATTTACAAATCCTGGATTTACTGCATCGTTTTGATGTAGTTATCTAATTGGTTTTGCAACTACTAGTCTTTGAGAGTTAATTGTAATTGTATCAATTATTGCAATTTTAGAACAAAGACGAACATTTTTTTAAATTTCAATTTAATATTTCTAATGTTCTATTATGTAACAGATTTTACATACAGTAAGCTATAGATTAATTCTGGTTTTACAGACGACAAGTTCCTACGTGTCAAATCAAGCGACTAACAGTTATGTGAACAGTGATACCACTTCATATAACTCACAGAGTGCGAACAACACGTATCAGAATGCTTATTCTGGAAACAGCTCCTATCAGTCAAACACGACAAGTGGTACGTTCCCTTCCATCTCGCAGGCCAATTCATATCCCTCCAACAATCAAGCCTACCAACAGAATGCTAGTCAATCCGTTTATGGTGCTAATACAGGTAATATTTCATTTACTTATTTTTAAAAATGTTTCTACTTTAAGTTGAACTAAATCCAGAAGTCAATTATATATATTAGAATATATTTTTATGATGAATTAATGATGAGACTGGTCGTTTAATTTTTTAATAGTTTACATTTTTTTTGTAATATATTGTTAAAATTTATATATGTATGTTAAAATAAAAATATTGTAGGACTGAACAACAGCACGAATTACAGCAGTAATTCTGCAGGGCAGTACAACAGCTACAACTCAAATCATAAGATGGTGAAAGATACAAGCAGTGGTTATGAGAATAGTACAACGGCAACTAGTAGTGTGTCAAGTACAAGTACATCTACTACAGCTGCTTTAGCGTTGACGCAAACAACAGCATCAGCAACAAAGGCCAATACAACTTTGGGTAAGAATAATATTACGTACTATTATAGCTTCAGAAATAATTAGAAGCAGATATTAAAAGCCAGTCTGCAAAGTTGAGAAGTTATTTCTTTCTTATTTATATCTATACTATTTAAAAATTTCTATCAAAAATTTGTTGCCTTTATTAAAAGATAATATATATTTATGCTATAAACAAAGTTGTTGGACACTTCATTTTTTATATTATTGTGATATACTTTCATTTTCATTTCCTTAATAATGCTATCTTCTTAAATAAAAAATTAATTTTCATTTAGAGTCAGACTGATACTATAAAATAAATATGTATCATTTATGATAAAGATACTGATCAGATTGTGACAGGAAACAGAAAGGAAGAGGGAAGAAGGAAACTAGGAGAGAGTTGTTGGAAAGATTATTTTGTAACAATATATTTTGTATTATTATAATGCCAAATAAAGGTTTATACTATAATAAGGCATTGTAGAAAATTAGAACATTGAGGACAAATATCCTATTGTATATTTATTTTTTGTAATCTTTTCCAAATTTTGTTTCAATAACCGTTCCTGATCTTGTTTATTTTCAACTCTAGTGAAAAATTCAAGTAGTGTGGTCTCAAACATGCCACCGAGTCCAGCAGTGATGAGCACGCAATACATTATGGGGCAGGTGCCGTATTTCCAACCTCCGATTTATTCTTATGAAGATATGCAGATGCTGCAACAGAGAATACCACATATGGTAAGACTGAATAATTATCATAAGATAATCTAATTCTGGTCATTCATTTAACTAGTGTGCAAAATTATTTACGAAGATATTTAATAGAGGTTTAAAAATTAACAGCAGTAACAAATCTAGCACACAAAACTAAATGAATGTTCATGAATGGAAAATGGGTTAGATTAGAAGTATAATTATGTATCCAATATGCTTATCAATATGCTATTTGCTTCCACCTCAACATCATTTTTGTTTCTTAGATTAATCCATATCAATCATAATAATGCTTTCTGTTGAATGAATGTGGATTATGAACAATATGAGTGATAAAGCCTTAAAGTTTTCTTGAGTGATGTTAAGGTTATCTTTAAGTAAGCTATTTTCAATGTGGCATTAAAACAATAATCAACTATAAATTGTTATTTCAATGTACTTAAAAATGCAAAACATAATTAGTATATGTAAGATTATTTAAAATTTATAGTAAACAAGTAATGGTATTTCAGTTAAAGCCTCTCACATACCTGCTGATAGTAAAGATTATTTATTTAATTTATATTTCTTAAACAAAAGAATTTTTAAATAAATGTTCTAGCATTTTATTAAATAATAATCCAATTAATTAACTTTCCTGTTATTTTTTATCTAATTCACACAGATAGTAACAAATGTGACTAATATTCCAAAAATAATATATTTCTTGTTGCATTTACAAAGGGAATGTGTGTTTTCCCAATTGTCAATATAATACTACATTTGTTTAAATTTTATTAAAGTATACTGATATTCTATCATTTTTTCAAACATTTTTAATTGCATAATCCATTAAGTGATAATAGTTTAACAAACATAATTATAACATGTTTGTTTTTTAGAATAATTGTTCCATATTATTATGACTTTTTTATTGTCAAAACAGAAATAAATGTAATTTTTTGTGAGTATTAAAATTTGATATTTTTTATATATCCATGATTTAAAAGTTTAATTTTCTTTAGGGACTGTAATATTGGTTAACATTATTATACCCTATGTGGATGTTTTGTTTGATTTGCTAATCATTACAAATTTGTTATGCATTTAAATTGTTTGATTTCTAACATATACTAATAAAAGTTTGTATTGTTGTTGAATGCCACAACTAAATAAAAGTATGCATGGGTGATTTGTCTTGGCGATGTGAGATGTACATAAATGTGGAAGGCATCTCTTGTCGTTTTGAGAGACAACTCGCCATCTTTATAATCACCCTGACAGATTGTGTACAAAGCTCACCCGACTCACTCACCCGTCATTTACACATGTCTAACACGCACTAAGCACGTCCAAAAATCCCGCCTGCCCGCTGTGGCTGTGTCTCTGACCGGTGATGAGTGACCGGTGTGGTTTGTGCGCACAGACAACACCGTTCTATGAGATGAGTTACCAGACGCCAACGACGACGCTCCGAGACGGCAGTTATTCTCTATCGGATGGGAGGTTCACGCGGACGGACAGCAATGCCAGTCCTGTGCCATCAACGCAGACTAGTACACAGCCTATGTTAGCAGCGCAGACCACTGGACCCTACTTCTTTACGCCGTACAATCCAATGCAGCCAAGTTATCAATTTGGAGCTGTATATACTTCTGTGAGTTTTCTTTCATTATTTGTAGAATTTTCTAAATAATAGCTTATTATGAAACTAAGCCCTTGGTCTGTATTGCAAATCTTAATACACAGTAAAAGGGTCTTTGTAATATTACTCAGATTACTAGCTAATTTTTACTTATAATGTGTATAAATTTTAAAATAGAGCTATGTTAACTAAAGTACCTTGCGAATATTTAAGTAATTTTTGAAATTCATATTCTAAAATTAGAATGTTCAAATTGATAAACTTGATGAATATTGTTTTTATAAAGGTATAAAACTATCCAATCTATTAGTATTATATATTCTATGTTCTTCTATATCAAATGGAACATAATTAAAAATAATCTTTATCTATGCAAAAGTGGCTTTTTAAAGAATAGTTCTTTTTTACGTTTTTATTGCTCGGTAATGACAAATTGTTTTTTGTTTTTATTGCATAGAAATGTCAAATTTGACAGATGAATATATTATAGCACAAAATTCAACGAAAACTTTTTTTTTAACACGTTAACCGCCACATGTACCGCCGGCGGTCATATAGTCGCCTAAATTCAATATACATTCAAGTTCGTTTGGCGGTGAACATGTTAAATTTTATACAGATAACTATTAAACTGTGTAATATACACGAAATGTCAGATTTGGGTGACAGTTCTTGTGCACATCAGTGATGGCATTATAAAAAGCAAGATTTACATGCTAATAGTTCATCAAACAGTGCACAATATTTTTGTATGGGTTTCTTGATGTGGGCCTAATTGAAGCAAATATGTACTATGTAGAAATTTTGAAAACACACAAAACATAATAAAAATGTAATAAGCTCTATTTTAACCCATTTAGACCCGTAATTCGATAAATATTATACTCCCATGTGCCCGAAACTTTTTTAAAATTATTTTGTATTTATCATTATTTCTTATGATAAAACTAGTCAATCTAAGATGAAAATAAAAGACAATTATTAAATGCCATTTTTATTTTTGGACTTATGGCTTAGGTCGAAAACGACCATTTGGGATAATGTGTTACAAATTAAAAATTATGTACTTTATTATAATATTGTCTATAATGTTAGAATATTGTTTGTAATAAGCAAATAGTTAAATAAGTGTATAACAATTATAGATTTTATTTACGAAAACTATTAATTTTAACAATATTAACTACTTATTATATTCTATAAAAGATTTATCATGCATATCAAGGGATATTACAATTTTCACGTGCAGTTAATTTTATTTTTACAATTTGCGCTTTTTTAACCAGTTAGCACTAAATGCCTTGCTATATCTTTTTGCATTTGGCTTACTTTGATTTCTGGCTAGGATCTGGTCTCGTCATTTTGTAACCATACTTTTGATATACTGCTTCAACAACATCTCTAATTTATCTAATTTTGAGTCGAAACTCTTGAGATATTTATAGTTATATCGAAGGTTCAATTTAAAATGTGGTTGCCCATTTGATCTACTCCTCCCATGTATTTACTGTACATATTGCTACCATAAGTGTACATCAAACTTTTATTTACTTTAGAGAAAAGCGCGATATCTTCTTCACTGGTTCTATGCCATTTTGATTAGACAAAATGGTAACAACACTGTTATCTATACAACTTATAACTTCAATACAATTATCTTTGTCAATACGGCTATAGATCGTACCGCGATCACTTCTTATCATTACTTTACTATTGAGCAAGCTACATTTTTCGGTCCTATTTTCTCGTACTGTACCGGTAGCTTTCTTCCTTCCTTGATATATAATTCAGTTATAAGTTTTGTACTACTTACATGAATGTTTAGCAAAATATTTGATCATTGATACGTTCACAGATATATTGCTTTATATTGGAGCATACCTCAAATACTGTTATAGATTTTTATACTTATTATCCCAAACGGTCGAAAACGAACACTTCCATTTGCATCGTCATTTATCAGCATACAAACTTGTTTTTCGATTTGATTGCTAGTTGGTATTTTAATAAATGGAGTTTTATTATATATGAGCAGAAAATATTTATATCTAAGTTGAAATTAAATTAGTTATTAACGATTATTTTCCGCCATGTTCTTGAACAATTTTACATACGAAGTTATTCCCACAAAAAACAAATAAATACTAAGTTTATTATGGGGTGATAAGTGAATATGGTAGCCTAAACAACACTTATACACCTTAGCACCATAAAATATACACAACTGACTTTTAATTAAAGGTATTTAGTACGGTCGTTTCGTACCATTTGGGATAGAGTGTTGTCTGATCGTTTTCGACCGTTTGGGTCTAAATGGGTTAATGAATAGGTAATAATTTTATAATAACAATTTTCAGTATTGAAAGTGGACAATATAAAGCTTACCATAGTTACTGTGCCAATGGATAGTAATATATTAATATTGTTTTTAATGCTCACTTTTTAATCTAAGTATATAAACAAACTGTTATGTGGTGATGCAAAAATGATTAAATTGATTTCATACATATACAATTTTAATCAAAAATTTTTACACCTGTTTATGTGCTAGTTTTTAAAAATTCCTTCATGAACAGTAAATAAAGAAAAATAAAATATTGTTTTTATAATTTTGTACGTTATATAAGCTTATAAAGATGATATATGTTTTGTTACATCAGCCAGTTACTGATCTATGTTTTAATTAAACCTAGTATTTTACACATAATCATTCCATTTACTAAACATTTAATTAAATATGGTAATAATACAAGTTGTATTTGGCCAAATGATAAGGCATTCTATATATGTTTTGTTTGGTAAATAATATTAGTTATTATTAGCAATTCGCATATTAGCAATTAATTTAGAGGCGTGGCTATTTTGGCCTGACAAATGATTTTTTTCCATTAGCAACTGCCTGCCGGAACCAATGCACATGGATCTAGTAATAGTGCTCAGTATCCTAAGCCTACGACTTATGGATCTGGATACACATCGGGGTATGACGCTCTAAATCAAACGCAGGATTACAACAAGGGAGGTTACGTCGGAAACACACAAGGCCAAAACAAGGGAACTGGCGCGAATGCTTCTTCAACAGGAAATGCTGCAAATGATTTGTCAGCGATGTATGGAAAATCACATACTGCTCTGGGCAAAGTAAATGTAAGTATGATATAGTTTAATTATATAATGTATATACAAATACCTAAAAACTTGCAATAGAAGTTAATTTGATGTTGCATAATTAAAATTTTCTTGATAAAAGTGTAAAGTGTAAAATGACTTGAAACTAATCATTTTTAAGGACAATTTAATTAGTATAATTACATTATATGCTGATAAGATTACATAATTATAATAATATTTAATGTTAATGAAAAAGAGGAAAGGCATACACGAAATTAAAATGATGATACGATGACGAGACTGAATGTTTCTATCAACCCAACTGGACTGCTTTATACAAGTTATTTGTGTACTGCTTTACTTTGGGAACTGGTACTTACAATAGGGATTATTTTGGCAATCTGAACAGTACAACTTATAATACAAGATTTTAATAATATTGAGCAATCCAGTAATCCAGTTTTGTTTTCAGTCTTACGAGAAACAAGGTTTCCACTCTGGTACACCACCACCATTCACAGCTGCTTTAGGCCAGAGTACTTTAGCTCCAGGTGGTACAGGATATGGCCCGCAAATGTACATCCCAACAATGCCCCATCAGCAACATCACTCAACTCCGTTAATGCACCAACCAATGCATCAGGTAAACATATACAAAACCTAATTGAATATTGTAGTGATTATATGTGTAATTCTTAGATTAATATGTTTACATGATAAATATATTGTATTTCAGTTATTTTTACATATGTAAATACTAACTTTTATACGATTATATAAAAATAGCATGTAATAATATATGAGAATATTAGTTTGATATTTTAATGTAATGCATGTATCAAAGCATGTTATCCTGTAGGTATTTATTTATCTTTTTTTATGTTTTATGGTAAAATGAGAATATGATTATGTTTATCTACAACACTTGCTGAAGAGCATGTCCTTTGTTTCTTTGGTTATCCAGGTTTTGTTTTGCTTGTAGATGGAAGTGCGGCACCATGGCCGACGCATGGTAAGTCACACTTCGACAGTGCCATGCTTTTTATGCTTGTTAATGGGATTAACAATAATGTTGTGGATTAATTTGATTCAGTATGTTTAAATTTCTCATAAGTCAAGATTAAAGAGGTTTTATATAAGTAAATTGATTTACAATATTAAGAAACAAAAATTAAGTTATTGTATATAAAGCTGTAGCGTAAAAATATATTTATTAAATGCATAAAATGTACATTAATCAGTTTGTGAGTAAATATGGTATGACAAATTTAGAACAAGAAATGAATTTACGTTGATGTGGTTAAAAGTAAAATAGCAAAGTAATTCAAATATTTTAAGTACATTTAGTTTATTTCACAGAAATAAATACGTTCAAACTAGTGTTGCTTCGATAGCCTTGCTATTTGTAACACACAAATTACTTTTGTATCATTCAAGCCAGAGAAGTAGTGATTTGTTTTGTAGTCTTAGTAAGACTCATTATAGATTTACAAAATGTTTTGTGTAGAACAATGTTTGGCTTAATCACTTTTTTTCAATCTAATATTATTTTACAGTATAAAGGTATCCGTTTAACTGTAGAATTCACATATCTTTTGTTTGAGAAATTTGCAATTTGATTTAAAATTTATAAAAAAATACCTATTTATGAAATTTGTAAATTAATTTTGTACTAAAAATTATACAAAAAATATTTATATGATGGATTTATTTCCCACTTACTCTGTGATGAAACATTTTTGTATTAATTAGATTATTGATTAAAATACGGGTTGCTGATATGTATGGAAACGGTCGAATATCTCCTAAAGTAAGATAACTAGCGAAAAATGTTAAGATACAAAAGTTTTAAAAAGCTATCAGAATAAAGACAAATAAAGTATATAGGATCAGCCAAAAAGTCAGGATGAAGCAAACTTGCTTTTTCTTTAATGGAATACCTTGTATATTATTCCATATTTCAATTCATCTTGAAATTCTAAACAAAATTCGTATAGCACATCATAAAGGTAAACTTGACCGTTTTAGAGTTATCGAAGTTTTTTTTTTATAAATTATACAAAAATAATAATTTTTTTGTCAAATTTCCATCTCCATAACAACGCTGCGTCAATCCGCCCGATTTCACTTAAACATAACATTTTTGCGGGAAAATTATTCACAAGTAAAATAACAAGAACTCCCGTTTTTATGGGAAAATCATATGCACGAAAAATGTGTTGCAAAATCCCGAATCCTGTTGACAATAGAAAAAACACGAGTGCCCAGCACGAGGGTTTTTATTGTCAACAGGATGAGGGGTTTTGCTTAAAAGAGACACATTTTGAATGCATGCTATTTTCCGATTAAAAACGAGAGGTAGAGTTATTTTCCTTTTTGTTTTATCGAGATAAACAAAGCTGCTGTAATTTGAAGTGCCAACTTGCTTCTAACCTTGAATTTGACACATGAAGGAATTTGTCAAACTAAATGTACTTTTGTGTGTAATGATTCAGCGTTGTTATGGGAATTTCCATCTCCATAACAACTCTGCATCTTACCTACCCTTAACAGGTAACTTGATTTTTTTAAATAATTTATAATAAAAAGTGATTTTCAAAGTTCGATATTTCTAAAATATAACATTAAATTTGTAAATGGCTGCATGTACTTTTAATATATTTTTATACTAGACATTTTTCTGTGATGCCCAATAAGTTGACTGTCATTTGTCAATGAAGTTAATTTTGAAAAAAATATATGATTAATGTAATTTCATAGTATTTAAACGGCCATTCAATTTGTTTTTTAGTTCATTCAAATGGGTTAATTAAATAACAAAGTTATGGCGTTAAGCGCTTTTTTATCGAACACCCTGTATATATATTGCAGTTTTTAATTTAGCAATTTGGTTAGAAAATTATTAGTTTCTTAATATTTCAAATTGATTTAAATTTACATAATTTTTATAAGAAGAAAAGAAGAAGGTAGTGGGAACAACAAGAAAAAATATTTTAAAAAACATCCTAATTAATAATTGAAGATGACTAATGAGAAATAATACATATTTTGTTTCTAACTATTGTTGTAGCAATATTGGCTGGACTCTCGCATGCTTAATACATAAATCAATTAACTGTCCCATGAAAGTTTAAATGCTCCTCGCTTATCATAGAGAAAAATTGTGTCAACAAATAGCATGTAAAACAATGTTAGATATTACCAAACATAAAATCATGTAACATCTTAATAGTGAATTGCAATGCTTTGTACTTGTAACATTTGATGTAAATGAGATATATGTATGCCGGTTTAACTATTACATCGTATGTATAGTGATTCGTGTTTTCATCAAATTGCTTGGTATA
Organism: Ontholestes murinus; assembly: GCA_963969525.1. Classification (NCBI taxonomy): domain Eukaryota; kingdom Metazoa; phylum Arthropoda; class Insecta; order Coleoptera; family Staphylinidae; genus Ontholestes; species Ontholestes murinus. The sequence continues at coordinate 59,219,253 of OZ018387.1, forward strand.
TTGCAATTTGATTGTTTAGATATTTAATGTGTAATTTTTAAATTTCAGGATTCTGGAAATAGCACTGGGCAAAGGACTCAGGCGAACAATCAACCAAAAACGGGTGCTAAACCAGGCTACCCAAATTCATACTGGAATCAATCTTAGACGCTCTCATTATTTTCTTAACTTAAAAAGCAAACCTGATTACTTCGCTCAAAATATCACCACTGATTCGTCTATTTAAACACTGTATTTTATAGTTTGTGAATCAATTTTCAATTATTGTTGTTAATTTCTATTTATTATCAATACCTTTCCTTTGAGGGTCAGTGGATTATTTGAGTTTATTTTTAATTAATTACGGTATTCCAACCTAATGGAACCGAATTATAATTATGTTTCTCATTATACTGGTGTAATATTAGTAATAAAATTAGTGTGTGCAGTGGTCTGTGACAAAAACAAAGTTCACTTGAGTTCAATTAAGTTTTTTTTTGAAATGTCGTAAATTGTAATAATTTTGAACAAAATTTCTTACACACATAATCATTATTTGGCCAGTGATTTTGTTTTATTTGTGAAACGCTTATGTTTGTACTTTAATATGATAATGTTCACAGAACTTGTATTATACATTTATATAGGCTGAGTTCGTTTTAGTTTTAAGGGTAGCGATTTTATTGTTTCTTTATATATATATGCGAAGTGGTCGGGCCAGGTCGATTTACAATATTGTTCCAAATGTAAATATGGCTTTTCAGGTTTTTTCGTACTGAATCACAAAATGTTCTGTACCTAGTTCCGTCTTTTTGCGTAAAGCCGTAGATTATAGATAGGTAAACCACTCGTTTACCTATGTGTACAGTCTAATAGACTGAAGGGTTGTGTTATAGTGAATATTGTTGCGTTACAGACGGTGTCCGTGGTCCAAGTAAGTCGATGCGTTAAGAATCGCCTGGACATTAAGCGGATCCTCTGTTCGTCGCGCCGGCACTTGACAAAACCACACTTGAAAAATTATATATAAATATGATGCTAGGTTATTATTAAACTAAATTATCTTTGTGTACCTATGCTATGTATAAAAAATAAATAATCACTTGTGTAGAGATCACACTTATGTATATGTGTAGTTTTGTTTTGTATTTGCCAATAACTTAAAATTATGAAATACATATGGATACTTCTAACACTTTACATCGTCTTTTTCATTTTGTCCAAAAAAATCAATTGTAATAAAATATATATTTTATCAATTGTATTTTACATTCGTCTATTATTTATTGGTTTTTATTTTCACTTTTTACAATTGAACCTTAAAGACCACACCTAATCACCCTCTTGGAGCAGTATTTGTGTGCTCTTAGTTTATATACTGTCCGCCATAAGTTAATGAACACCAAGAATTCGTCGCTCAATTTTTATAAAAATTCTAGATAATACGTAAATAATCCACAATTAAAATTTCAACAAAAAATTCTATCAACTTTTACTTTGGAGTATAAAAAATGAAATAAATTCTATTGTTATTTTGTTAAATTAACTGAGGAGTGAAATTACAATTTTATCGTGCAAATCAGTTAATTGGTTCTCCGTATATTCTCAAAAGATGTTCGAGTGGCGTATTTCAACAATTAAGCGATTTTGAACGCGATAGAGTAATCTGGCTCGGGGAAGCAGGCTTGACAATTCGTGATATTGCCCAACGAATTGACAGAAGCGTACAATATCTCGATGTTGGCGTAGATGGACCGAGGGTCAGGAACAACGGCGGAGATTACAACCTGGGTGCCCTAGAAATACAGAACGTGAAGATCGAGCTCTTCGCCTCGTTGCTGTCCGGGATAAATTTTCAACAAAAATAGCCTTTGGAGACATCTGGAGAGGTTGAACTAACCACGGAATCTCTGTTCGATCAGTTTACCGAAGAATTCGATCATTTGGTCTCAAGTCGTACCGTCCTTTTCTATGTTTTCCCTTAACTCCTCGCCATAAGAGGTGCCATTTGGAATGGTGCAATGAGAGACTATAATGGATCGATCAATAGAGGCAGGTTAAGTTTAGCGATGAATCGAGATTTTGTTTGTTTGTCCAAAATGGTTAGACGTCGACGAGAAAATTTACAGTTTGCAGTGGAACGCCTTACAGCTGTTAAGCGGATTCATGGTATGGGGGGCAATCGGTTATGGAAGTAAGTTTCCTCTTGTGTTCATTCCAGGATCATTAAACGCAAATCGCTACATTAGGGTTACTATGGAATTCCTGGAACTAGGTAATGTTTAGTGGCGTGGTGTGGAATTGTAAAGTAGGGAAGCAATCAAGAAGAATTAAATTTACTTACCTACTTATAATAAAGTTCAATTCTTCTATTTTCCTTTGAAAATTAATCTATATTTTCATAAAAATAGTAGTTTTTCACTTTCGTAGTAAAATTTAAAATTGGAACCGGCCGACCTTTTATTATATTGTATTTTTCTTGAAACACAAATTGAGAAAATCGTTTTCTTTTCAATAAAACAAAAACTTCACATTCACCCATCGCAACTGCATACGTGTTTTTAAACTCGCAGTGATCTTAACTATTTCGCCGTCATTTTAATACTAACGATAAAGAAGCGGTCGCCATCGCCGCTTCCAGACGAGTCTGAACTTGCGGTTTAAAAATATAACTGACTCTTAGATCATAGATTATATGTTCACCATGGAGCTGCTTTTCCTTAACTATACTAAATAAAAATATTGCTCTGATTTACTTTATGAAAAATGATTTTATATTAATTTTTACAAGGAACCACTGCTTCCACCGCTTCCGTGGACCGCACGCCGCTGGTAATGTTGATTTACTTACATGGTCTTCTCCTCTCGGAGCAGCTGAGATTCTCATTGATACCCATTTCCCAGGATGTACGAACACCTCCGATGAAGGTTGGTCAGAACCCATACCCTCAAACCCCTCCAAGGAGGATTGGGAGGCGGCAGATCACCTCACGGAAGGGGCAAGTATAAGCTGGGCAATCAAAAGCTTCTCACCATTTAAAGCGCCAGGCTTGGACCTCCTCCTTCAATGGGGGCTGGACATATTATCAGCCCACCTACCCAAAATCTTCAGGGCATGTATTGCGTTCAGATACATCCCTCTAGCATGGAGAGAAGTAAAAGTTATCTTCATAACGAAACCTGGTCGTATAGATTATACACTAGCTAGCCAAATCATACCGCCCGATTAGTCTAACGTCATTTCTCCTGAAAACGTTAGAGAAATTGTGCGAAAGATTAATTCGCGAGTCGGCTTTGATTACTAATCCGATTCACGCTAACCAACATGCATACACTCAGTGGAGATCAACGGAGTCGGCTCTGCACACTGTTGTAGACCGAATCGAAAGATCTCTAGACAACAACAAAATGGCCACCTTGGGCGTGTTCATTGACATAGAAGGTGGCTTCGATAAAAGGACCTTCAGAAAAATGGAAACTGCTCTCTCCACGCATGGTGTGAACCCCACAGTTAGTGGATGGATCAAAGGCATGCTGGAGAATAGGGCAGTCACAGTAAGTGTAGGAAACACCACTGTCAGACAGATCGTTGCTAAAGGCTGCCCACAGGGTGGAGTACTCTCACCACTCCTGTGGAACATAGTTGTTGACAGCCTATTGCGGCGACTTAACGACAATGGCTTCGCCACCATAGGATATGCAGATGACATAACCATTCCTGCTAACAGGCAGATTTGAGACGGTGTTATGCAGCTTGATGTAGGAAGCCCTCAACATAATTGAACACTGGTGTAACGACCAGGTCTGACCATAAACCCGTCAAAGACTGAAATGGTCCACTTCATAAAGAAAAGGAAACTAGGTAAGCTAAAGCTTCCTAAGCTCCTCAACACCCAGTTGACATTATCGTCGGAAGTCATCCTCGACGGCAAGCTGACGTGGGAACCACATCTCAAAATGAAATGTAAATGCTAACCTATGGAGCACTGGTTTGGTGGCCCAGAGCCAGACAGAAAACCTCAGCAAAGCAGCTTACTCAGTTGAAAAGGATAGCATGCCTCAGCACGACCGGAGCAATGCGAACTACACCCACTGCAGCAATGGAAGCAATGCTCTGCCTTCCATCTCTCGACTTATACGTAGAGGAGATGGCCACGGCGGCAGCACTGCGCCTAAACTCAGTTGGACTCTGGTACAAAGGAGGCAGGGCTGGCAGATACTTTCACATTTTAGAGGAGGCTGTCAAGAAGACACCCTTCCTTGCCACCCTGCTACGTCTTCAATAGACCCTATAATGTATCGATAAAAAGAGGAACCGGGAGTGTAGAGGGTGGGGAAACCCTCCGAATTTACGCCGATGGTTCTAAAACCAAAAGAGGATCCGGGGCGGGAATTTACTAATTACAAATGGACCTATCATTAGTTATACCCCTAGAGAAGCACACAACTACTCTGTAAGCAGAGATCGTTGGCATCATCTATGGGGCGAAAGAAATCCTACACCGAGACATCCGTGATAGGAACATCCAAATCCTTACAGACAGTAGGGCAGCAATACTAGCAGTGAGTGGTTACAAGATCACCTCAAGACTAGTAAAAGAATGTCACAACACCCTGAAACAAGCAGCACAATCAAACAGTATTGAGCTGCGCTGGGTTAAGGAACACAATAATAAAGAAGGCAACAGCAAGGCAGACGAGTTGGCGCGGGCCGGATCGGTTCTCAGTGATACAACGGACGGGCCCCCGATCGCCTCACTGACATCCTCAAACAGAACACTCTCAAGATGCTAAAAGAACGTTGGGACAACACCTCAGGCTGCAGACAGGCCAAGGAAGCAATGCGCTCACCCAATCTGAAAACTGCTGAATACTATCTGCGACTATCCCGCGGGAATCTGCGTCTTATCACACGTATCCTTACGGGTCACTGTCAGCTAAGGAAACACTTGTTTACTATGGGACTGGTGGAAACCCCCATATGTAGAGCATGTGAAGAAGAGGACGAGGCAGTGCAATCCAAATTGAGAGTTTGATTTCTAGTATGCCTAGGCGAGTTGCTAAGTGCTCCAGAAATCGTGGAGAAGCAACTCATTATCGATTATTTCTCAGTGTGGATTTACGTATTATCTGAAATTTTCATAAAAATTTAGCATCGAATTATTGTTCTTTTACTTATGACGGCCAGTATATTATAACCCAACGTTAAAATTACGAGTTCCACTACTAATATGTAGTGGATTGATGATTTAATCAAAACGAATGACAAAATAAAATAACATAAATATATTAGTAAAAATAATTCTCATGATACAATAATTTATTGTTTTTAAATTATTCTTTATCACATTATTTTAGGTGTTGGTATAAACATTTATTAAGATCATGCAATATATTTTCTAACCCTTTGGGTGGGTACGTTTGACGAGTGGTACTCATCATCTGCTTACTTGGGCGAAGTTACGGTGGACGATTCCGACTTGTCATTTGAATTTTAAGAGGCAGGCGTTGATCGCAAACAATTGCCTGACGTTTGTTTATGACACTTTACAACTGCAAATAAGGTAAATTCCACTTGATTAATACCCCTGTTATTTGTGGCTTTCAGTAACTCTGGATGAAATGAAAGAATGTTGCATTATGTATTATTGTCCCAAGTAAAAAAAAACAAATTGAGTTCGTATGGGCCAAAATGAAGATATTTGTCCTGGCCAGGACAGTGGAAGGGATGCTAGAAGAGAGAGGGAGAGTATGTTTGTGGTATTCCTGGATCTGAAAGCAGCGTATGATTCGGTATCGAGAGAGAGTATGATAAAACTACGAGGCGTGAGTGGAGGAATGGTTGAATTTGTAAGGGGAATGTATGAAAAAACTTGGTGTGTGGGGGAAAACTTCAGAACGTATATACAGGGTGAGTTATCTCGGTTATTATAACAGATAGAAAAAAACTGTAAAAGACAAAGTTTTAGATAATTTTATGTAGATTAATAAAAAAATAATCAGAAAATTTTTATCGCTATTATTTTCTAAGATATGACGCAAACTTACTTTTTTTTAATGGAAATCATAGTTGGCTATGGCCTCATTGAAAAGGTAAATTTTAAAGTTATAGTCATTTTTACTTTCCCTATATAGTATATATAGGGGGAGTATTGTTTTCGTGATTTTTTTTTCAAATTTTTTTTGCGCAAATATCCGTTTTGGGGTCCCCTGAACCCAAAAAAAAAATTTCTAGAAAAAAAAAATTGTGTCTGTGTGTGTGTGTGTGTGTGTGTGTCTGTCTGTCTGTCTGTCGGTGGGTGCTGTATCTCAAAAACGAATTACCTGTTTGAAATGAAACTTCAAACTTAAGGTTTTATCGTTAAAAACTGGAACTGAAAAGCTTTTGGTAAACATTCATAGACCGGAAGTGGATGTTTACTCGAGGCATTTTTTTGTTTTTTCGTTTTATTTTTCTAAATATGGAACATTTTAAAAAATGGATCAAATAAAAGTTAAAGGTAATAAAAAACTCAACAAGTTCGATTTGAACATATTTTTCATAAAATTCTTAACTTTTGAGAAAAAAATTAAAATTGAAAATTTTGACATTTATTGCCAATTGCTAATAAACTGTCAGAGTTACATGAAACTTGGATTACAAATAATTATAGAGAATTCAATGGTGAACAAATCATTAAGAATAGCTTTTTTGCGTAAACATTATAGTTTGCGTGTAAAATATAGGGAAAGTACTATGATGGCCACATTACCATTTTAAGTTTTATTATAAATAAAAAATGGGTAGCCATGAAAAAGATGAAAGTAAAACAATTGCAGTTGTTTATAATAATAGCAATATTGTAATTATTAGTTTTACAAAGTTAAATAAAAATGAGAAACCAGCATAAGAATAATAATTTTGTAATGATCAAATGGCCTTCTGTATGTAGTATAAACACATTTGCCAACAGGATAATACGTTTCTTACAAAAATATTATGAACAGATAAATCGCGATTCACTAATTGTGGTATTTTTAATCGTTTCACAGAGAAAACTACAAATTAAATTTGGGTTTAATCCATGGTGTGTTTGGAATCCAAATATATGGACCGAGAATTATTAATCCAAACTTTGGATTAATAATTCTCGGTCCATATATTTTTGAAAGCTCACTAAGTGAAAATGATTACTTTCATTTTCTTCAGAAAACATTTGAAGATACGCTCTGTATTCCGCGGATCTCGCGACTTTAATAAAAAATTACTATTACCAGAAAATTACAGAAAACGGTTGTGACAGTGACATTTACTTTTTTTTTAAACGTACATGATAAATACACAAAAACAATGAAAAAACGTGAAATCGACGTAAACATCCCGCCCCCTATTGAATGCCAAGCATTCAATTAAACATTATTCACCACACTATCACTTGTATCAAGGGCGCACAGTTTCACAGAAGGGCGCACATATGAGCCGGAATTGGTGCGAACAGTCGCGCTCCGAATTACTCCGTCCGGTCCTGGATGAACAGCCTCGACACGTCCCAGTTTCCATAACAGCGGTGGTGTGCTATCCTCCTTGATAACAAAGAGTCGTCCAGGTTCGATGTTGACGGTGTTTTTCTGCCACTTGGTCCTTTTGTGGAGCTCGGACAGGTACTCCCGTTGCCAACGACTCCAGATATGTTGGCGTAGCCTGTTTTCCGGAACGTCGCTTATATCCTGGTTGAGCGGTGCGGTGATTGCATCACCAATGAGAAAATGCCCAGGGGTTAATGCAGCTAAGTCGTTCGGATCCTCAGACAGCTGGCACAAAGGACGTGAGTTCAATACAGCCTCTATTTGCGTTACGAGAGTATGTAGCTCGGTGTAAGTCAGAAGAGCATTCCTGACAACTCGATGTAAATGATGTTTTACACTTTTGACCGCGGCCTCCCACAGGCCTCCGAAGTGAGGAGCGTGCGGCGGTATAAAAGTCCATTTAATATTTTGGGTTGTGAGTGCGGTCCTTATCTCGTCTTCAGCATCCCGAAGAAAAATTCCTAATTCCCTCAGGTGGTTTCGGGCGCCGACGAAGTTGGTAGAGTTGTCGGAAAAAATCTCAGCGACGCATCCTCGGCGCGATATAAGTCTACGGAAGGCTGCGAGGAATGCTTCCGTGGTGAGATCCGCGACCACTTCAATATGCGCGGCTTTTGTTGCGAAACACACGAATACGCAGATATACACCTTCGTAGTTCTTTTAGACCAGAGATGCACAGACTTATTAAGACTAGGGGCCACTCGGGCAAATCATGAACTGATGGCGGGCCGCCAGAAGTGTAGGTAATTAAAGACAATAAATAATTGATAATAATGTATTAAAATTAAAAAGGAATTTATTAATTTGAAGCGTGGCACTGCATAGTGCTTACAATCTTTTTTATATTTGGCTCAAATTTACTTGTAGCAACACGTAAAACTGCTTCCAAACTTTCATTTGCAAGGCGGTTTCTATTTTTGGTTTTATTATTATTAAGTATTGAAAAAGTTTGTTCACATATATAGGTAGAACCAAATAAGCTGGCACATTTCAGAGCGTTTATGCGCAACTCTTTGTACATATTTTTATCAATGCAGCGGTAAAAGTTCAGCAAGTCTCCTTCGTTGAATTTGTTGCGTAAATCTTCGTCGTTTTGAATGTCGATAATTTCTAACTGCATTGACTCTGGCGCATTTTCAACTGAAATCGTGAAAGGATTGCTGAATATGTCCAACAGAGGTTTCACTTTTTTAAACTCCGAAAATCTGTCTTGAAAAGATTGAATCAAAATATCTAGCTTTTCTACATAACTGAAATTAATCGCAGTTTTGTTGAATTTTTCAGCCATTTTCTTATAATTCGGAAAATGATTGTAATTTCCAGAATTCAATTGCGATCTGAAAAGTGTCAGCTTGCATTGAAAGGATGATACATGAGCGTAGAGCTGGGATATCAGTTGATTTTTGCCTTGAAGCCGTGTGTTCAAGACATTCAAATGATTTGTAATGTCAACTAAAAAAGCCAAATCACACAACCAATCAGGATTTTTAAGTTCCGGGACATCCCTTTGCTTTTCCGCCAGAAATATTCCAATTTCTTCTATTAAATTTAGAAATCGTTCCAGTGTCAATCCACGACTTAGCCACCTTACTTCTGTATAATACAGTAAATCTCCATATTCGCTTTCGATGTCATCAAGGAATTGTTTGAATTACCTGTGATTGAGTCCTCGTGATTTTATGAAATTTACAGTCGAAACTACCACTTTCATGACATTTTGAAATTCAATTTGTTTAGCACAGAGGGCTTCTTGGTGTATAATGCAGTGAAACTGTATGAGATCTTCAGCCTTTATGTTTTTTTCTTGCAGATGCTTTTTCAGCAAAGTAACTAGCCCGGAATTGACACCAATCATCGAAGGAGCACCGTCAGTCGCAACTCCCGATAATTTTGATAAGTCCAAATCAGTTTTTGAACGCTCATCCAAAAGTACATTGAGTATATCAACTCCTTTGGTTTGACCTTTCAATGAACACATTCCTAATAACTCTTCTACGACTTCAAAATCTTGAGTAACACCTCGTATGAATATTAGAAGTTGAGCTGTGGAACTAATATCAGTGGATTCGTCGAGTGCTAATGAAAAAAATTCAATGATCTTAGTTTTTTCAGTTAATTGTTCCGCAATATTACCTGACAAAGACATAATTCGTCTTTGGATGGTCATACGATTCAGTTGAATTTTCTCAAACTTTTTTGCTGCTTCTGGACACATTTTCTTAGCGGCAATTTCTATGCATTCTTTTACAAAATCCCCATCATTGAAGGGGCGACTTCGCTTTGCTATCATTCGAGAAATTTCATAACTAACTTCTGTAGCTGTTTCTGAATCTTCAATGGGTTTTCTAAACATAGCTTGCTGACCCGTAAGCTCCCGTTTTAAAGACAACATTTTTTGCTTTCTTAATTCGCCTGTAAACTTGGTAAAAGAAGGATGCTGCGTTTCATAGTGCCTTTTTACATTATATTCCTTTGCAATTGCAACAGAATTCTTGCAAATTAAACAAACGACTTTGTTATGCGACCATACAAAAAAGTATTTCTCAGTCCAAATTTCTTGAAATTGCCGATTTTCATCTTTAACCTTACGTTTTTTACTAGGTCCTGGCTTGTCCATGTTGCGTTCTAATCCTGGCTAGGATTAACACAGCACCTAAAAACAATTACAGTACCTACTTAAATTATCAAAAATAATTGATTAAATAGGTAGGGAAACACTTATTAATAATAGAGTTTTACTTACGATTTCACAACACAATTATACACGGCACTTGACGGTTAACACTGCAACAGGAAATCTACGTTGAATGTGGATCAAAATATATGACACCGGCTAGTGGAGTACAACTATTGCCTTCCAAAACCTCTATTAAACTCACAGAACACTAATACACCTAGCGGCGATTAAACGTGGCTTTTATACCGCGCGTATAGAGTCGAAAACTGTCTGGAGAAATCTCGAAACCGACTCTGGAAGCTTCGAGTCGTGTACTATCTACGCGAGCGATCGTCATCGCGCCGCCGGCCGCCGCGCTTCTTCAAGCAAACGAATTTAACCGAGATCAGCACGAACATTACCGACCGCTGTTACCGACGACGCACGTACGGCGCACCGTAATAGCGCGCGCGCGAGATTCAAATTACTTTTCGAACATATTTTTTTTGGTTTTATTCTGGAATAGAATTCAATATTTTCAGAATGTACGAGAGTATTATTTTTGCTGTCGGCGGGCCACCGGTATTCGACCGGCGGGCCGCATGCGGCCCGCGGGCCGCGGTCTGTGCATCCATGTTTTAGACCGACGAGAACCATCCTTAATAATAAAAGGCCCGCAGTAATCAACGCCGCATTTTAGAAAGGGGCGAAATTGCTGTGTTCGGTATAAAGGTAGAGCTCCCATGATCGGAGCGTCGAATCGGGGCCGAGCGCGGACACACCGAATACATTTCCGAACCACTTCACGTGTCACGCTTCTGCCGTTCAGTGGCCAGTATTTAGTTCTGACGGCGGCGAGTGTTCCCTGAGTTCCTGTATGTAATTGCACATTATGAATGTCCCTTATAATTAGCTTCGTTAGCTGGTGGTTGCCTGGTAATACGATCGGGCACCGACGTGATAAAGGCATGCCCGATTCCACTAACCGCCCGCCCACTCGTAAAATTCCATCGATGTCGATAAATGGATTTAAGCAGGTAAGGCGGCTTGACTTTCGCACTGTCCCACCCTTGGTTAACGAGTCCAGTTCATTTGTGAAGGAGCATCGCTGCAGGTGGCGGATTATAGTGTTGGTTGCCGCCTCTAACTCCTCGGTGGTGAATGGGCCACTTCTCTTCATAGCAGGGCGTCTTAGGGCATCCTTAAACCGCAGAATGTACGCCATTGCTCGTACTGTTTTATGGAAGGATGAGCAGATTGGAATTACGTCCTCAATTTCAATCGAAATAATTCCACATTTGACTTCCGGCTGTTCAGCAGTTGGCACAAATGTGACAGGGGCTTGTTCACTCAACAGGAAGGCGGGTCCATTCCACCACAACGTTGAATGGTTTAAATCCGACGGAGATAATCCGCGGCTAATGAGATCGGCGGGATTTTCATGTGTCGCGACGTGGTACCAATCGGAAACGTCATTCAATGTCTGGATTTCACCTACGCGATTGGCCACGAACGTTTTGAATTTTCGCGATTCGGACTTAATCCATGAAAGCACGATGGTAGAATCTGAATAATAATAATGTCTCACAAATTTAGTGTCTAAGGTGGAACACACGCGATCACACAACTCGGCTAGTAATACCGCGGCGCAAAGTTCGAGACGGGGAATGGTAGTTGACTTTACCGGTGCAACCCGAGATTTCGCACACAACAAGCGGGAAGAGGTTTTTCGTCCATATCTAACAGATACTATGTACACACATGCTCCATATGCATTCTCGCTGGCGTCGGCGAATCCATGAAGCTCGAATGATTCAGCGCCTACCCGAACTACATTTCTGGGAATAGCGAGGTCCCTCACCAGTTGCAGCTCATTAGCATACCGTGTCCACCTGTCGAGGTACAGGGCAGGTAGAGGATCGTCCCATCCGCACTTCATCCTCCATAAATCTTGGATTAAGATTTTTGCGGTGATGATTAGCGGGCCGATTAATCCTAGCGGATCGTAGATGCGGGAAATCTCACTTAGAATTGTCCGTTTAGTGTATACGCGCGCGGAAATTTCACTGCACTTATAACTTAGACAGTCATTATGAGTGTTCCATACGGTTCCGAGGGTGGTCACACATTCATTGAGCCTGCGAGTCAGCACTGTTACAGAGTCATTAATGTTCGTGCGGAAGCACTCAAACACGGCGGGGTTATTGCTTGCCCACTTTTTAAGTTCGAATCCACCTTTTCCGAGAAGAGTGGAAACTTCGTCACGAATAACAGTCAATTCTTCAATCGAATTCCCACCTGTTATTAGATCATCAACGTAAAAGTCTCTTAAGCACACTTCGCTGCCGACCGGAAAATTACTGCTCTCAATTTTCGCGAGTTCGCGCACTGATTTAATCGCCAGATATGCTGCGGGAGCGGTTCCATATGTGACCGTGGCCAACTCATATGACACTAGGTTGTCTTCTGGATGTTCACGCCACCAAATCCGCTGGTACTTCCGGTCCTGTTGCCGAACGCTAACCTGACGGTACATCTTGGTGATATCTGCGGTGATCACATATGTTTTCGTCCTCATACGCAGCATTATGGAGAACAGGTCATCTTGGAGGGTGGGGCCAACCATTAACATGTCGTTCAATGATGTCCCGTTGTTTGACGGCGCGGATGCATTAAAAACTACTCTGAGCTTCGTCGTTAGGCTATCTTCCTTGATTACGCAGTGGTGAGGCATGTAGTAGCCGTTCGTTACATCCCCGCTTGTTGGATGCATGTGTTCCAATTCCTTGTATTCGCGCATAAATTCACGGTATGATTCGTAGACTTCCGGCTGTTTAGCTAGCCTTCTTTCCAGCGCGAAAAATCTATGTTTCGCCGATACACTGGATTCTGCTAACCCTTTTGCATCGGTTTTAAAGGGCAGGGCCACCTCAAACCGACCACAAGGCATTCTCGTACTTGTCTTTTCAAAATGTTTCTCACATTCACGATACTCGTATGTACTTGTTGTATGCTTGAAATTCTCGATTTCCCAGAATCGCGATACTAGTTCGTTGAGGCCCACGAAACCTACCGTCGCACAGTGGGTGGTTTGCACCTGCGGTAACTGACCTGCAACTATCCAGCCGAAGTGAGTACTTATTAGCGTCAATGGACCCATGGGGAGGTGACGCCCGTTTACGATGTCGTAATAAAGGCCTGCCCCGATGAGCAGGTCAATTTCTTGCGGTTTGTGGAATGACGGATCGGCAAGTTGAATCTCCGCGGGGGCGTTAATCCCCGGATATCCATTTTATGATTCGGAATTTTATCCGTTATTTTGTGCATTATTAACGCGTTCATTGCTGTATTGTAATCGGACACACGTGATTGCACAACAAATGTTCCCATTTCTTTAATGTCGGTTCTTGAGCCTCCGACTCCGACGATGGGCGTTGACAAGGAGCGCCTTGTCAAATCAATTTTCGCAGCACATTTCTCCGTAATTATGTTCGCCTGCGACCCGGAATCCAGCAAAGCACGCACCTGTATTATTTTTCCTCGCTGGTTTCTTATGTTAATCACGCAGGTTGACAGTAGCACAGATGATGGATGATTCGAGAGTGTTGAAAGTGACGCGGCCTCACTACTGCAGGGTTCATTGTTACTCGGCGTAGGCGGCGTCGCGGCTTTGTGCAGTAACGTATGATGCGATTTGTTGCATTCACGGCAGTTTCCGGATTTGCATGATTTTGCAGAGTGGTTGCTCCCCAGGCAGTTGAAACACAGATGTTTTTGTTTCACCGTTTCAATCCGCTGTTCTACCGGTTTTCCTTGAAACACGCGCACTTGTATCGCACATGTGAACCGTCACAAAACACGCACTTTTCTTCGGTCGATTTAACAGTCAGCGACTTGACTTTCGGAAACTGCACCATTGTTGTACGCGCACTACCCATCGCTTCCAGTTGCTTGCATTTTTTTTCAAGAAATTCCTGCATTTCTGAATACGTCGGTGTTTTAGAGCAGGTTTCACCTTCCCACTCCTTCTGCAGCTCCGGGTTTAGCTTCTCGGCGATGATTTCCACCAGTAAATCGTCCCAAGCATGCGTCGGCCGATTGATAGCCTTAAGCGATGCGAGGTTTAGCGCAACGACGTCGATTAAATGCCGAAGGCTCGTGTGGCTCTCCTTTTTGACCGTCGGCAGGTGAATTAGCGATCGCACATGTTTTTTAATTACAAACCGTTCGTTTTGGTAGCGGCTCACTAACTGGTCCCAGGCAAGTTGATACGCGTCGCTTGACATTTGCACGGATTTGATCATTAACGCGGCTTCTCCCTTGATCGAACTACGCAAGTAGTGGAATTTCTGTGCATTTCCCGCGTCGTATTGTCGTGGATGAGGTTCTTGAAAGCGTCACTGAATCCTTGCCACTCGTCGTAGTTTCCGCTGAACGTAGGTAACTCGATTACCGGTAGTCGCACTTGGGGTTCATGTCTTGACGGCGAAGACGCGCTGTTGGCCTGAGTCGCCGCTTGCAATTTAGCAATTATTTTGTCTACCTCACACTCGATTGTGAAATAGTCGTCGTCGAATGATTCTTGGTCTGCCATGGAGTTGATGTCATTATCGAAAAGTTCCATCACAATTTGACTTAGATCTTTTCGGGCTGGAACAAGGTCGTTCCAGAGCTTCAAAATAATTTGCTCATAATTTTCGGGTTCCGCAAGCCGTTTCTGGAGCCTTTCCTTTTTTTTGATGATATTCTTCATCTGCCATTGCAGTTTCTTTACAATTGCAGCAGACATGTTGACTTACTGAGATGTGTTGCACAAAGTAAGAAAGCTCGGTTAATATTGTTCGTTTGTGTACGGCCGACAACCAACTTGCGCACTCACGATACACAAAAACGGCAAGTTGTTGGAATTGTTGCACGCGTAAACGACACGAATATTAGACCACCCTTTGCTCGGTAGCAAAATGGTTCACGAGAGAAATTCACTATGTTCGTAATTAACTGTAACTTATCCGGTTCGAAGGACCATGTAATGCGCGGATCTCGCGACTTTAATAAAAAATTACTATTACCAGAAAATTACAGAAAACGGTTGTGACAGTGACATTTACTTTTTTTTTAAACGTACATGATAAATACACAAAACAATGAAAAAACGTGAAATCGACGTAAACACGCTCGATTGTTTAAATTTATCATTACAAGCAAGATTGAAATGGTTCCAATATGACGGTGCTCCACCTCATAACATGTTGGCTTTACAAATTATTTAAATGATGTTTTTCCTAACTCATAAGTGGGAAGAAATAAACCAATCCCAGGGCCACCTAGATCTCCCGATCTGCGCGTTTTAGAACTTTTTCTGTGGGGTTATGCAAAAAACAAAGTATATGAAAAATCATATCAATCCGTGGAGGATCATAATAAATGAATAGTCAAAAAAGCCATAAATTTAATTTTAAACAGATATAATTTATGTCATAATAATATTAATAATGGACTCTGGCCATATTTTTTTAATATTAAAAATTTCTCTCCCATTGATATATTGATAATTACATAATTACTTTATGCTGTTGTTTCATTTTGGTTTATCTTTGTAAAACTAATAATTACAATATTGCTATTATTATAAACAACTGTAATTGTTTTACTTTCACCTTTTTCATGGCTACTCATTTTTATTTATAATAAAAGTTTAAATGACTATAACTCACTTAATTTTGGAAATAACTATGTTGTATGCCATATTGGATTAAAGAGAAAAAAATTACCTTTTGAATGAGGTCATAGCCAAATATGGTTTCCATTTAAAAAAAATGTAAGTTTGCGTCATATATCCGAAAATAATGGCGATTTAAATTTTCTGATTATTTTTTATTAATCTGCATAAAATTATCTAAAATTTTGTCCTTTACAGTTTTTTTTCTATCTGTTATAATAACCGAGATATATTAACACGTTAACGCCGGCGGGTACCACCGGTGCACAGTGTGACAAATAGCCAAACTGAAGGGAAAAAATTATTATTGTTTTAATGGAAGTTTTTAATTATTATTTAACGGTTATATAACTATAATTAAACTGTTAAAATAAAGAAACACATTATAATTTAACATAAACTATACAAACATATGTACATCATAATTATTTATATTTTTTGGAATTTGGCCGATAGTGTATGAATTAATGTTATTCGCTGTCTGTATAATCACTTAATAGTATGTTATTATTAGTAGCTTCTGTAACATTATTTTCAGCTTCTATAACTAACGCAGAAGAATTTGCTAACAGGGCTAATACTTCAGTAGATAATGGTGTGCGTTTATTTGTTGTAGAAACTCTCAAACTTGAAATAAGTGGATCCGACGATACTAATAACATGGATAATAAGTCTCTATTTGTATGCCATCTAGATATTTTTCTAGTGCAATGCTCTCTATAACGTCTACAATCTTTATTCCTAGCTTCCATAGCTTCTTCAGACATTTGTCCTATCGGTAAGATACACGAATTGACAATTTCTGGGACATGAACTAAAATTTTGTGAACGCTTGTGGGCATATAATACCACGGATATAAATTAATACACAATTGTCGCGTATCTTCCACGTAATTTGCAAACGCATTGATATTTGTTTTATAGCAACAAGAAAGTGTTTGTAAAATTACACCAAGTTGTCGAATTAAATTTTCATTAATACCAGTAATTTCAGCGCTCTTAACAGGATCTTTAAAAAATCTACGCGCGGTATAACCATCGTTGGTATTTCCACCACCTTGTTTCGGTCGATCTACAATAAGTCCCATCTGTTTAAATTTGTCTTGAATTTCTCGTTTTCTTCGTTGAAATTCGATTTTGTCAGCAGAGTCTTTAATTTGCCATTTTTTATGTGCAATCTATATGATACATGATACGAATCCACGCATGTAAACTGGATATACCAAATGCATACATATCCGAATTAGGTATCATTTTACGTTTATCTTTCTCATTCATTCATCATTTTTGGTGTAGCTCCACAAATATAACATTTTTGAGTCGACTTATTATCAGCTAATGCGTTACAAACTTTCCCATCAACCATTGTTAAAATAAGAGTCGTCTTTACTGATAATTGTGAATTAGAAATGTCTAAAGTAGTGGGAGATAAAAGAGATATTTGTTGTTTAATTTTCTCAGTTTCTTCTTTAATTAGAGCAGGTGACTCTTTTGAAAAAATAATTTAATTGGACGACAATATCTTGTCGACGATGCCCTTAAATTTTGCCAAATAATTTTCTTCTTACCATTTTTATCTGTATAATTTAGTTGAAGCGGTACAAAACAAATCACAAATAAATATTCGTCTGTACAAGTATTATTGTTTTGTTCCGTAAATTTTTGTTTATATAAGCTGTGACCTCCACTACCGTCACACCCCCATTTACAAATTAAAAATAAATTGTTGCACAAATCCGGTAAGATACTATTAATAACAACTTCTTGCATTTTAATTAGTCGTGTGACGGTACAATCTATAATGCTTTGTAATTTTACTTCTGCAAACGTTTCACTTATTGTAACACTGTCCTGAGGTGGATAACATAATTCTTTTGTTTTGTGTATAATATAATACGGCAGGTAAAGATCATGACGCCTTTGCTTAGCCTGTGTTTGGGTTATTTTATATGTATGAACCGAATAGCCTGCGTCTAGAAAATAAGCCAATGCCTCTTCATTTTATTGGTTTTGACGCAACTTGTATCCTAGCTTTTTTAATTTGTGTAGCTACCTGTGCAGATCCAGATGACACTTCATTGTAATAGAAGCTGCATCTCTCTTGCCTGAAGCTCGAAGACTCATCTCAGCTGCTGTATAAATTTCTTCACAACTTTTCGTCTCCAATAATTCTTTAGTTTTATTTCTTTTAGATTTAGAACCGCATTCGGTAAAAAGTTTACGAGGACGACCTCTACCTCTAGTATCTTCTTTACCTTTAATATTTTTGTTAATAATTCTTTCTGGAATTGTAAAATCTCTATCAAGCCAATCCGAATAAGAGTTTAAAAATACACTCTTTATTCGTCGACATTTAGTCCAACGAATATTTATTTTTGATATAAAACGTGATATTAGTAAATTAATTTGTTTGTCAATATCCTCATTGTCATCTTGCAAATTAAAATATGAGTCAAAAAAAGCCTTCAGGTTTCTACTGCGAGACGTATTTTTGCTATTTACCCATATATCAAACATATGTCTCCGCGAAATTGAGGTCGTCGACTCTGAAAATTTAACATAACTTTAATATTAGCAAATACTAGCAGTTTAGTTTTGCATATAAGGTTATTGAAGGTTTAATGGTTATAATGCGACAAATATCACAGTGGGGTTTTGTGGGGATTTTTTTATAACCTTTGCCGAATATGATAAATACAGGAAAAAATTGTCTATACGCGTATACATAAAACACGAAAAAACAAATCAATTTATCTTATTATCAATAACTTGAAGGTTTAGAACATACCTTTAAGCATTGTTTCCATTTTGCAGATCGGGAATATCTCTTTATATCAGGAAGTTATTAAATCGCCAATCAAGAGAATTTTTGACAAATGTAAATGCAATGGAGACGCCGCGCGTGCTTTACTAGCACCCCTAGCGATCGTTTGACGTTATTAGTGTATAAAGACTGTGTTGATACATGCGCTGACTATTCAAAATGAGAATGGAATGGTAATTAGTATTTAGAATTGACTTGGAAAAATTGAATTATTTCCTTCTAGATCGGTGTTTTGACACACTGTGCGGTGGTACACGAGTTTTTACGCTTTTGGTACGCCACTGATTACTTCCATGGTGACAATAAATAACTATTATCGCGCATCTAGGACTTCAGTCACCGTAGCAACCATAACAACCATAGGCGTGAGAGCCAAATTTTGTCATTTTAAATGAATAATTGTAGGGTACAAAAACGCCGGCGTCAACGTGTTAATTTGAAAAAATTGACACTTTTTACTTTTTTCAAAATATCTAGTTACCCTTGACTTTTTTGAAAACTTTGAAAATGGAATTTAATTCGTCTCGTAAATCTACACTTCTTTCCCCATTTAAACTCACCCTGTATATATGTATATAGGGGACTTTGAGCAAGTATTGAGAAAAGAGCAGGATGGAGAGATAGTGATAGGGAAGAGAAAGGTGTGGACGCTAAGGTACGCGGACATGGTGCTGATGGCGAGGGAATGAAAGGGAAAAAGAGCGGAAATATACATGGACAGAAGAGAACTGAGTGTGAACATTAAGAAAACGAAATGGATGAGATTTATGAATAAGGGAAGGATAAAAGAATTAGAGTGGAAGGGTGAGGTGATAGAGAAAGTGATAACGTTTAAATATCTGGGCTTTATTTTTAAAGGGGCGGGAGGATATAAGGAGCATGCAAGATGGGTGCAAGGGAAGAGATGGTGCATGGTGAGATAAATGGGTAAGAAGAATGGAGGGGAACGTAAGGGTAACGTGTGGTTTGTGGGCCGCGTGCGTAGAATCAATGTTGTTCTGGTTCTGGTTTAAATCGATAGGAGGGAGGGCAGAGAGATCCGCCGCACGTAGACCCCAATGGGCACTTTGTGCGTCTGAGTCCTCATTCCTTGCTATGGTCAAGACATTGGCAAACGCCAGGACTGCAGAAAGAGGGACTCTGAGGATGTCTGATGGCTTTAGACATCCCTCTCACATTATGGATTTACGTAGGTTGGATAATACGGGGCAGTCTCAAAAGTACATGCTCCGCGGTTTTCTGTTTCGTTCACACCCTCTGCAGATAGGGCTAGATTGTAGTCCTAGTTTGTTCAGGTGTGATCGTAAATTGCACTATCCTATTAGAAGCCCTACAACCTCCCGTATGTTTTCTCAGTTGCAAACAGTGTCTAGCCGTTTTGGTGTTCATTGCGATGAAGTTTTTTGAGACTCTACAGCCAGGCGTGTTGTCCCATCGCTGTTCGTGGCATCTGATTGATGCAGTTTTCAGTAGGGTACTCAAATTTAGCAGGGAGGGGTTCGGTCCGCATACCGTTCGTTAGGATGCCTTCCTCGCCAAACCATCTGTTATTCTGTTCCCTCTGCTGTTGTTGTGTCCTTTTACCCAGCATAGAGTTACCTCGTTGTCACGAGACACTTCTTACAAGGCTTCGCAGCATTCCAGCGTTAATGCTGAGGTAATTTTGCAGCTGGAAATGGTCAAGATTGCCGCTCTGCAATCCGTTATGATGTAAATGTTTTCCCCCTTAATCTTCTTGTGAGAGATTTTTTTTGCTGTATGTAGTATACCCACGAGTTCCACCATTGTTGGTGTGCTCATTATCTTACCTGTAGCAGTACCGTTTTTTAGTGATAGGTTTTTGTAGAAAATTCCTATACCAGCCCCTGCCTTTCTTGGCGACCCATCAGTGTATATATGGATGTCTTTGTGCTTGCTTCCTACTCTTGAATCTTCAAATCTCAGGTCTATTTGTAGCTTTCTGGTGAAAAAGTATTTTCAAGCGATATTGTCCACCGGCATCATAATCTCGGGATTTCTTTTCCTTAGATCCTCTAATATTTTGTGGTGTTCACCTCCTCCGTTACTTATAAACCATGTCTTTGTTGCTTGAAGTCTTATTGCCGCCGCTGCTGCCTGTTCTCTGATAAATATGTCCAAGGGTGACATGTGCAGCAGGGCTTCCATAGCCGCTGTTGGTGTTGTTCTCGTCGCTCCTGTCGCGCTCAAAAGGGCGCTTTGCTGAACGTGGTCTAGGAGCCTTAGGGTTGATTTCGTGATCGTTTTTGGCCTCAATATTATTGATGCATATCCCAACATTGGCGGTACTATGGTTGTGTAGATCCATAGAGCTACCTTTGGAGATAGTCCCCATGTTTTCCCCATAGCTCGTCTGGATTGCCAGAGGCCTATGCATGCTTTCTTAGATCTCTCCATCAGGTGGGCATTCCAGGTTAGGATTTTGTCTAGAAGAATGCACAAGGATTTGACTCCATCTTTCAGGGTGAGTTCTTCACTCCGAAAGCTTGGTGATTTGAAATCTTTAATCTTTCTTCTTCTTGTTGATAGACCATGGTCACCATTTGTTGTTTACTACGTCGAGAGAATCCGACATAGTATACTTTCCGAGTTGCCGGAAAGTAGGATCGTGATATCGTTGGTGTATCCTACCGGGTAGAAGCCCTGTTTGTTCAGTGCTTTCAGTAGTTCCTCTACGACTAGGTTCCATAATAAGGGAGACAACACCCTTCCCTGTGGACAACTCTTTGTGACCCAATATCGTGTCGCCTATTGAAATATTGGCTGTCCTCCATTGCAGCATGTTGGAGATCCACTGGCTTAAAGCCACCGGAACTCCCCTGCGCCGAAGTGCCGCTGTTATCTTTGGGAAGGAGGTCTTATCAAAGGCTCCTTCAATGTCCATGAAGGTCGCAAGGCTTTTTGCTCGAAGGATCGGCCAATCGTGCTCACCACGGTGTGCAGGGCCGAGTCCGTCAATCAGTCTTCATAGTATGCGTGTTGATTGGGATGTAAAGGGTGATTCACTAAGACTGATTCCCTAATGTACCGGTCGCATAGCCTCTCCAGTATCTTTAGTAGAAAGGATGGGAGACTTATTGGTCGGTATGTTTTCGCTGTGGTGTAGTCCAAGGGTCCTGGTTTTGGTATGAAGATTACTTTAGTTTCCCTCCATGCATAGGGTGTGTAGCTGAAGGCAATACACACCTACGAGGGTGTCCAGGATAACATCCTCACTGTATTAGGACCGGACAAATCCTGTCAAACCCTGGCGATTTGCATGGTGAGAAACTTCATTGCCCAGTCTGCCTTTTCCCTGTAACGATGGAGCCCGCCAGGTCCCAATCCGGTTTGGTTCGGGACTCTGTGGGGGTATCCATGGGGCTCAGCTCCTGGTTAAAGGTACAGCCCGGGAAACGAGTCCTCAATAAAAGTTTTCCTGTGTTTTCAGGTGAGTCCGTGTAAGAGCCGTCCTCCCTTTTAAGGCTAGTAAGTTTTGGTAAGGAGTTTTTGGAGAGAGCCTGTTTTAGACGTGATGTCTCCGAGGCGTTTTCTACTTTGGAGCAAAAAAGCCTCCAGGCCTCTCTTTTTCTTTGTCTTACCAGTTTTTTATAGTCACGTTGTACTATTTTGTATTTGTTTCATTCGAAATGTGTGAGTCTTTCTTGCTTGTTTTTTTTCAGCGCCACAGAGTTCTGTGTACCACCATGCATTTGTGGGTCCCTCATATTCTATAGTTTTTAGAGGGCATGCTTTCTTGTACGCTGATATGATGCCCTTCTGAAGTGCGTCGATCATATTCTACAGTTCGGGTATATTTTTTATTGGCTCTTTTTTGATCTCTAGTTTTGGATCTGGTCGTTTTGAAAATTTCCCTCTTGGTCAGTCTTGGATCCCTGTACTGGGTTGTGTTTGAGCCTTTTAATGTAATTTGGAATTTTATCCATCTATGGTCTGACATTGTGACTTGTTGAGATACGTGCTAGTTTTCTACATACCATGTAGTATGAGTACTAGCAAGCGTAAGGTCAATGCAATTTTGGTAACGGGAGTTTACAAAAGTCGGCACGTTACCTCTATTTACTATATCTAAGTTTCTACTTACTATAAAGTCATACAACAACTTACCCCTGCTGTTGTTTTTTTTGGCATCCGCATACTTGGTGGTGTGAGTTGGAGTCACACCCCATTAAGAGGGGTATTCCTGCCTTCACACAGTGCACCATCAGTGCTTCCAGTTCCGGAGTTGCGGGTGGGTAGGAAGCTTCTTGTGGAAAGTATGCTGATGCTAGTGTCAGATAGTTTTACTCGTCTTTCAAGCATAGCCTTACCCGAACAACCGCCAGGTCCTCGGTGGATAGGTGCTGCATGAAGATGGGATTGTATTTGTTAGGGCAGCATATGGCAGCCCTTGGTGTTTTGCTTGCGGATACATAAAACAGATCATTTCCTGGTTTATTTAGTCCATTAACCCTGTTTTTAAAACCCCAGGGTTCCTGGATTAATGCTGCACCATATAAAGCTCTCGGCCTAAGGTGGCCGTCGCAGCTTTGCAGTGATGCATTCGTTTTTTCTTACCTTCTCTTTACCTTTTTCTTTTAGTGTCGGGTCAGTTGAAGGCTGTTTTGTCTCGGCTTTTTGGGGTGGTATCCGGTACAGTTACATAGCGGTCCCGACCGGTGCCTCTGGGTTCGTCGCCTATCTCTGGGCTACCTCGACCTCCATTGAAGTCTCGGGGTCACACGTGGTTGTGAGTCCTTTCTTAATTTTTTCCAGCATGTCGCTGAACATATATTTAAGCTTCATCCTCTTCCTTTCGATAGCCTCAGCGTCCGCCTTGTCTACTCCCATCACCAGGAGAAGTCCTTCCAATTTCTCTTGTGGCTTTGTTAGAAAGCCATATTGACACCTTTGCTTAGGAAGCCCAGCCTTCTGAGCACCGTTTCCTGTTCTTCAGGTTTGCCGTGAATCCAGATTGTGGTCTTTGTTGGTGTCGGCAGCTGGTCAACGCCGACTATCACGAGGGTCTTTCCGCAACACTCTTCCGACGAGGCATTCACCTTGGCCTTCAGCCACTCTAGAGTTACCTCGTCGTCGCAGATGACTAAGGATTTCGTCCGCCACATGGACACCACTGAAGTGGGATGGTCTCGCTCCCACTCTGGATGTAATCATCTAAGCTCTTCCAGAGGCCCGCTTTAACTTTCCCCGCCACTTCCTCTGATCTTACCCAGAGGATTGGATGGGTCAATCAGAGCGACCCTCAGGTGGCTACTTGCCGCCTGCTTAAATGATTTTTTTGGTCCCTTAGTAGGAATATTTGTCGATTTCCCTGGGTTCGCCTTTGTCCTCTTCCTGTTCCCAGGGGAGATTCCGAACGATCCCTCGGATCTCGGCCTTTTGTTCTTTTCCGACACAGATTGCTTCTCTTTCGAGTGGCTCATACTGGTATTCACTGCTTTTTCTGCCAGACGAGCCTTCCTGCGCCTATGTATTTCCGCACCATTGCGATTTTTCTACTTTTTTGGGTACTGTCATGTGCCGCCAGCGTCACTGGTGGCTTCTGTCGCAGCATCCATAGAGGCGATTTTATTTAGTGTATCCAAGGATGCCCCAGAAAGATAACATGGACCCGCCTGCGAGAAGCCCTCCTGTTGTGTCCCTGCCGAAACCGGGTGCGCCAACGTGGTGGTCTCCCCTGTTGACGGGACGACTCAGCCGTTGTTCCTAGGAACCTTGATAGAGGTGGGTTAGTCTCTACCGCCCGTCTAGGAGAGTCTAGGAGATTCCTTCATCCCCCGACACGGGTCGCCAAGCACGGCACAAACACGTAGTGACCATAACGTATCGGTACAGAACACTGATTCGGAAACTGCCTTGTGCCGGTCACAATCACTAGGTAGGATTTTTGGTTCAACCTTCTCTGACCTAGATCCGCCGTGTTTAGTTGGATAAACAGGGGCACCTCATGAAGGGTGTGGTTCTTGACCACGCACGGTTTGTCCTGAATTCGCAAGGAATTCCTCCTTACTGCCGCAGCTCCTTAATCCCCCATCAATAATGTTATACGGAGTGTAAGTATTAGGTGTAAAGAGATATGAAAGGTTAGAGAAAGAACAGTGGTGGTTTCTGAGGCAGATGTTAGGGGTAGAGAAATCGACCCCAGGATACATACTGCTTCAGGAAACCAATAGAGAGAGCGTGTGGAGTGAGGCAATAAAGGGAGTGGTTGAGTATGAAATGAAGGTGAATGGAATTGAAGGGGGAAGAATTGTTACTGGCGTTCAGTTTACCTGAATAATATCTGTAATATTGCAATACAATATTGTAATTGTATATTTTCTGTCTTTCTTTTGTAATATATCATCTTCTATCTTCTCCTGGCCCCATTTTAAATTTTCACATTTTACCATTGTGCTTTTTTTTCATAGCTAGCCGGTGCTCATAAGTTGACGTAAGCTCAAGCAAGTAGTACTTGCCAGGGACCCCTGTGCCGCCTCCAGCGCGTGTTGGTTCCAGAGAGAATCGCAGTGCTACTTCCTTGCCAGTCGATCACGACGTGTTCTGCGTCCACGTAAACAGAATGGTGAGGGGGGTATGGAAGGAAAGTGTAGGAGTAACAGAGGGCAGTTGGATAACAGTGAGGAAAGATATGCATGAGAGAGCGGGTTTGTTTAAGGAAATGGCAAGGGAGTGGTTGAAGAACGGGGTAAACGTGAAAGTATGGGTATATGAGAAAGTGAAAGAGGTGGAAAGACCGGAACAGATAAGAAAGAGTGAATATAATGAGGGGTATGAGAGGTGGCAAGTACATGGCAGTAGCCAAAGATATTTGGAAGAAGGAAAGCTGGGGGAGAGAAGAGAGGATAACAATGGCGAGAGCGAGGTGCTGATCGGATGAGAAAGGAAGAAAAAGATGGATGGGAGAAAGATATGGGGTCTGCGTGTTATGCAAGGAAGGGAGGGATACATGGATACACTTAGTGGAAGAATGTAAGGGTGTGGATGTGGAATGGGCGGCAGGGTGTATACAGGTAGTAGAATGGATGAGAGAAGAGAGAGAAGGGCCAGGGCAAGGATCTTGAGAAGATTGGAGTGGAAAAGGGAGAAGAGAAAAGAAATCAAGTAAGAAAATGTTATGTTATGTTGTTTTTGAGATATGTATTTAATGCCTATAAAGGTCTTCTTTTATTTTTTGAATTAATGAATATCAGGGTTATAAAAGGAAGAAAAATCAAGTTATTAAAAAAAAGAGAATTTATTTTAACAGTCTTTAAAAAATCAAATCTAATACAGTGAAATTTCTCAAAATATGTATGTGAAACCTTAACAAAAAACAATATATTTTGGTATACATTTTAATGACTAAAAATGTACAAAATATGTGAAAAACACGCCCCATACATACATCGATAGTAAAAATAATATTTTTTTTTTAAATAAAAAAACGTGAAGTACTACCCTGCTACATTTCGAGATTAAAACCTTTGATATTGTTTAAATAAAAAATAAAATTATTATTTTCTGCATTATCTATACACTGACTACATAAAAAATTAACTTCTTTCAAAAGAGGACAGCATTAGCAAGCCAACAAGGAGTGAACACACATATTGGTCAACAACGGCAATATATTATTTTTTTTATAAATCATCAAAATAAAACACACATCTCACTTCATTCTTTTCAGGCCTGCTTTTCAACAATCACAAGTAATTCGTTTATCGTTGCTTCTAGCATCTTTAAATTCCTTAGGGGAGCTTTTAGTTTGTCTTCATCACTACTTTCTTCACTGCAGGAAGTGTTTTGCGTTTCTGAATCACTCTCTAGCTTCACTTCAGACGTTTTATCTAATTTCTCTTCATTTTCTTTGCTCTCCTTCTCTTTCGATGTACTTGGTTTTGATTCATCAATTACTTCTGAACTTGTTGAGGCAACAGGTTTACTTACTTCTTCTAAAATTAAGTAAATATTTATTTGAACTGTTCCTTAAAATATGTCATAATATGGTAGTAATTTACTTATTAAGTAAAAGCATTTCATACTTTTTGGAATAGTAACTTGAAATTATATATGATGTCATTTTACTTTACACAATGCCTTAAATTGTGAAATATTTTAATATAATCATTACTATACTAACCTTTTGGCTGAAGTTTTGTGATCTCTGATTGTACTTTAGATAATAATTGCTTTAATGTACCAATAAGTAGATTAGGTGGGACAGCTTCTGGACTGTTGTACACCAGTATTAATGCCCGTAAGTCGCCAGCCAATCGCTTCGCCATTTTCAACACGTCGACAGATGCAACTTGTTCACTTAGAGATACAACTGTGTTGTCTATCATAGTTAGAGTTTGTTCAGACAGGACATGAGCGGAAACCTAATAACAAAATGTTTAGAAAAATATTGCCTGTAAATTATCTTCAAAAAGTACCTTTGGGAAAAATGTGGTCAAAAATTCGTATATTACATCAACGGTTAACGCAGATCTCTCATCTAGTAGTACAGAATCAATGTAGTCAACAAAGTAGTTACAGGATGTTAGCATACTTATATATTTTCTGTCCACATGCTGGAAATATAAAATAATAATATTATACAATAATAGTATTTATATTTAGATATATATTTCAACATTTATAATTATTGAAAACTTAAAGATTATCTTAGTTTTAATTCAACCTTTGTTGTGATAGTTAAATTAATAAATGCACCTGCACTCTAAGTACATCCAGCCATAATTTTGGAAAAAATGTAGAATGAAGTGGGACTGCTTCAAAACCAACCATAGCACTTAAAGTTACCATAACATCGGATAATGTTTCCGAATTCACAGCCAATCTACATAGCATATCTATAAATTCGTGATAGGGAGTGTAGAATTTATCAAGAGCTTCATCATAATCACGATCCACACCCTAGAATAAATTATAGATGTAAGTTAAAATTTCTATTAATTTCATTTTATATTATCGTAACTATATTAATAATTATTAGTAAAAACTACTATATTGGGCAGGTTCTAAGTGTAAAATAATGTCTTACCCTGCTACACTCTAACTGATTTTGTGGCACAGTCATTTGAACCATTGGTCTAATTGGCCTGGCTACACCTTTTCCCGCAACAGAAGGCAAGTTATGACCTCTTTTTGGAAAGTACGGACCAAGAGGCACTGCATCATGACTGTCTTGAAATGCCGAATGGCAGTGGGATAATAAGGGCACCAGAATTTGCATCACTTCATTTGGCATAATCAATACAAATTCTTTCAGTATTTCTGAGAAAAAAATATACTTCAATTCCACTTACAAATAAATTTACATTACTAGTAATAAATATATCTTAGTTATTTAGTCACGATAATTTATAAATCTAAATAACTACCAATTTAAAATAAAATAACCTACCTATACAATACATTCTCATATCAGGTGGATTATATGTGTTTAATAATGATGCCAGCTTCCTAAGTACTTCAATCCATCCTTTGCATGCCAGCAAAATTCCCCGAGCATCTTTCGAATCTCTGTACATTCTAACACACCTTACTAGTTCCATCATAATAATTAAAACTTCTAGTAGTTCTCCAGACACATGGCACGCAGTAGCCTCATGAAGCATAACATGAAGATTTTGAAATGACTAAAAAGTTTCAATACATGATGTACTTATTTCTATATTTGGAGTATATTATATTATACCTCAAATACAATTTGCAAACCTCCATTATAAATTACATATAATTTGTCATCATTTGATTCGACGAGTATTCTAAATGCAGATATTAAAGTTGTCCAACTTGTCCTGCCGTCTAAACACTGAAAAATAAGGATTGATAATTATTGTTGAATTAAGAATGATAATACTTATATGTAAATATTAAAAATAATACTAATATATATAAATGGTGATGTGGCCATCATAGTACTTTCCCTAAATTTTACTCGAAAACTATGAGGTTTACACAAAAGGTTATTCTTAATAATTTGTTCAGTTTTAAATTCTCTACAATTATTTGATATATAAATTTCATGTAACTCCTATAGTTTATTAGCAATTGGCAAAAAATATCAAAATTTTCAATTTTTAGTTTTTTTCTCGAAAGTTAAGAATTTTATGAAAAACATGTTCGAATAAAACTTTTTCAGTTTTTCATTCCCTTTAACTTTTGTTTGAACCAATTTCTAAAATTTTTCATGTTTAGAAAAATATCACGAAAAAACCAAAAAACCCACTTCCGGTTTATGAATGTTTACTAAAAGCTTTTCAGTTCCAGTTTTTTAACGACAAAACCTTAAGTCTAAAGTTGGGCGTGAATAAGAACTGGAGGGAAATAACAAAGGAGTTGGAGGGGAGGACGAAGGAAGGAGGAAGATACGTCGTGGGGGGATACTTCAATGCAAGTATGGGGGAATTAAGAGGCGGAATCAGTGAGAAAGGAAGAGGGATCGAAAGGAGACCACAAGATATAAAAGTGTAAATGCGGAGGGGAGAAGAATGCAAGAGTGTGTGATAGAAAAGGGGTGGGAGATTCTGAACGGATGTACGGAAGGAAATTGGGAAGGGAAGAGAACGTATATTGGGACGAGAGGAGGATCAGTGATAGACTATGCAGTGGTGAAGGGATGTGGGAAAAGTGAGGTGAAGAAAGCAGACGGAGTAGACATTGGAAGAATGGACGGAGAAGTGCAGGAGAGGGAGCGGTAAGCCATATGGAGTAGAAGTAAGAGGAGAAAGCGGAGTATCTAAGGACATGGGCGGTGGCTATTAGCGCAGCGCTCCCTACCGGAACACGGAAGGCCCCTCCGTAGACGGCATATTTCTTTATTTTCTTCCATTCTATTTTTATTTTTTTATTCTATGACTTGTCTGTATCTTTCTATTCTTGTGTTCTATGCTTTTTTTAAAATTATTATTGTCCTTCTATTTATAAGAGGGAATTTCTGTTATTTTAATTATAAGCGGGGATATGTTTAAAAGACGAGGGAATTTTATTTCAAAACCCAATAACCTGAGGGTAGCCTACGCTAATATTAATTAGTTTTAAGTATACATTTGTAATGCATAATTAAATAAATAGATCTGAGGACTTCACGGAGGAGGTGGAGAGAGCATTTGATGAGGTGAAGACGGGGAAAGCGGTAGGACCGGATTGTCTAAAGGCGGAAGTTTGGAAGGCGCTTGGGGAAGAGGGGAGAAGAATTTTCAAAAATATTTTGAATCAAATATAGAGGGGGAGGATGAAATACCGAGGTCGTGGAAGGTCAGGGCTATGTGCCCTGTTCATAAGGGAGGAAGCAGAGGAGAGGTGGATAATTACAGAGGGATGACAGTGACAAATGCGGGATACAAGATAGGGATTGCCATAGTCAAAAATAGACTGGACAAGGAAGTGGAGAGAAAAGAAATTAAATTGAAAAAATATTATACCCACACGATTGTAGTTACATGAAACCCTTTGGATCTTGCATATTTATATTTTTAACCCCCTATATATTTGTAATTAACGCTTAAACTTGATCAATTTAGAAAACTTCAATTTTACGTCATTTACGCGCAAGGTTATATATATTATTACATAACGAGAATTATAAGTTGTAAGTCATATATTACGTACAAGTGGAAGAAGTTGGGCACGAGCCAACAAATTTAATTAATTGTTTTCTTTTAGGAAAAACATAGCTATTTTGGAAAGATCAACAAATTATTTTAAAGTATACATGCAAGAAAAACTAACAACACCAAAAATGAATAATTTATCCATATTTTACACACTAATATTTTTATGACATATTCATCAATTTGCGAAAATAACAAAGTTCATACCTGCAAATAAGTTGTAAGCGTAGTACGCCTAAAACTACAGATTTCTCTTTGATCTGCTTCACTTGAATCCTGGTGTTTCATCACCATCAATTGCATTAATTTAAATAACTCTTCAACAGCCTAAAGATAAAGGTTACTAATGAAATTACTGAGACCATGAAAAACAATTAACTTACTGGAGGATATTGGGAAGGATGTGGTGTGATGTTTTTAAAAGCCCACTGTAAGTTTTGATGTTGAGCTAACTGTCTAGTAAAAACCCTAGATAACTGGCACATCATTCTCAATAGACCATAGTACGCTGGTAACATTGCACGATTATAAACAACTATATCTTGATCATCATGGTCTGCCCTGTAAAAAAAAATCATCATATTAATTTAACAAACTATTTACTATTTCTATAATATATTAAATGGATGGATGTATTTATAAGAAAGATAAAAAAGAATGAAGTACACTTACAAAATATAATTAAATGCTATATTTTTTGTAACATGGGCATTCTGTAACATTAGTTGAACATTTTCGGGACAATCCGTACAAACATGGTTCCAGAAAGCTAACAGAGCTTGCTTGTTATGATGAGCTGGGATGGACGGTTCTGATAATTTTGGATGGAAGAGATGCCACAAATGCAAAAAATATTGTCCAAACTGGAAACAAGAAATTGTTAAAACAATGAAAACTATAAAAACTAATTATTTATACCATTAGTTTTTCAGTCCTTGATAAACAACAATACATCAATAAAGCAAAATAAGTAGTCAACTTCATTGTACCATGTTGTTGCATATCTGTGTAGTGTTTGGCAGGTGATAAGAGTCGTAACAATGCAGTGTAGATTTGATGAAGAATACTAAGTGCTTCAGGAGACAGTTGAGGTTCTCTGTGCATGCGGTGACTAGCCCTAAAACCTTGACGGAATTGTGAGCTTGGCACCAAAGATACCAGCAGAAATCCAGCAGCTGCAAAATAAATCGATCATTTTTAAATCAAAATCATTATTTAAATACTGGAATTTCAATAAATTAATATACAGGGTGTTTTTTTTTTGTATGGTAGTAGTATACTTTATGTCAACCAATAATGGCCATAATAACTGAAATGATATGTTATATGATGATAATCATCAGTAATAAATTCCATTTAAATCGAATAAAGCATTCAATTGTAATTAACAAAAGAAATAATATTTTTTGAAACATTGAAGACGAATTCTGGCTTAACCATAAACTTTTAGATATAGATATGTTGTGTTAAATCATTTTTCTGGCCCCAGAAATCTGTAGTCCAGCATTCATGGAACACCCTGTATATTTAATATTGTAACTTCAATAGTTTATTTGGTCTGAAAATAAATGTACTACTCTTACCATTTCTAACCCTTTGGTTTCCATGTGCTATCAGGAAATGTTCCAACCATGAATCCAAGGATGATAAAACCCACTGGTGTACCAACCGGCTTCGAGTGACCTGTAACGCTAACCAATCCAATGCCGAATAAGGACAACACTCAGCTGCTTCCCAAACTCGTTGCAGTACCAATTGAGTAAAACATGGTAATCCCGATGGTCCTGCCGAGCTCTGATTACCACCCTCCGTCAGTAAAGTTAGCAATTTAAAAAATGGCTGACATGACTGAAACATACCACAATTCAGTTCCGGATTTACACTTACAGATTATTGCCTTACATCTGAGTTCCTGCTAATTGCTTGAGAAAGCATACCAATAATTGATGTTGCCAATCTGTCATTTCCACGACACAAGGAATGGATAAGATTTCTTGTTTGTTGCAGATTGATGTTGTCTTTAATTTGTTGGTATAAAAACGGGAAACCCTTTAATATTTGAGTGATAGTTTGAATTAAGAGTGCTTTAAATATAATCCATTACAATACTACCTTGCCTCCGGCGACAGAATTGTAGTCTTTAATACTAAGTTTCAGTCTTAGGTCTGTATCTCTGCTCTTTTCTACTAGAGTTGCAATCAGGGTAATCATTTTGTCTAAAGATGCTGGCTTATATTTATCTGTTGGTAGAGCTACTACTTCTTCCTCTTCTTCACCTTCACTTACATCCACCTAATCAAATATTAATATGGTGAGGTCTAGTATTTCAAAAATTGAAAAAATGTATACTTACAAATTCATGAACCTTATGTCCTAAATAAAAATCTACCATAGTGTGAATGGCACCAACAGTAAGAAGAAATTTTGATTCTTCCTCTCCCATACGACTAAATTCATACAAAAAACCAAAATACTCAGTCAGATGTTTCAAATGAGCTTTAGCACCATGTTCCATCTGAAAAAAATCTTTTAATAAAAAGTAAAATTCAAGACAAATTTACTTACAAGAGACAATAAAGTTTTAACAAATTTTGTAACACAAGATGCATTCCCAATTTTTGCTGGGTCCACATTAACAATCTCATCATCACTAGAATTTGAGTTCTTATCACATTCAGTATCCTCATCAACTAATAAATATAAACTTGAATGACTTTGCCTAAGGTTAAAATAATATTATTTTCAATAAAAAAACTGATTCTAAAATATATTCTTACTTTAACCTTTGAATGACATGTATACAAAGCCTTTGAAACATTTGCCGCACCATTTGATTTGGACACTTGAGCAATACTTGAACAGGCCACCATGTATCTTTTGCCATATGCTCGAGAAACCAAATGCATGCCTCTTGACAAGCATTGAATTGTTTGGTTACTAACTCTACCCATTGCACCATTGTTGGTTTCTCTTTAGCATGTATAAAGGTTTCTATGAAGAAGGATGTGGAGAGTTGGGCAGCACGTTGGGTTATATCAGGCCTTATAAGCATTATGGTTTGTGGTATGTATCCACATATTTGCCACATGAAACTAAAAAAGTAATTTTAATTTGCTTTAAATGTTTTCCCATAATTATTAAGTCATTTTTTATTAATGTTTCCAAATGTTAAATTTTTCATAAAAAATTAAAAAATATAATATTAAATTATCAAAAAATATATAATTAGAATTAAGCAAATTCCTTATTTTAAATTATACTTAATGAATTTTACAAAAACGTTTGATGAGTCTTTAAATTGTGTAAGTTGAATATTGTACTATTGCATAAAAGTTTTTATTTATTTCTCTTACTTGAAATAATTATGTTCAAAAATATTTTTATCTTGAATGAAATGCATATTATCCTGCCAAATCCAATCCTCCAGTTCTTTACTGAGCTCAAAAGTTGTTGAAGGTGTGGGTGAACAAGGGGTGTGCAAATTATTATTCTCACTTGAATCTAAAGTTGTTGATGGACAATCAATATTATCACCATTTATCTCAATCGGACACCTCTCATAAAATAACATATAAGCACTGTTAGTTTTCTCAAAACTAAAGTCCATAAATTTGTCTGTTACACTATCATAAGTTTTACTCTGAAAAGTATTTAATTATATATATAAATAATAGCAGAACCTAATTAATAAATACAGTCATTTCTCCTCCAAAACATTCAGCTGCGATTTGATTAGGATCAAATGGTTTTACTTCAGCATCATTAAACAAAAACCATTTATCTCTAGCAGTTCTATCTTTAATAAAGCTGTAATAATGACCACCGTCTGCAGTCCCTGTATGTACTGTAACACCGATCAAGTCATATTCGTATTGTTCCTCTTCTAGTTCGGATTTTGATTTTTCCTCTAAAAAGATAAACATAAACGTGTACCCATTTCAAACAATAGATACAATCTGAATTTTACCTTAAGGAACTCTGCAGGATTTTGGGATTTGGTTATGTTTGGAATCTACAAGGATAATAATTACCTTGATAGTGCTGTGGCATTAACTGTTTCTCAATATATCCAGCCATGTTCAGCCTCAAAGGAAATGAAAAGTGGGTGTTGACTTTTTCCTTTAGCATTGTGAGCATGTTAAATGTATACCGCATTGTATTAAAACACAGTATATGGGGTAGTTTTTTAAAACAGGCCCTGTAATTTTTTTTCATTAATTGTTAGATTAACAAATTAATGCAATCATTGGTACATTAATAAATAATTAGTAGTAAAGTTTATTTTATCTACAAGAAAGTAATATTCTAAGAAAAATAAAAGTAATTATAATCATAATAATAATTTAAAAATACAATGGAAAGAGTTTAAGAGTATGCAGAATTCTAATTAAATTATATGCTAGTACGAATTGCGTAAAAATTAATGAAGTTACTCTAATGTATATTTCAGACATATTATTAATCCAATAGAAACATTGTTTCATTTTATATTAGAATATGATATAAACAACTAATTAATATCCTACCGTTGATTGAAATATTTTAAATTAGTAATTGGTGGGTGATTATAGAGTTATAGTTATGAATTTTACCTTTTTTCAGCTCGAACCTTCTTTCCACATTGTGAACATGTATACATGTTATCTCCTTCTAGTGTATCCTTGACTGTAACTTCATCTAATGATTCATACAAATTTCTCATATCTGCAACTTGACATCTGACTGTGTAAAATTCTTCTAAAGTACGGCTTACATGGTCACAATCCTATAAAAGGTTGTTTAGTATATTATTATTTTATTTATTCTGGAAGAAAAGTTCAAATTAAACTTACTAGTGAGACTACATTATTACTTAGTACACCACAAAAAAGGGTCTTAACAACGGTTTTGAGATCAGGTGTCATTTCTTCTAGTTTACTAACAAGGTCTATGAAAAATTCTGCCATGTCCTTTTGTTCAGCTGTATTTAAGGGTTGATGGTCCATTGTATAAACTTTACAAAAACTGCGTGGATTATATGCTTTTCTTTCACTCTCCTATAAAGTACATATAATTACGAAAATTTTTTCATGGCAATTCATGATATCATCAGTAAATTAAAACATTTACTATGTTTTGGTGGTAAGGGTAAGTGTATATTTTTCTTTAAAATAGGAAGCTAAAGACTAATAAACATAAACAACAATTATTAATTTCACATTCAAGGTGAATGTTGAAAGCAATATACAACACCTTTAAAAATGTGCGAATATTTAAGAAATATTTGAAATATTATATTTTATTGATTGAAATGGTAGTTCTTATAACTTTTACTTACAAGTAAATATGCAAACATTCTTTGAAGTTCTTTCAATGTTGATTCATGTTTAGCATGTTGGGTATCTGCTGCCAATATAGATGCTCTTGCTTGTGGCATCATGTACAGATGTTGCATACATGAAGCCATGTAACATGTTGCACCTAGATTAGTTAAACCCACATAGCCACATTCTGATCTACCATCTTCATGAGGCCAGTAATCCCACGGATATGGAGAATTAGGGCCTATAATATATTGCAATATTGGTTTAAAAAAAATATCATTCATCAAGTGTATCATTATACTATATACCTGGTTGATGTTGCTTTAATAATTTTTCATGAAGAATATCATAATTTTCAGGAGCACCTTTCACCAAATCTACTAGCAGATCAAAAGCTGCAGTTCTAGATCTAGCTGATTTACATTTGGGTACATGCCGTAGTTTTGGACTGGGTAATGCGAAAAGGAAATTAAACACCTAAAATATATCCAAATAAAAACTTAATTTTGAGACATAAATATTATATTAATTACTTCACACAATAATTCCTGTCCTTGTTTACTAGTTTGAAAAGACGGCTTATGTTTAATTAAATTGGTTAATAAATTTAATAGGCCCACCAATCCATCATCGTCTACAGTACGGTGTCTTGTTTCTAAAAACTCCCTTGAAAGAACTGAATTGGCTATTTTTTTTGTCAATGCATTTATATCGATGACACAGTTTTGGGGATCTTCTAAACTCTCTATATAATAAAAATATGTATTAACACTATTTAATTCTATGTTATGTTAGTTTTAGAGACACATATTTTAAAGCAATTTTTAATTTAAACTCAGTAAAACTCAAAAGAAATGTAGATATCATATTCAATATGTGACATAAATTATTTAATTTGTTTCTGTAACAAATATCATCAGTCCAATCAGAATTATTAATCAACAGTGGTCCTCTCCTACCAAATTATTTTTATAAAAAGGAAATTTTGGATTAGTTTTATTACTAAAGGCATTTTCTTTTGATTTTTAATGGTGTTTTTGGAAAAAAGAACACTAAATCAAAACTATAAACAAACCTTTGATTAGTTCAGTAGGCAAACTGTCCACTAGTCTAGATACCAACCAAAAATAATCCCGACAAGCTGGTCCATATGGTTCTTTACCCTCTTCAGGAGCTTGAATTACCTAAAAAATCATATTCAAAAACAATACAAATAGTAGTATTTGTATTTCCAATATATTAAAAATTATTGTGGGCATAAAATAAATTTATTTAGTAGTATACTAAAGGAAGCATGCACGAGTTTTTTTTAAAATCATTTTACCTCAAATTTTTGTGGTCGCATTCCTTCTGCTTTATCCATATATGTGAGCAACTGAGCTAACATTGGAGCAACTAAACCGTTATCAGATACATCTGTATTCTGATTAGCTGAAACTCCAAGACAAAGCCTGTATAATGCAGAACAAACTTCTTTCCTAACAGATGGCTCTGGATCCTCAAGAACTAGCCTATGTAACCAATTTGAAAAATTTGGTGTTTGGAAAAGAGCATCTTTTGCCTCATCTTTGCAATGCAGCCATGATAACAGGAGAGCCATTGCATAGTGAACCACCTGAAAATTGTTCATTAGGTTTGTGTAAAAACATTTAAAAAATGTATACCTGTGCACGTCCCCAAAATCCTGTTTTATAATGGTTAGGGTCTCTCGGCATTGAAGCTTCTTCAAGTATGCATGTAAGTTGTGGCATTGTTGTTTTGATATCTAACATGTTTAACATTGTCTCATTAAGAGCAGGGATAATAATTTTTTCTGTTCTACTAGGACGCGATTCATGTGGTAATGGTTCTATTCCGAGTTTAAATAATAATTTTAATAGTGATGCCAAGCAATCCTGTTGCCATTCACTTCCATCTCCTCCAGATCTTTGTAGTACACCTAAGAGATGAAGTTTTCATTAAATTATTTTCATATAAGTTTTTAAGTTGATACTAGAGGATAAGAAAAAAATATTAGACTTATATTTTAAGTATTTACCTGACATAAATATATCGAATATGTGCCTAAGACCACCCTGTTGTATAAAAATACAGCTCCATGGCTCTTGTGCATTATCACCAGACTTTCCACATGTCTTAACACTCAATGACTCTACTATATTAAGGGAGTACATTAATTTTTGAGCACTTGAAGGATCTAACAAATCAGCTAGGGCTGTATCCAATTTTTGAAATCCTCTTAGAAGAGTAGGGTTAGTTGGTAGTAGACTTAAAATATCCCAAACACGTCTACTCAATACTTGAGCCTTTGTATGTGGAATGTGATACTAAAAAGAATAAATGAAAAATCGTTCTTAAAAATTGGTTTACATTTATAATTTAATTGTTATTTTAGATAATATAAAATGAGTTTCTTTAACAAATGATAAGATTTTTTAACAGGTTGACTGCGTTATCGGTCCCCCGGGACCGGTGCCGAGTTTCACCGTGGTGCGTGGTCGCAAACATTTTACACAGACTTCGAGGACCGGTAACGCACAGCGGCGAAGTATTTCGATTTTCAATAACGCAGTCAACCTGTTAAGTTGTCAACGTACCCCTCCTTTAACTGGTGTTTTCATAGAACTTAAAATATGCATCAAATTAAATAGCTGTTCGAAATATTTTGGTCTTAATAAGAGCAAAGTAGGGATTGATTCTCGTGGTGGTGGTGGTTGTAAAGATGGCGAATCCATGCACTCACGTTTCTTCATATTTCTGGACACACCCATTGATATGTAAACCATCTGAAATATTTATGTTGAACACTAATGTCTTTAGACATAAATAAAAATTAACCTGATTTTCTTTAAAACCCATCTCAGCTAAAGTCTTTTCATCACTGTCTGTTGTTAATTCCTGCCCTTGTGTTATGATTCTAATAGGACTGTCATTAAGTACTGCTGTTACACTTGAGCCTTCTGATTCAGAGTTTTTCATCTAAACAGAAGATATTATTAAATCTAAATTGCAATTTATACTTATATTTTATTGGTTTGTTCAGAAAGTAATTTTGTTTTTATTAGGAAAATGAAAAGGACGATTTTCTTAAAATCAATTTTTTTTTTATTGAACCAGAATGGACAATGTAGAAGACAGCACCATAATTTTAGATTAATGTTTTTTCTTGCTTGTAGAAGCTCAAAATATGATCATGTACAGTCAAATTTGATAAATTGAATCTCTCAAAAATCACACAAGTTGTTATTTGACAGTTGGCATCATTAATGCCTTTATTGTACTTTCATCAGCTTTAATGGGCTTTCCAGAATGTGGTGCATTATTAACACCAAATTGTGGGTTCAAAACTTTGCAAACCAATTTTGATTGACACTGGCTTTATATTATCTAAAATTTTATTTCTTGCTTAAACAGTAATTTTACCTTTGTGAAAATAAAAAGGCAATATATGCCAAAAATGCTTCTTTTCATTTTCTATATTTAAAAGGATACCCCCAAAAACTGCTGTGTAGAAGCATAAAATATTGAATAAATAAGTATTTAAAAATTAAATCCTCTATTAAAAAAAACAAATTACTTTCCAAACAACAAATTTTTATATTGTACAAGTTACTTCATATAAGAAAATTGTAAATATAAGAGAACATTTTTTGGTTCGACAATATATTTACTCTATGCTATGTTTTTACAAAACAAATTAAGGAATAAATCTAATTTCTGCAAATTGAATATATACATTAATTCATTCAGAATAAATACGTTTTTATTATACAATAAAATGTTTCAGCATAAATAATTTTACCTGACAAAGATCTTCCCACCATTTAGCAATTTCAGCACGTAACTCTGCTACATAATCTGAGCTTAATAAATCCAGGATACATCTTTCTGACATTCCAGCAGGTTGTACAACCAACCTGATTGCTGTACATGACCTGTCACCTAAGGCTGCTGAATGGCTACCAATACCTTTTCCCTCAAGTGCCCACCTACGCAAGTGATACGCATATCTGTAAAAGAAAAAAAGATAAAAATTATAATTTACACCATTAATTAATTATTTATTCTGCTTAATTTAATTCTCAATTATTTAAAATACAAACATCTGTTAAAAGTAGAAGTTTCTCATTTCAAATTGACATACAAATAAGTATACATCAACTGATTTGTAAGAAATATATTTTTGGTATATGAATACATGGAAACTTCCATGTATTAAAATCAGATCAATGTGATAACCAGTATACACTTACATGCACGTTATTTTATCCCAGAGATAACTAAATTTATAACACCAACATTATGATATAATCTAAGTAATTGTATTTATTGTACTAGTTATATATAAAACAACTTTACTGGTACAAAGACAATTTTAAAATCTTTGATTTATATAAATTAAATCTGCTGAAACAATATTACCTTCTCCTGAACGTTTCCATGTGGGTTTTTAGTAGCAGTAAAGCTCTTTGTATACATAACAAAGGAGCCTCTTCAGATCCCACACCACTGGCTTTTATCAAATCTTCAGTAGCAGCTGCTAGATGGCTCATGCACTGAGACACAAACTGTCCCTCATGTTGTAAATTTTGGCTCATATAGTAACTGTTCAAATACTGTATGGCAGCCATGCTAACATCTAAATAAAATATTTTGTAAGTAGTCAATTTATATTTAATTCTATTATAAACTATTTTTTAATGTCAGAAACATTCCCTGATATATAAATCATTAAGAACTTATTATTGAAATTTTAAGAAAAATTACCTGTATTATTGGACCGAAGTGCTATCTTCCACATATGATCCATTCCTAGAATGTAACCATCTTGACTACTACTATCCATATTAGCAGTTGCTATTCTGGCTAAATTACATAACTGCTGGAATAAGCTCAAGCATGTCATACTGAATGTTTCAGGTGGTAAACTTGGTAAATGTACAAGATATAACCTTTTTAGTGCTTCTATACCCAATGCATGAAGATCAGTACTCTTAGCTTGAGATAGTAACCAACTAAATAATTCATCAGCACATTCATTATCATGTGCTAAACATTCCCATAATGTATCGACTTGTTCGATACTTAATCTGAAAATCAATTATAAATTTTATGTAAAAATAAATATTTATGTCCAAGTGTTCCTGTCTGGCATTAGTTGCTTTATTGATTATTAAATGAATAGTCTAAAATGAATCATAGTGCAAATATAACTATGACATTTTCAGTTCTAATAGTATGTTAAAGAACGAGATTAATAAGCGCACATGTCCAAATTTAAACAACGACGAGCGAGCAAAAAAAATGGGAAAAAGGCCTTATGAACGAGTTTTTATGGTATTTTTTCTATTTTGCACATTATATATACCATTTTTAATAAAAATGAAGAGATTCATAATTTGGGAAATTTTGTATAGCTTGACATTGGTAGTCCATTGACATTGACATTCAATTTCAAATTGTTAACTTCATTTTAGTAATTTGTGTTATCAACGCAAACGGGACGAATATAATTTTCTCCGTTCTTTGTTCGCACACCAATATTATGAAGTAATACCAGTGTTCGCGTGATTTTCATTTAAATTTGTTATAAATGAACACAATTAACATTAATTGATACATTTACCCTAAATATAAAAACAATTGACTCCACAAACCAATGTAGGATTTATGAAAATATTTACATACTTGAAATTGCTTGGTGATACAAGGGGCGAGAATACGGCAGATAGGAAATGCAGACGAACTTGTATTTCCATTTGATGTGAATAAAGATGTAAAGCTTTGTCTGGATTGGCCGAATATGTCTTCAAGTTATTAAAGAAGTGGGCCATCATATGATGCTGACGTTCAGCCCAATGGGTGACATGATGCATGTCCAAATTTCTGAATTGTTGAAATGATGTCAATAACTTAGGTAGTAAGCGTAAGGAAACTATCACAGACCTGAAAGTAATATAAAAACAATTAAGGTGATTTTCTAATTATTATACAATATAAATTATAAAATGATTGTATTTATGTTTGTATTTTATGTATAATTTTTTTTAATAGATCTTGTAAAGCAAATAAACTAAACTAAACTAGAAAATTATAAATCATTTTAATTTAATAATAATGTTCCACCTGTTTTCACTAAATTTATTTTAGGAGCAAAATAATATGTATTTCAAACATAAAAAATAGTTTTATAGCAAATATTTAGATAAAAAAATAATGAATTAATGACATAATCACACATGACTACTTACGTATTATTTGCCAAATTATGAAGGCATCCTTCGATAAATTTCATCCTAATTATCCTATCAGTATTATAACACAAGAGATTGCAAAGGGTCTTTTCAGCTTCTAAAGCCAGCCCTTCACCCAACTGACCAATTTTATTATCCTGCAATAGATCCCAGAGCAATGTGTTCCCTGGCTGACACACATTCTCAACTTTGAAGCAAGCCGAGAGTCTGGGATCTAATCTCACTGGGGATTTCTCAGGCGAAGATTGATTCGCCAGAGCGTGCAGATTTAACTGTGCCTGAAATCACAGTGTATTGAATACAATAAATAAAGGAGGAATTTACTCATTACGTGTTCTGCAAGTTGAGCCAGCTCTTCCTCACAGACCGAATCTTCACCATCAAAATCAGCCATATTTTTTTCCGATTTATTACTCATCCTCGAGGAGTAACTTCCATCAGCATCACCTTCAACTTCAGCCTCTTCACCACTTAATAACTCCAGCATGTGACTATAAATTAAAAATGTATAAATAAATATTGAGCAAAACTTGCTTTAATAACTAAAATATAAAAAATGTGTTAATGTTCCTTTTGCTTATGAATACTATAATGTGTAATTGTTTCTTGGAATAAGCTTTATTAAAAATCTTTAAATAATTTTGTAGCATTTGTATAGATCTATCAATTGATTTTTTTTTATTTTAATTG
Organism: Ontholestes murinus; assembly: GCA_963969525.1. Lineage (NCBI taxonomy): Eukaryota > Metazoa > Arthropoda > Insecta > Coleoptera > Staphylinidae > Ontholestes > Ontholestes murinus. The sequence goes on from OZ018387.1 coordinate 59,261,866, forward strand.
TCCCTCATGTTTACTATACAACAAGATTAAGATATCATATCAAGAATAATAAAAATTAAGATTGTTTTTGAGAGACATATATTCATTTATATTAACATATATAAAATTGTAAAAATAAGGTGAAATATAAGGGATTATAATGCATATTTACAGCTTAACATCTCTAGGAAAGTGTTAAATTTATTATTTTTTAAATAGATAATAATTGTTATACTTGTATTTATAAATGTAATGACAGTGTTCACAAGTCACTATATTTTTATTTTTTTTGCTATTTTGTTTCTACTGAAACCTTTGTACCAAAATTAAACTTTTATAAATTTCTATTAAAATAGTAAATGAACAGAATGAATCTATTAAAGTTTTATAGTACAATTGAAAGTATTTAACAATATTGAAGAATTCCCATTGTCAATAACAACGTTATACATATTTCTTACCCAGCAGCACGGGGATGTAATGCGAGGAAATTATTTGGACTTTCATGGACTTCGAGACCAGCAGCTTCTTTCCCAAGTTCACTACAAGATGAACTTTCTTCCAAGTACACAGCCTGTTTTAACCCTCTAAAATCCAACCGATTAAAATTAGCTTACTATTGTAAAACATAATGGATGGCAATTTGTCTGCAATTTAAGGGGTGACCAATACTTTTTGCCATTGAGATGCAAATATGTACAAATAATATTGTGGAAGAACCACATAGTTGATAACTAATCAATACTACTACTACTACTACTATTACTACTTATGTTAATTGTTCATTACTACACAATGTCACAGATGATATAATTATAGAAAACTTTTTCAATTAATTGATATGCTAAGACCATTCAGCAAATTTATTTTGAAAATTATTTTTATGTTTAAAATTGGACAAAAATTAAATCCTCTGTATTAGAAAATCCTATTTTGTTGTACAATTTTATCTTTAGTACAAGAATATATGATTGAATTAAATTGAATAATTCATACCTTATAAAAGTGGGTAATCATACAGAGTAAGTGTATTTTACTTTATGAGTTATTCTGAATTCTGGTTGAAATAATGTAAAGAGATCTAATGCATTGGTTACTTTTAACGAATGGCCAAAACATTAATAAGGGATTAAGTGATTGCTGCAATTTTGCTATTACACCACTAGTGTATAATCCTTAAAAATACAGGCAAAAGGTTTGAATTACTATGACTACTACTATGTAGAAATTCATGATTAGAACTAAGATAGATCACTTACTATATTTTATTATTACATAGTAATACACATTTTGTTATTTAAGGCAATAGAGTTTACATTCTAACTAAATAACCAATGTAAATATTCACTGACCTAAAACAAACAATTGAGCATTGTATGAACCTTATTAACACTAAGTTTCTCCAGAATATTATGTATGTTATGTTGAAGGTAATATAAACCACAGTAGTGAATTTCAACTACATGATGATATCTAAATTATATTATGCTTCAATTGATATCACACTTAATTCGCAATTTAGATAAAATTCATTATCAAGGAAGCACAATAACTGCTAAATTTTAACATAGTAACAAAAACAATTATTTCCATCAACCTACACGGAAATCTGCTGATAGGAACAACAATCTTCCACTACCTACAACAATAATAGACAAGATAAGACCAAAAACGGTAATACTACTACTCCAAAGATGAATAAGAGATTACTTATAAGCACCGAGTCCAATATTTCCAATGCGAGGTAAGGATTATTATATAGTATGTATATTGTTTTTATTTTCCCTTACATTAACATATAAAAGTTTTATTATTAGCCACACAGAATGCTAAATACTATATATATATTAAATCTTGATTTCTTTAACTGCAGATATTTCAGTAATACAATAACAATCTTCTAGAAATGCTAAGCATAATATGTAATCATTTTCCATGCAAAACTACATAAATAATTACTTACGCTTCTACTAAACTATCAACTTGTGCTGGTAAAATTAAACTCGCAGCTTCCTTTAAAGCAGCTCTTTTGATTTCTTGATCACTGTCTGCTTCAACATCACTTAAAGCTTCAATTTCTGGCATATCTTCACGCCTAGTTCGTTTCTCTAAAAAATTTCAATACAATGAATATTATGAGTTAACTATTATTCAATTTGTCTTTTATACAGAAATTGAAGAAATACTGTCGAGGATAAAGAATATTAAAATATTTTGTATTTTTTATCAATTTGTTTTTGTCTACAAATTTTAGTTGTAACAAATAATTAGAAAAAACACGAAAACATTCCATAAATCTACAACAAATGAGTCTTATTAAGACTACAAAACAAATCACACGTTGAAACACGTGTCTGCAGATAAACTTAAGTGTTAAATTATTTAATTACTTTTGCTAATCTATTTTTAATTACATCAACCTAAATTCATTTCAAGTGGAAGTGATTGAGAGGGTAAAAGTGTTCAAATACCTGGGATTTATTTTTAAGTGTAATATATACCCTATAAGAAACACATGAGATGGGTACAAGGAAAGGCGAGAAGAGCTTGGGGAGTGGTCTGACAAAGATGGGGGAGATGGATGGAAAACAATGCGAGAGTGTTGTGTGGATTGTGGGATGTGTGAAGTCAATTTTGTTGTATGGTGTGGAGGTTTGGGGAACAAAGAGGTATGAGAGTGTGGAATGGGAACAAAGCTGGTGAATGAGGCGAGTATTATGGGTGGAGAAGTCGACACCTGAATATATAGTGTTGCAAGAGTTAAATAGGGAGACCTTAGATTGTGACGCAGTAAAGAGAGTGGTAAGGTACGAGATGAGAGTGTGTGCGTGGGAAGAAGGGAGATTGGTGAAGAAGGTATGGGGGATGAGCAAGAATATAGTGGAGGGTTAATGGAGAGTGGAGGGAAAGAGAATGTATGAAAGGGTAGGATTGGTGGAGGATGTGGTGAATGAATGGCTTGAAAAAGGGGTGAATGTGGCAGATTGGGTATATGAGTTGGAAAGAGAAGTGGAGAGACAGGAAAGGCAGGGCTGTATAGAGAGGAGTGAGTACAATGAAGGAGATGGCAGGTGTATGGAAGAACGCCGAGGTGTGGGTTGGATGAAAGAGGGAGAAAGTGATGGATGGGAGAGAGTTATGGGAAGTGCGTTTTGTGTAAGAAAAGAACATTTGGTGGAGGAAGGTGACGGACTGGATGAATGAGGATGGGGCCATGGTAAATTTGCTGAGGAGAATGGGGTGGGAGAGAGGGAGGAGTGGAGTGAAATAATACATGGAAGGATTGTATTTATTGTTTGTTTTTAGAATGTAGTTTAGTAGATTTCATTTTGTATGCATAAGGTATGCCATATAAAGGATTAAAGGTAGTGTTACTTTTGACCACAACTGTACATAATTAATAATATTTTACCTCTAATTTTCTTAACTCTGTTTTTTCGCAAGAGTTTCCTCCTTTTCCTGAATTTAGAAGTGGTATCATTAACCTCTCCCTCATCTTGCGAACTACTTGAAGCTATTGCTTCAACACCATCTGGCATTTCATTTGTTGTATTTATTATCTTCTTCCTACCAGCACATCTAAATAAAGCAAATCCATCTCATTAGATGTTTGTTATTATAGTTTTAATAATATTAGCTACTTATACTATTTAAAATTCTTAAAACAATTTTATTTAGATTTAAGTATTACAGTTATTAATGTTTTTCTCATATTGGCACAAAGTTAAAAAGCATGAAGTAGTTATGATTATGCAAAAAATAATTTAAAAAATTCTATTATTACAAACATTTCAGTAAGTGAGTATGGCATTTTGTAAACAATATTAAGTTTTATAGGATAATTTTATATGTTACAAGACTGGTACTTATTTTTATGCTATTATTTTTTTACATAACTATATCATATTTTATACTTTTAGTCTAAGTGATATTATTTTATAACTATTGGCTTGGCGACTAAGTAATTTCGGTTCTTGTGTATGAAATAAAACTAATTTCCCACGAGTAGTGAGGTAGGTCTCGTATTGTCATGGTGGAATACTACTCCTTTGCGATTCTGGTCGTTTTTCTATGATTGCTTCGTCTAGTTCTGTGAGTTGTGGGCAGTACACATCTGAATTGATCTTTTGATAAGCAGCTCAAAGTGTAACAGCACTAATACAGGGCATTTATAAAAATAAAGCAAGATTATATATGAGCGATTATCGAAATTACTTAGTTGCTAACCCAATATATTTTTTATATAGCAAAGTACTAAATAAAGTTTATTTATTATCAATATTATCAGTGTTTATTGCTTATAAATCACTTAAATTGATACATTTATATACCATTTTTTATGTAACTTGATTTTTGATATTTTCTTTACCTCTTTTCAGGTTTTGCTCTTGATTCTTTGTTCTTCTCAGAAGACTCTTTTCCAGAAGTAACATTGATCTCATTGTCACTACTCGTTGGCTCCTCAACTTCGCATACTTGCTTTCTTGGCATTTTACATGGACTGGGACCCTCACTACTATCCACTGCAATATCTTCGTCTATTTCAACCCCATCTATATCCTCACTTTCTGACTTATGACTCTCTGACTGCCCACTGCTGTCTCTGTGTTCCTCTTCTGAATTACTAGGATCCAAACTAACACTATTTTCTGATGAGCTGCCACATTTATGAAGTGCTATACCAGCAGCGGAAGCTGCTAATCCTATCAGACCAGCCTCTGTACTGGCACCACCTCTTGTCCATATAAATTTTATTAACGCAGATGCCAAATACAAAGTCTAAAATGTAAAAGTTGCTATAGTTTTCAAGTAGTTGTTAGTCTAATAATAATTCTAAATATGTAAGACACCTTGAAATGGAAAAATATAAAGCAAATGTGGAAACAATCATTTGGACTAAGGAAAGGAGTATAAGTGAAAAAGAACCAAATTCAAATTGATTATTGAAGTTAGATAAAAGATGGAGAGAGTTGTAATGTCTGTTAATAAATTTGATAAAAAATAAACTGGCAACTGTGTAAAATGTATTATTTCAAAATAGTGATTAAGTAATATATAAGTTTTAAACCGTTATAATAAAATTCAATGCCCAGTAGTAGGGAGTAGTTATTTTAATTGGTAGCTATTACTTAAATGTGCAGTAACGGTAGGCGAAATTAATCATTTTCAACGATATTATTTTAATTGTATTAATAACTGCATCGGTAATAAATATATAAATAAATTGACGCGTTAAAAGTTAACGGCCTTGAGTGTGTTGATAACGTTTTTTTAATCGCGTCTTAACAATAGAACAATAGCAATGGATGATTTTATTTAAACCATTTATTTTCACGCTAAAACGATTACGCATAATATTTGACCTAGCTACACTGAAGAGGTGTGATAACAGTATATAAAAATGCTACATGATGGTATCTATTATATAATTCAACATATGACAATATTTTGATTCTAGTAATCTATGATAATAATATTATAACTAAAACTTTATAATTTATGGAAAAAATATGATTTTAGAGTTCCTATAAGATATAACTACTTAAAATTAATCTTCCCGATTGTATATTACTTTATAAATGTTAAATTTAAAAATGTTATTTATTAATTAATAATAATATATTCCATAATATTAAAAAATAATTACTTGTTCAGTATGATCTTTTGGTTCAAGCTTAACTAACAAACTGTAGAGATGAAGAGCTGGAGGTGCTGATAGATGTTTGACCAATCCTGGTAATAAATCATTCACTGGTTTAGCACAGTGTTTTAACTGTGCTGCTGCCCAAATAATATCCATATGCTCACAGGTTATTCGTCCCTCCATAGCCAAAAAGTTTAGAATGATATGGCTCTGCTTAATGACCTGTTAAATAATATAAATATATAATATTAATTAAGATAATTTTACAACTAGAAAATTTTACCTCCACGTGCAAATTTGGTCCAAAAATATGAGAAATAATGTTATTATTGATCAACCAATCAGCCATATGACGAGGGGCTGCTTCAGCTTCTGGCAGAGCCTCACCCACACATAGTTCTGCCAGTACACCAATTTGATTATTAATTTGGGTGATACCTGCTAATCGCATGGTCAAAGTACTAGACGTGAAGTACTTGAATGCTAGATCTAGACCATCCAAATCAAAGGCCATGGGGGTGTCTAAAGGATCTTTTATTGCATTCCACATAAAATCTAAAAGGATTTTTATTTTAAAGTATTTTATTTGCCTAAATGCTTAAGTATACATTATGCATATTAGGCTATAATTATGGATACGTTAATATATCAAGATTACATAGAAATTGACAATTTTAACATTTCAGTCATTTTCTTATTACTGCCAAAGTTAAGATCAAAGTTATGTAACTCTAGAACCTGATACTATTATAAATATCAGTGTCATTTTGAAGATGAAGTAAATTAAGATTGACATGAAGGTGATGTACTTAATTCATAGAGAAAAAACAAATTAAATAATGGACCATTAATTAAATAGATATCTCTTTTTTTTTTAATTTCATAAAATGAATAAAAAATTACATGTTTGAATAAATAAATAATATATGACTATATTAACCAAAATTGTGAAATGAGTTTTAGGTTTTAAAGAGATTCGAAACTTAGTTTTTTAAACATTCATTCCTTGTATTCTATTAAATATATGATTATAATAACTTTTCTGTAATAAAATTTTACATATGTTACCTGTTTTAAAAACTTACCCGCCATACTTTTGATGGTTGGTGTCCGAAGATCTTGATCAGATAATTTGCACATGTACCGTAAAACACAGGATCTAAGAGGTACCAATAGAGATACCATACTTTTGAAATTCATCCATAATTTTAAATTACAAACTGAAAAAAAAGAACAGATACTATGTTATAAAAAAAAGAACTAATCACTAAGGTCTAATAATGTGTGAGTAAAATAGAAATAATGTGATGCTTGAGAAGAGAGTAATATAAAATAAAATCATAAGTAACCAGTATCAACCTTTAAAATTAAAACAATGATAACTGATTACTAATAATAATTGATTGTGTGACAACAACCAAGTATACTTTATTAATCTACCAAAACAAAAATCTAGAGTCATGTAAATTACTTATTTTTTATTATAAAGTAGAAAAATTATAATTAACAACTTACATTAAATTATTTTCTAAATAGTATTTTATAATCTCTGGTGAAAATATTGTTTGGTTATGCTATTGAAATAATTTATATTTTACATTAAATCCTTTTAATTTACTTACCGACAGAAATCATAGCATGAGCAGTAGAAACTGGTAAAGCCTCTGGTGACAACTGAGTGAAGCACGATGTCATTGCGTGCAATCCTCCTGTTTTGCAGAATAGACTAACATTCCTTAGAAGGTAAATGGGAATTTCAGAATCATGCAAATCACAGAACAAATTCAATGCTTGTATTTCTTGCTGGGTAAGGTCATCCAACTTTGCTTGGATGGTGTGTTTGAATGCGACGTAAAGGGGAAAGTTGAGCAGGAATATCTTGGACACAAGTATGAGCAGCTTATCACGTTCTTGTATGACGGACAGCTTTTCATCCAGTAGCTTCTTATCCCCATCATCCTTTTCTTCAGACTTGCTACGTTCTACAGGGGTCTCGCTCAGTGTCTTCAACTGGCACACTGACAGGTAGATAATACCCTGGGTTATGAGACTGAACCTCTCCAAATTCTTTGGATCCCTGTAGCAGCACATGCATTGCCTAAAATTAAAAAAGGAATGTTTCTTTTTTTTCTCTCCACAACTTAGCGTCAAATCTTTTTAGTAGGTTGAGAGCTATTATTACTTTCCTATTGAAGTACGGTAAAAGTGTGGTCGCGAAAGGTTTTTCAACAGAAATATTCAATCACATCCTTAGATACCCTTTTAACAATATGTAGAAAAAAAATATGATGATGGGCAATTTAGTAAGTGCTCTTTAAAAAGCTTCATTAAAATGAAGAATAAAGTTTATATTATCTTCAAATTATTCTAATTAAGCTCATAATTTCAATACTTTTTTATTAAGAAAAATAATTTATTCATATTCAGTCCAACATTCTGCTAAGGTTTTGTTAAAATTTGCATATTTAGAGAGAAGAATATAAAATTCATCTCGAGCAAACACCCACTTTCAGAAAAATTGAGAAAAACAGTAGAATTAAAGAATGCCATAACCATAAATGTTATGAAAATGAAAACTTCAGAACCAGAACTATTATTGTACCAGACTGTGGGTAAAAAATGGCCAATAATTCTTGTTAATTTTTGTTGATAGATTGATTGGGTGTGTAATTATGCAATGGTTTGTTTTAAACTGTCTATTTACACATAATTATACATATTTTAATAAAAAAAACGCGAACTTGATTAAAACACTAACACTTTCTTCATAATTAATTTTAATTTCGCTAGATGTACATTGATAATTGATAATGGGTGCATAGTACCTGAAATGTACACTAGCGAAATAAAAATTAATTGTGAAGAAAGTGTTAGTGTTTTAATCAAGTTTTATTTATATCTTCATGTAACTAAACAACAAATTTCTATATAAAAAATACGCGGATTAGTATTTATGTGGGTTTAGTAGTAGTAGTGTTTGGCTATCGACCACGTGGTCCTTCCCCCATGTGTCATTTGTGTATTTGTGTGTGTGTGTGTAAATTACTTTAAAGGATCGCCCCCGTCACTCTAAAGCACCATTGTATCCCAATGGTGAATGGTACCGGTCACCCATCCAACTACTGACCCAAACCAACGTTGGTGCACTTCAGATCTGGGCCGTAACCGAATGCGCCACCACCGGCGTGTAATGTGGGTTTATTTATTCACACTTATTTAAATCTACCGTATTGGAACATGGTGTATTTATAGAACGTCATAAGTCTTTGTGGTTTTTTAATAGTTTACTCTTCTATCCTCTCAAACTTCTTTTTCAAGGCAGCAGCAATAATTTCAAACTTTTTCAAATCTCCTGTGATACACAGTGTGAAAGATAATAATCGAAAGGTTCTTTTTAAACATTCTACTCTAGAACAGCACGAACTTTTCCAGAGTACAAATCATGGTGACTGAATTGAACAACTCTTGGTTGCTTCTATTCATCAATAGAAGCATAATTATGATTCTATACACTTTCATTTCCAAAAAGCTGCGAGATATGGGCGCATGGTATAGGAATTACTTTTTAACTGAAAAAACCTTAAATAAATACATATATGTTTTGTTACACGTTTTATATGACAATAGAGATGAATAGAAAATAAGATGATAATGTTACAAATCTCATCTTTCAAACATTCTTTTTTTGAATATTTTAATTTTAGGAAGTTTAAAAGAACCTGTATTTTGTTTATATGACACACAGGTGTTATTACGTGACTATGGGTTCAACATTTACAATTGTTTTTTTTTCATATATCCTAAGATAGAGCTAGATAAAAAAAAACATTAATATTCTTTGGAAAACTAGTTATAAAATTAAAAGAGTTTTAGAAATGAGCTATTTGAGTGCAATTAAAACATAAAAAATCTAAACAATATCCTTATCAATTTTTAAGAAAAATCCACAAAAATGAAACAATCTGCTGTTTAAAAGCTTAAATGTGGTTCTTGTAAGTGTTTTTATATCGATTGGCTGATATAAAAACACAAGAAATTTTAAAATTCACCTAAAAAAACATATGTGGACTTTTTATAATAATAAGAGAAACTATAGTTTTGAAAACCATTTCATTGAAAATATTCTGTTAATATTTTTTATCACTTCCAAAGATAATATTGCAGAGAATTTAGTATCTGCAGCCAAACTAGTAATAACAACTGTGAAGCATTGTTGAATAAGGATTTCAGTAAAATCGGTGACTGCTACTATTGATAAGAACAATCTTTTAAAAGTCAAGCTATTTACTAAAAAAATATAATTACAAGGTTAATCATTACTACACTACTAAAATTTGGGATGATGTTACCCTAATAACATTGATTTCAAAATAACTTTTGAATATGCTTGATTTTTTTCCTAGGGCTCAAAAAAAGTTACACAAGTCTCTTAAGAAATATTACTTTATATAGTCAGAACATGAAAGATGGATTAGTACTGAGTTATTTATTTGTATCTTTAAAGTGATAAGCAAACATACCAAAAATATTATATAAATAAAATTAAAATTCAACCTGAAAATGCAAGGGAATATGAAACCTATAAAACACATATTGTGGAGATCATTATCGAACACCTATAATGGCTACAAAAGGTACCTGGCTGGCCATGTTTGCACGTAGACAAGAAGGACTCCGATGTCTTGTTTCGTCAGAACCGGCAGCTCATTTGAATCCCTAGATACTTTTGTTTCATCTAAAACAAAATAATGAATAAATTGATTAATTTTTAACACAAAATCTGCATTATAAAAAAACGATTAAAGAAACATTAGCAAATAACATAGAGATATAGTATATAGTACATATTTAATTGATAAAAAAATCAATATATGATTTTTATAAATTTTTAATTTAGATTGATTTTTAATCTTTTTTTAATACAAATCAAAAAAATTCATACTTGTATTCATGTACTTATGTACAAACTAAAGTGTATTTACATACATCATAAACATTTTATGGATGTATAGATAAAAATTAAGTTTTGATTGTCCCAAAAATATATTTCTACTTAACACATAAATTTATTTGGTAAGTATTAAAGCAGCAAACAATTTTTGGAAAGCTTCTGAAATATGTTTGCTTTATTCAAATTAAAAATTATTGGTTCATTATAAATTGACATTTATTAAAAGTTTAATTAAAATACAAAAGTGATACTATATAAATTATATGTTGACATTAAAAAACATAGTCAGTCTCAAAAATTGTACGCTTCATCATACATACATATTTTATTTTATTTATTTATTTCCCCTTCTACCTTTAGGTGTAGGGCGCATACATACATAAATACCAATAAATATGATATTTACGTGTGTCAGTGCCAATATTTAAAAATCTTACTGAACTAGTGATAGTAATAATAATAAACTTAAATCTTATTAAACAATCATTAGTAGGACTTTATTATATTTGCTACTCTTTAAACTCAAATACACCTCCGTTGTTGATTATGTGTATATGAACATTTATTGGAAATATTTTAATTTGTTCTTAGAAACATTTGTTGAATGCAGTAATGACAAAAAGTATTACTGGGTTAAATAGCCAGATGGTTTATTAGATAAAACAGTATAACTTGGTACCAACAATGTATTACCAAGAACAATAGATTTGTGTTTGATCTAATACTGTGCTACATCAAAATCAAATCATGACATCCACAAACCTATTCATAGATTCAAGCACTAAAAATTATAAATTCAAACTAAATATATACCAATAAACTGACTTGTTAATAGCAAAAATAAGTGTAATAACATAGGGTTTGTTGTTAATTTTCATAAGCAACAATGCCAGTCCAGACAAAAAACAAAGGAAAACAGGTCCGTGGATTTTGGTAAGGAAATTCTCTATGAAAGTCATTAATCCGCGAGAGATTATTTATTTTGGTCTTCGGTGGTCAACGCGTTTAAAAACCGGCAACGATTGTAAATACATTACTTACATGAAAGTAGCAACTGCAAGAAATCAGAACACGCATCGCACATTTTTAACATACAACAACAGATTTAACCGCGAACCATTTCATCCGTACACGAAATTATTATTTTGGTGCAGGTTAATGAGCTACGATCATTATGGAAATCAGATGGAAATGATTTAATGACAAACATCCACCATTTTTAATCAACGTTTTTAGAACTCGCACACTTAGCTGTCAACGCGACCGTTAAGTTGGTAATTCATCTTGTTGATATCACTACGTAGATACGTCGTTACGCGTAAATAGACAACGTTAAAAACTAGATCGTTTTCGGAGAAAAAGCATACGCCCATTATAAATTAAATTAACGTCATTATATTAACGTAGGTTAGAGTAAACAAATAGTATTTCATTAAAATTATATTTGTTACTCAATGTTTCTTCTATTAATTCATTGAGAACAATAGAAATGAATTTTATAATGTTGTTAAGAAAATCGAGGGTGCGTGTTATTGGCCAATTAAATAATCATTAAAATATAGCACTTGCGCGCTTTATGATGTCATAATTTAATCGATATGAATAGTTAAATGGTTTGAATATTTCGAAACTGTATGTTTTGTTTATTTCTAATTTTCAAATGAAAATGTTTGTCTTTGTTATTAACATAATTATTGCAAACACTATAAATATATCACGTGATAAAACAACATATTGTATTATGACAACAACCATAAATTCGCGCTTTTATTTTAGAAAGAATATAATACCGCAATTTAAACATAATATAGGCAACATAGTTTACATTAAAGTCTAAGTTTTTGTCTAAAACGAAAGAAATGTAATATATTTTTTAACCAGGTCTGCCAACTTTATCATATCTTATTCGAAAAAATATCGTGTAAAAATTATTCATGTAGTTTAATGTTTATAATATAATATTTTAATAACTGGTGTTTATATGCCATACCGACTTTTATATAATAATTTTGTTTATGAATGTACGACTTATTTAATGTATTTGTATAGTCAAATATTTTTTAGGATTTAGAAATATCTTCTGATTTAATCTTGAAAAGTAATAGATTATTTACGAGAATATATTTTACGAAACCACTAAAATGTTCGTGCGCTTTAACCATCAACTACTTAATTCACCTGAAAAATCTTTTAATATTCCAATAACGCACGATTTCCTAACTCGAAAATTAATTTTCTTAATTATTCTTCAACTAAACAATAAAACCCAAATTAATTATTAAAAAATACTAATAAGCAAGTTCTAATTTCGCCAAGGAAACATTATAAACCTCCACTTCTTAATGTCAAAAATCCCAATAACTCGAGACTTTCTAACCGAAATCTGTCAAATTATGCCCACTAGTAATCAACTAAACTTAGTACAAAAAATTAATAACCAACAATCTAAAACTATAATTCTTAATCGAATAAAAACTACAAAACCAAATAATACGTATATTAACTTAAAAATAAATGTATATTAACATCCTTGCCAAGAACGGTATCAACAATTCCAATAAACATCCTAAATCCCGAATTTAAAGAAGGCATTATTCATAACATAAAAATTTTAACTGGTGTCCATTTGGCGAGTAGAGATCTACAAACGATTCACATGTACCAATTTATAAAATTAACTTGGTCCCGCCGAAACCCCCTGTTGAAATATATTCTATTTCTATACGAGCTCTTAATAGTTCAGGCGAAGGTAACCGGTAACCCTTTTATTTATTCTTCTAATGTAACCTCTTATTTTAGTTTAAACCATGTTTTTTTTTATCCTCACGAGGTGGTGTCGCTTAGCGTCTCTGTACTGCGGTCTTCGTGGTCCTTTGTGCGCCTTTGGCTGTTTTACTCCTTTTGAACTCCTGTATATTATAAGAAGTCCAGGAGTTTCTGCCAGGGGATATTCCTTAGCTGTTCTACAGGAAGCATGGGCTTCCCGAGTTTCGCCTTGCGTTCTTGTTTGTTTGCTTCGCAAGTGCACAGTGGGTGTTGGGGAGTTTCCTCTTCTTCCACACACCCACGGCATAGGGGGCTTTTCTCAATGCCCATCCTATGTTTGTGCTTGTTCAGGTCACAGTGCCCAGTGACTAGTCCTATGATTTTTCTTAGTTTCAATCTGCTCAGTCTAGACAGCTTCAGCATGCTGTCAGGTACCGGACCATCTAGGAAGAGTCTCGTGTGCCTCATTCCATTTTGGTTTTGCCATGCCTTTTTGCGCTCCTCTGCTAACTTGCGTCGGATTATTTCCTTTTCGGTTTCATGGGGTATACCGAAAGCGGGTTCAGGTCCTATGAATTCACCTGCTGCCAGCAAGTAGTCCCCAAGTGTCCAATAATTTTTTTGGTCCTTGGGTATCCATACTAGCTGTGTTTCTCTTGTTGTCGCCAGTCTATCTGTCATAATGGTAATTGGTCCTTTGTTAAGTCCCGACTCCATTACGTGATGAGCACACCAGTCAATGGCGGCTATTTCGGCCTGGAAGACAGAGGCATGCTTCCCCAGAGCAATCGCGAATTGTTTGCTCCGGTTGCAGCCTCCATAGATACCAGCCCTGGTTCATTTACTATTTTTGGTCCCGTCTGTGTACCAGATGGTTCATTTACTCGTTCCGGGGTATGTTCCATTTGTCCATTCACTCCGCTGTGGTATGATCGTTTTAAATCTGCGGGATGAGTGTACGATTTTGGTGAAATCGGACCTCATTTTTAGTGTCTCTTCTTCTTGTAGTACTTTAAATGTTGCCGGTCTTGATGGCCATCATTACAAATAGATGTAGTGGTGGTAGCGATAATATGTGTTCCATGGCTGCCGTGGGCATTGTCCTCATTGCCCCAGTGATCAGCAGACACGCCTGTGCTGCACTTTTGGTTTGGGTCTTTTCTCCCCAAACGAGCGCCGCGTATGTCACTATAGGTCTTATGATCACAGTGTATAGCCATTTGGTCATACTGGTCTCAGTCCCCATGTGCGTTCTACCATTTTCGGGTCGTAAAAAGTCCTCTCATGGCCTTTTTGTTGATGCTCTCTAGGTGGAAGTTGAAGTTAAATCTGGTATCAAGTATGACCCCTAAATATTTTACTTCATTTTTGATTGGAACTTACATTTCATACAACTTCCCGCTTACTAGAATGGTGAGATCATCTGCATACCCTAGTGCATATATGCCTTGGTTTTCGAGTAGCAGCAGAAGGTCGTCCATGACCACACCATAGGAGCGGCGAGAGGACACCTCCCTGAGGGCACCCGCCAGCGACTAACGCTTCTGCTGTTTTTCCATATAGGGTAATTGTCACAGTCCGACTTCTGAGCATCTTGTTTACCCATTGTCGGACTTGCGGGTTAATTCGTCTTTTCTCCATTGCTGTTGCTATGGAGTTGAAGGTTGTGTTGTCAAACGCCCCTTCAATATCCAGAAAGGCCCCTAAGGGTCCATTCGCATCTGCTCACTAGCTGGTGAATTGCTAGCTCGCATGACTTTCCCGCTTGGTAGGCGTATTGTTGACGCTGTAGTGATGAGTCCTTTAAAACTCCTTCCCGTATGTGCCTGTCTACTAGCTTTTCTAGTAGTTTTAAAATAAATGATGACAAACTGATCGGTCTGTAAGATTTAGTCTAGACATATGAATCACGCCCTGGCTTAGGTATGAATACCACCTTTACAATCCGCCAGCTGCTTGGGATGTATGAAAGGGCAAGGCTTGCTCTGAGGATATCACATAGTGGTTTGCTCAGCGTTACTATCCCCTTTTGTAGCATGACAGGATATATCCTGTCAGGACCTGGCGATTTGAATGGTTTTAACGTGTTAATTCCCCACTCAACGTCACCTGCTCTGATTATCATTTTCGCTGTTTCCCAGTCCCGTTTTGGAGCCCCTGCGTTGGGCTCGCTTAGGTACTCGGAAACAGGATTGTCAAGTATTGCAGAACCCGGGAAGTGCGTCTGCAGTAATACCTGCAGGGAATATCAGTTCAATTTATTTGGCACATGTAAGAATCGACCTACGTATTTGATTCCAACGCCACCCGGGACTGCAATAATTGTTGGACATCCGTTATTTATATTAACTTCTTAAAGTTCCTAAAATTGAAATCGTTGAATAATCGTTATTAATTGATAAATTAGAAGGTACATTAAATTATTATAATGGAATCTAATCGGCCCTGCAATAATCTAACCAAGTTTTGTTGTATTGGCTTATATTTATCTAGAATTTTATTGGCCTACACAATAAACTCAAATATAAATCGAAACCTATAAGGATATTTATTTCGTTCCATTCTATTCTGTTAGAAATGAAAAAAGAAAATTGAGAAGTTTAGGAGGGATGAGAGACGGAAAAAAAATAGAGTGGAGCCATACGAAGGGATGTATTTGAAAGGAGATGATAGTGTATTCATATAAATGTTATTATGTGGAGGGGGATTGTTAAGTGGTTTGAGGGGAATTGAATAGTGTACGGAGATCCGCGCACCCAATTTTTTATGATCGCAGTAGATGAACTCAGGGATCGTGAACTAAAAGGTATGGGAAAGAACGTTTCTTGAAGAGAGGTTGGGTTAGTAAGGATAGATCCGATTAAGGGAGTTTGGTTCAAAGCCCCTCTGATGTTGATTGTGGCGAAAATGAATTTGTCTTTGTAGAGTATTATCTTTAGTGATGGGCGCAGAATTGAGATAAAAGGAGGCGATGTGGACTAAGGAGTTGAGAAAGGACAATCTTTGCGACAGACACTGATGCTAGGCTTGAAGATTCTACGAGGAGGGAAGTAAGGTGATTTATTTATTTATTTATTTAGATCTTTGGTCTCCTATTTTAAAAAATATTATGTATATCAAAACAAATTAATTACAAAAAACATACGTGAAATTTTAAACGAAAGAAGCACGAGTGAAGTTCACAATTACAAATCATGTTCTTCCACTCAAACCCTTTTTGGTCCATGATGTTGGGAATGCAGGTACACTCATACACATCCGGAAACTTTTATATTTTGTTTTATACAGTGTTTTCTTTCCACTTTTTAGAAGGGACTTTTTGGTTGTTTATGTCAGCATGACAGATATATGATGAATTTTCGAGAGAAGCAGGGATGCAAAACGTTGATTTTGATATGAGATGATGAGTATGATGATATTGATATGGTAGATATACCTTGCGCCAGTCTATCTAGGTTCCTGTAGGGAAGGTCCACCAAAGAGTTCCCTAGGTGGGTCGGATATCACCTCTCAAGACGTTGTATATTGAGATGCAGTAGAAATGACCCTCAGATCCTACAGTTTCAGACGGATATTAAAATCTTGTCTAGACGGTTATGGAACTTATTGTTTTATTATTATTATTATATTTGCTTATTTTTAAGCCGCTATTGTAAAAATATAATATTTGTGCAAGCCTCATCTTAGATAATTACCATATGTTTATATAATATTTAATCATTCTTCTAGCATTTTATAACTGAGGATGTCTGTGCCTACTTTTAATTTGATGAAAAACTATTAATATTTATAGATTGTCCTTTCTTGACTGAAATTTAACAACGCAAGTTTGTTGGTCTTACCACTTACCTTATATATTCTATATTATGCTGTTAGAATGCAATGTGGATAATATAGTTTTATACTATTCTGTAGCTAATGTTCAATCACTATTCAACAAGGCACTCTTTAAACTATCGAATTGGCTCTATTAAAAAATAAAAATTGAAAAATAAAAATATAAAAATATTGTAAACAAATAGACAATTTTATAATTGCTATTTATTCTAAATAAAATATCCCTAACCATAAATTTCAAATGGTTCAATTAAAAGTTTTAGTCTTTAATAGAAACCCCGTATTCAGTATCTCAAAGGTAAAGCATCCAAAACAATATTTTCCATAGTCGTACTAAGAACCCTGTAGCAATTAATATCTATCTCGTTCTATCATCATCCTAGGATGACCGAATGAAATGAAAGGCGGAGAGTGTGTCCGATTTCGGTGATTCGACTATTTAAATGCCCAATCACAAATAGAATGTGGCCAGACTGTTGTTTCTTTAATTTCTTTACATCCTTTACAATCATAAATAAATCATAATTACATAATTATATAATAATAGTAGTCCCTTTGTCTCAACCCCCTTTCTTCGGATTTCTTTTTCCCGCCCCACAATCTCTACGCCTGCCTCATCTTCTCTCATTCATTCACCTATTCTTTTTATTCCCCCTATCCATTCATCACGCACCTCTTTGCACTCTTAGCCTAGATGGATCCATGTGTCCCTTCAACTCTCGCACAACCCACACCTGCCATACCTTTCCCTCATCCATACCTTCCTTCCTTTCTCGTCCGATCCACATCTAGCCCTTGTCAGAGTAACTTTCTTGCCCCTACATGCATACTATGCCTATTTGATTCCTGAAGCATTGGAGAGATCAACTCATAGGTATCTAGGAGTTGATCTCTCCACTTCTAGTAGCTGTTTCAGGAACGTCTTCTGCTCTCTCTCAATGCATTCATACTCTTTCATTTCCCGCCTTTCCACACCATACATCAATATCGGCATCACGCACGCATCCCACAGTTTGCACGTCATCAGGAAGCTCTCTACCAGATTTCCCTACTTCTATTTAACGATGCACCCTGCCTTCCTTTCTCTTGCAAATAATCGACGTTTCTTTCTATTTCGACTTTTCCACTCCCTTCTCTTCCTCTATTTCCAAACTTCATCCATTTTGTTTTCTTTTCATTCATGCACAGACCCCTTTTATCCATATACCTCTCAACCCTTCCTAACATATCACATCATCTCTCCTCATTCTCTCGCCAGTAGTACTACATCATCCGCGTACCCCAACATCCATACTTTTATTCTCCTAATCACTACTTCTCAGAACCTTCTCAATATACAATGTATATATATATATATACATTAAATAACAAAGGGCTGAGTGGTCATCCTTGTCATACCCCCTTCCACATCCTAACCTTGTCTGACACATTTTCCCTCACTTTCGCTCTCATCTATGTCTTTCATACACCCTTCTCACCCATTCCACAGTCACACTACTCACACCTCTCCTCTTCAGACATTCCATCAATTTTTCTCTAGGCACAAAGTCATACGCCGCTTTCAGGTCAACAAATACCGCATACACAATCTTTTCTTTTCTCTAACATTAACTCAACCTTTATCTCACGTTCCCCTTCCCTTCCTAAATCCGCCTTGTGTTTCCGGCAGAATACCTTTTTCCTCCACCTCTTCTTCTAGACGGTTCTTACCACCGTCATCTTCTACCTGGTATACATGATTGATATTCCTCTATAGTTTTCAATCTCTTTTTTGTTGTCCCTCTTGTCTACCGGGCACATTACCCCTACTTGTCACGACTCCGGCAATTCCGACTAGCCTATCCACATCCTGTTTAACAAGACTTCGAACTACCTTTTTTCTTCTTCTCTCACATTTCACATTTCGGCCTTCAGTCCATCCAGTCCCGCTACCCTGCCTCTTTTAATTTCCTCAAAAGCCCATTCTACTTTTCCCTGTGTAAACATTTCCACTTCATCCATGTGTTGATACTCCCCTACCCCTGCCGGTTCCCCACACATCCTCTTACAGTGTCCTGCTTTATTGTTTCACCTCCTCTCCTTAATATCGAAATTTATGAAAATAAAACATTAATAATGCGTCTATGCACCACGGTAGGCTATACACTCTCAAAGCCGCCTAGGTTCGTTTCTAATTAGGTGATTGATGTCCTCCTGTGGTATCTCATTCCAAGCAATCACTAATGCATTTCGAAGTGCTTCTAGAGTTTGAGGAGGATGCTGCAAATTAAGGAGTCTTCGGCCCATGATATCCCACATATGCTCAATTGGACATAAATCCGGTGACCTCGGTGGTCAGCGCAACAAATTGATTTCAGAGTGCTCAAAGAAGTTCATTGTTGCTCTTTCAATGTGTGGTCGAGCATTATTCTGCTGAAAAGTTGGATTTGGCAATGTAGAAGATGCTCTTCATACATCTGGTTTGCAAAGGATCTGTGGTTCTTTGACGTGGTCTTGCATCTCTAGCCCTTCGTGTTCGACCCTATTACTATAGTATCTAAACTCCTGTGCACTCTGTGTCCAACTATCCGCACTCTATGCATTGTAAAAGATAATAACAAAAGCTTAGAACCGCACTCAGTAAAATTAAAATTATTACTACGGCAAAAATGTTAAATTTCACCTTGTGCACCAATTAATAAACAAGTTGAATAAAAAACGAAAAAACTATCTGATACAGCTAAATTTTTAATCGTTTAAATAAGCTAAATACAAAATTTCATCAAAATTAAATGATTTATACTGGGTGTTCGGATTTCTATGTCACTTAGTATAGTTGGACCCATTAAATCTCCTTCTAGAACACGCATTTGAATCTTGTATGTGCATTCTTTTTATCTGGTAAAATGTAAAATCAACATATAGAGAAGGCTTCATAGATTAGATTAGATGTTATATGGGTGGCACCAGCGCCTGTTCCACCGCGACCATTTCAGATCTATTGTGGATCCCTGTTTATCTCAGATAACCAGATCTAGCTTCGTATCTTTGATTAGTCCTATTAGCCCTGCCAGAGGGGCTTGGGTATAGGTCTCTGCGCTTGGTTTTGTAGTGCTCAGCTTTATATATCTAATCCTTGCTAGGCCCTCGCAGTGGCATAGGATGTGGAGTTCTCTTTTTCCTCTAAGCAGAATCTGCATGGTGCTTCTTCCACCAGGCCTATTTTGCTTATATGTTAGTTGAGTTTGCAGTGTCCTGTCATCAGACCTACTATTGTTTTGACAATTTTTCTCCCTTGGTCCAGAAGTTCGGTCGTGAATTTTGGCGATTGTTTCTTAATGAACTGTTTCGCCTGTCTCTGTCCTGGTGAGTTCGTTCACCAGGTATGGGCCTATGTCTCCACCCATTTTTTATGGATCGTTTGACTGCGGTTTTGGAGATTTCGCAAGAGGGTTCCAGGCCAATTACTGTTTTTGACGAGCCTTGCTTGGCCAGGTCGTCTACTTTGTTATTTCCCAGATGTGATGATTGTTACTTTTTTGTGACAGCCAAGTTCATTAAGAGCTCGTATACAGTCCCACACTAGCTTAGATTCGACGTGTGTGGAGCTTAGTACTCTTAGCGGCGCCTGGCTGTCGGAGAATATAGCAATTGACCTACTTTTGGTGCCTTGTCTTGCTATTTCTCTTGTGCAGTGGTGAAGAGCTATCGCCTCTGCTTGGAACACCGTGGTGTCCTTGGTGAGACCGACAGAAATCTTTGTCTCGAGTGTTGTACCGTATATACCTGCTCCTACCCCTTTGTCTATCTTTGAGACGTCCGTGAACCAGTATGATTCTGAATTGGTTGGTTGGCCTTCGGCCCAGCCTTCTCTTTGCGGGATTACTATCTTGCATTTCTTTTCGAAATTGTATTTTTTCACCATGGCATCACTTGGCATCGCTGTGATCGCGTTAGCCTTCAGCTCGTCTTTTAGCCGTTGGTGTGTTTTTTCGTGTGATCGGATTATGGGCGCCTGTTCTTGCATCAGTCTATATGATACGGACCTGGCTTCTCCTTGAATAAAGATGTGTCATGGTGGTATGTTCAAGATGGCTTCTAAGGCTGCTGTTGGGCTGGTGCTTAGGGCTCCTGTTGTACTGAGATATGCTAGTCTTTGTGTTCTGCTCAGGAGTCCTATTGACCCCTTTTGCTTTGTCCTAGTCCACCATACCACTGCTCCATAGGCTATCATGGGTGATAGCCTATGCCATGATTTTGGTATATATCCCCAAGCCAGACAGGCTTTGAAGATTTTTGACAGGTGCGGCACCAATTCCTCTATGCCCATTTCTAACAGAATGGGATAAATCTCATCCGGTCCCGCGGACTTGTACGATTGGAACCTGCTGATGGCCCATCTAATTTTAATGGGTCTTGTGACCTCTGTGGCTAATCTCCAGTCCTTGCGGTCGAACCTTTTAGGTTTTTGCTGGGATTATGTGGCTTTTTATGTTCTGCCAGAAATGTGGAGGCTGGAAAGTGGACTTTTAATAGTTCCTTGAGACTTTCCTCTATTGTCTCTGTGTAGGTTTCTTCTGATTTCTTGAAGAAGCCTACCTCTTTGGCAACACTGCCGTCCTTAGCCAGGACTTTGTGGATTCTTGAACATGCCGTAGTGTCGTTAATCTTCTCGCAGAACTTCATCCACGAGTCTCTTTTGGCTTTTCGGATTTTTTTTCGAACCTCGATCAGAGGGCTTTGTAGTCACCTCTATTTTTAATATTTTAAAATACCTAAATATTCCCTATTATTCCTCTTTATCTCACTTTGAATCCCTAGAAGTAACCCAAGACCTAGGTCTTTACTATTCACAATTTAATGAATTATCTCTCTTTCTCGTTAACTTTGGATAAGTGGCTACACGGTGTTTCACTTAAGTAACCATCTTCACTGCTAAATTGCAGCTACCTAGGATTGTTTAGTAAGTCAGATAAATATTTAAAAAAATTAATTTCCCATAAAAGAAAAATTAAAATAGTACGTGTTGAAATAAATCTTATTACAAAGATAAATAAAAGTTTTTTTTTTCTTTAACACGTGAACACGTAACATATAAATGACAATATAAAAACACAAATTTTTAGACCAATTGACAAATATACGTGACTGCGAATGCCAATTTTTTTTAAAATTTGAGGCTTCTGAAGGGATTGAGGAAATGGATAATTGGGTTTTATGGCAGGAGATCAATGTAACTTGCCTTTCAAAATGGTAGCTTGAAGAAAAGGTTTTTTTTATGACCAATCGCATTTTATTGCATAGCTTTGGTGCATTAAAAAAAGCAAAATGATTAGAGGCTTTTATTGTCATCAAAAAAGTACGTTCATGTAGTCATAAATGATTAATATAATCTCACGCAAATCTGGAAAATACATCCAAGTATCTTTCGTGGCTACCATATTCCAAAAATTTAATGTCATGTATTTTCATGCAATGTGTCATGAGTATGGAATGATTGGCAAAATCTGTTTGAAATTAACCGACAGCAGCAGTAGAGCACCAACGAAAAGATTGGTATTACCTTTGAAATAGGAGGGCGTAATGCGTTACTTCCAGATACCAATTTTACATTTTTGTATTGTATTGGAATGTTTCTATTTTGCATATTGCATCTAGATTCGTATGAAGGTTCTATTGCAGCTTGAGAACTGAATGTGTGTTTGTCCACCACCAGGCAAAGTTGTAATGCCTGACAAGCAATTACCAGCCCAATATCATTTTGGTATTGAATGCGTACAAGTATTGTTAATATGAATTGAGAAGTCATATATGCTCTTTTGTTCAAAAGTGGGTGAATTATTAAATGGAACAAAAGTTACCAAAGAGGTGTACCGTTAATCATTCCTGTCTGTTGCTTGGCAGTCAGATTATTGCATACTGTACTGAAGCAGTGACATATGAGAAATTAGAAAGCAAATGTCTTCAATCTTTATTGACCCCTCGATACATATTTCGGACAAATTCCCTCATGTGTCAAATTCAAGGTTAGAAGCAATATGGTGGCACTTCAAATTACAGCAGCTTTGTTTATCTCGATAAAACAAAAACGAAGAAGTGATAAAAAAAGTGATAAAATCCCTGTAGGGTAATAAAATCCAAGTAGAGTAATTGTAGGTGACGTTGGTTCGCATTTGTCAAAAGTGACAGTACAATCGAATCTCCGATGTGCATTCATATCTTTCGAATAATGAAACGTTTCGGCAGTTTAAAATTAAAGGAAATTGAAGCAATTATTAAAAGCAATATACCAACTAATACTCGGGATAATTCTGTTTGTTATTTTTTTGTATTAGTAACATTAACGATTCAATATTCAATTGATTTTTTTTAGTAACATTAAATAAATCTCATATAACAATCTATTATTCTGGAATTTGTCTTACCAAAAATAACTCGACCTCTCGTTTTTAATCGGAAAATGGCATGCACTCAAAATGTGTTTCTTTTAAGCAAAAACCCTCATCCTGTTGACAATAGTAAAAACCCGAGTGCGCAGCACGAGGGTTTTTATTCGGGATTTTGCTAAGCAACACATTTTTCGTGCATATGATTTTCCGATAAAAACGGGAGGTCTTGTTATTTTACTTGTGAGAAAAATCGATATTGGGATCTTTATCAGCTATCCGCATACGACGAAGAATATCGTCGCTCATATAATCCTTATATTTGTCCTAGAGACAGAAGCTTGGAACGAAAAACATGCCGCCAACAATATTAGAAATAATTGACAAATTTTATGATGAGAGGAACTACTTACACAATAGTTAATACTTTTCAGCAAATGCTGATTAATCGACGTGAAATATGTCTTTGTGTATTGAAAATAGTTAGTTGGTTGACTAGTTCGAAAACTCAGATAGTATAATAATTAATAGTGAGAAAAATAAATTTTCTTTATGAGCATTTCTGCACTTATGTTTTACATTTTAATGTAAAAACTCCAGCTAACAGTTAAAACAACTACTCCCCTTACTAAAGCACCACCAGACATTGAATGACATAACTGTTAGCTGTCGTTACATGTCTGAAATAATATTCAGCACGATGTAACAATTTTTGTGGTGTTATCATTTTTTAACCGCTCCTCGAAATGTGTTATGCAATGACTATCTGCAGACACGTGTTTCGATGTATCACAGCTCATCAGTGCGGCTATGTCATAACTACGCGCGTCCTTTCTGGTGAAAGGCCGCCACGAGAATGAATCAATTCCAAATAGAATTGAGACTATTAAAGCCTCGATAATCCAGAGCATTGATCACCGAAACTTCAGGAATGTACCCACAAAGGAGGATTCCTGAGAATAGTATGCTCCGACCTTCCAAGCAGGGCATGGCTCGAGAGCATAGCCAAGGAAAAGAATCTTCTGGGGAACGAAAAGAACTCCAGATCATTGATCTGAAGGACCTACCGGAACCCAGGAAAGTACTCCAGGACCACCAATAGAGGCAACCACCTTCCCAAAAAAAATGCAGAACAACGTGAGCACTGATCCTAAGGAGTAGTAAATAAAAAAAATAACCGGACCCCAAGGGAACTCAGTACATCATACTGATGGATGGGGGAAATGGAGCGAAACGAAGAAGTTGTTCGGCCTTTCAACTATCACCCTCGGCCTGGTGGCGTTGGAATCAAATACGTACGTCGATTCTTACATGTGCCAAATAAATTGAATTACTTATTAAAGTTAACAACACTTTAAATTCACATTTAAATTATGTTTGGCAATTAAAATGTCAGTTCAATTTATTTGACACATGTAAGAATCGACCTACATATTTGATTTTAACGCCACACGGGACTACAATAATTGTTGGACACCTGTTATATTCTATATGGGAAAAGTAAACAGGAATTGTATTTATAATATTCATTGATTCTGTCCTTATCTATTAAATGTATCTTTAAAAATGGTAGTGTGTATTTTGGCTATACATAGTTGTAACTTTTAATTAATCTTATGGCAAAGGCGATTATGAATTATTTTATATATTTTTTATTATTGTGTAGAAAATTAATTATGGAATTATCATTTATAGTTTGTTACTTTGTAGTAAAATAATTATATTTGTAAAAACAGCAGCAACAATCTAAAAAAATAACAGCCAGGTAAAAAGATTAAAATATTCCAAGTGATATATACTTACGTGGGATACAAAACGCCAATTTAGAATAAATAATCCAAGAATACAATATTCACGTCTAATAAACATTATTTGTTTAAACATCAATCCACCCTAAAACCAAAATATTTAATTCGTTTAATAACCGATATTATTATATACCTTTAATGACATGTCGCATGCTCTAATAGTGTTTTCATAAATCATCACTGTATTCCTTGACTAAAAAATATATTTTGTTATATATTATAATAGCAATTATGTGAGAAATAGTGTTTTACCTTTTTATGAACATAATCTGAAGCATAAACACTACAAATAATTTCCATTCCAGTCAAAGCAAACCATACATATATCGTGTCGTTATTTTTTTGATTACCTTCAAGCAAAATAAATCCACCACGGAGCAGACAAATGAAGCATACTAAACAATTAATCAAAACTTGTTTTTCGAAAAATCTGTCCACCTTTTCGTTAACTTCCCATAATTTACAAATAATCCGACGCGCTTTGTTCATATTCCAAACTAATTTCATTTCTTTAGAAGTGAGCAAAAAAATCTCAACGCATTCAAATCGATTTCCTAAAGTGTGTTTAAAACACAATAATAGTGATTGACAGAGTGTACTAGCGAAAAATCCAATTAAGTAAGCAGAGTAAACAAAAAGTGGTTCAATTTCTCCTCCATATATTATATATAAAGAATATTCTATTATTGTTGTAATAATAATAATTAATAAAGTTGTGTAGTAAAAAACCATTACCAAATATTTGGTAGATGTGTAATTAATGTTGATATATAAGCATTGCTTAATTTTAGCATCTAATCTGTAAATAGATACTACGATTTCTATCAAAACGTGAAAATCCCGATTATAATCATAATGAACCCA
Organism: Ontholestes murinus; assembly: GCA_963969525.1. Taxonomy (NCBI): domain Eukaryota; kingdom Metazoa; phylum Arthropoda; class Insecta; order Coleoptera; family Staphylinidae; genus Ontholestes; species Ontholestes murinus. The sequence goes on from OZ018387.1 coordinate 59,288,080, forward strand.
AAGTACAAACACCATAAATGCTAATTTTTGCAAAGTATATAACTGTTGGCCTACTACACTCTTTAAATTATATGTATCGACCAATCCTCCAATTACTATTATTATTACAATTATATTAATTATTCTGTTATAAATCAGTAAATTACTATTTTTTTCAAATTCTCTTGAACTATTAATGCAATAAGTACTCAAGCCGGATAACTTTAACAAAATTATTAGTTGATTCATAACTCCATAGATACTTCTTATTGTCATTTTGCAAAAGTTCAAATGTGTACCCTTATAAAATGTATTGTTTGGTGTTTCCGATATAATAACAATTTTTGTTTGCTAAATATAAGTATGTTTCAGAGCTTATTGTCAATTGAAAAAAATTGAGTAATTACTCAATAATGATTAATGAAATGTTTTCTTTTCATTTAATGGAATTGTAGATAGGGGTGTTGATATGGCATTGAACTTACAAAAAGGTAATATTACTTATTGTTGTTACCCTTTATTTATAGGTAAAATGAATTATTTTATAATGTTTAAATTCAGATACGTTATATATGAAAATAATTTATACCATTATTAATAACTAATCACATAATGTTTATTTCAATACAATGTATCCATGGTATTATAAGCGTTATGAAATATGTATTTAGGTTATAAAGAATATGTTTGATCCAATATCTTTGGGTAAATTATTTAAATATATTTATTAAGTTAAAAACATTAAAGACACTTTTAGACAACTAAAACATAAACTAAGATAATTTCTCCTTTTCTTCCATTTTAGAAGTATTGTTTTATCAAAAATAATAACGTGCAAATATGTTTGGTATAAATAATTTTTAAAAATAAATTTAAATGTTTTGGAAGGGATATTCACCCCTACGAAGTTTTCTCCACCTTCGCCCCAGGAGGTTGTATATTTGAAACCTAAATAGGAATCCCTATTTTATTTTTCGACAAAGGTTATATTCTAAAAAACCCTAATTAGAGCTGCAGTTTATGGCTCCAAACTTATTGCAGTTCATCTGAGTAGGTCTACTTTGCTACATATATTATGCAGAGGAACTTTAGATCCATAGTTTAATCATCCAAACTTTTTGCAAGTTAAGACGGACGTTAAGAAAAACAGAGAAATTAGCTTTAATTAAGGTGTATCCAAATATATTATTATGGAGATATAGTGTACAACACACTTACACTTCATCAATATACTGCGAGGATTTACCGATCAACAACAGTGACTAATAATAATTTAATTGCCTAAATAAAAAAAAGTTTTAGTCATTCTGCAGTTTATGTATTTCTTCTGACTTTTGACTTCTAACTAATGCCTGTTCCAAGGCAATTATTTTGTTTTCAATCGGTGCAAGATTGGAGTATTTATTTTTTAATTCTTTTTAAGACTCTATGATGCCCAAAAACTTAACCTAGTATTCGCCAGTGTCGGCCATAAGATAGATGATGACTTCATTAAAAAGCAAGAAAACGGAAGAGATAGCTATGAATATTTTGTTGCATTTTGTAGTTACCTGCAATTGTTGAATTCTAGTGCTATTTATTGCTAATTAAAAAAATATCTCTTGCATCACGTTGTAGAATCTAAATCTGTAATGAAAAATAGAAGTATACTTTAAGATTGCAAAGGTACCCTCAATATTTGGGGACAAAGTAATTTTTTAAATTTTATACAATCGAATCGGACCATTCAACTTTTGTTCTGAACTTTTTTTGTTCAATGCATATTTGTTACGCAATTTTCGTTGCCATTACAATGGATAATTTGTATTATATTTTTTAATTTCCTGAAGAATGATGTGGGTGGCATTACGCTGGGATATCGTTGTCGGGCTCGGTCCCTGGTGCCTTCGTAGAGCACTCCCTTGCCTATACTTATGTGGAACTCGTTCGTAGATGAGTTTATTTTGAGCATGCTAGAGTTTTTGCGGTAAGTGACTATGGTACGCACACTGGAGGTCGTTACTAGTGGCTATGGTGAGCATACTGGATGATTCGAGTTTACCGAATTAATTCTCTCTTGACCTACTTCCTCTTTCTGCCTGCGTCCTTCCCTCGGGTACCATCTCAGCGTAGCTGTCCCGCATGTGGTGAGTCACCCTAGTAGCGAGCGTGGCCGGGCTCTCACAAATGATTCTTGTCTTTAACATAGACTCTAAGCTATAGTTTCTATTGAGTTATTTGAATTTCCATGCTTCAACACTGGCGCCAAATAGATGATGAGGGAGTAACGACGATCCCGCCGTAAAAAAAAAACAGTTAAATTCAGTAAAATAGTCGATTTATTCAAAAGGTTATGGGCCCAGGACATGTGTGAAGTGGGCGAACTTGACTATTTGTGGCCGATCGCAGTCTGTGAGTCGGACTGTGCGCTCCGGGCTCTACGACATCGTTTATGGGGTGGAGCAGAAACGAGCAGCTGACGGGGATCCGTAGATGGCCTGGGTTAAAAGCGACGCAACGGCGATATTCATCCTAACATCTGCCTTGGACTACTCGCAGATCACCTTGATTGAGAATTGTGTATCATCTCATCAAATAATTGGTAAGCTCGATTCCATCTATCTGCAACGGTCTGAGTCGAACATAATGATCGCATATGAACGTTTTCACTAGTATCGCATGAAAGATTATGATAGCATTGCTCAACACATTTTGAGGCTGTCAGTGGCGCGGCAATAACGACACAGATTAGGGTAGTCGACGAAGTCGTAAACTTGTCACTCGGACAAAAATGCATCGTGGAAATTGAACAACACGTGATTCAGAACAACGTGCCATTATCTGTCATTGGAAAAGGAGTCATCGAAATCGAGAAATTGTTTAAAGGTGAGTGGCATAAATCGGTCATCACGAATGTCCTATTTGTTCCAGATATGAAAAGAAACCTGTTCTCCGAAGCCGTCGTAACGGAGAAGAATTGGTCGATCGCCAAAAAGGAGAAAAAGGCAAATATCCTAGATGGCTCGAAACTTATTGCAGGCGCAACTTTCGATGGCTATAATGTCTATCGAATATCACCTAGTCTACCAAATTGCAGAAAATAGCTTGAAGGCGTGACATGACAGACTTGGCCATGTAAACTACGCGGATTAGAGCGATGATCAAGAGCGGGGTAATAACTGGCATAAGTGACGAGGATGAGATACTTTATGAAGCAACATTATTTTTATCGCCCATTCAGAGAAGTTCGCAAGGAGGAAGTTGAGGAACGAGTATTTTTGCAATTGAATCATCTAGAGGAGCGAGATACTTGTTCTGTTCAATGATAGTGTGACATCGTACCTCACTATTAGTATTATGAAGTACAAATCTGATGTTCTGGCTCATCTGAAAGAGTATGTGCAGATGGTGGAGAAGCTTGCAAGGTTAAGGCTTTGCACTGATTTGCAAAGCTACTTGAAGAAGAAAGGTATAATCCTGGAGAACACTTTGTTACTGGCATTCTATCGTGAATGTCGGATAACATACTTATTTTATCAAAATAATTTCATTGCTTCATAAGTTCATTTTCAAAATGAGTTCATGTTCATAATGCATAAATTGATATAACCCGACTTAGACATGTATAGTTAGAATGCATGTTAATCATAATATAAGGGTAGGGTAGGTTATCGCATATCCTTATACGTAAATTATTTTTGTCTTAAATGGAATAGCTGAACGCTCTGGAGAGAAACAACACGTGGCAACTAGTAAAGAGAACTGGAAATATGAAAGTCATCGGGTCGAAATGGTTTTTTACCATCAAAGATCCAACACCGAACAAGCCAAAAATCAAGGCCAAGCTCTGTGCCAAGGGATATTCTTAAGAAAACGGAGTCAACTACGACAAAATCTTCTCGCCTACTACACTGTTCGATTCTGCGAAAAATGATTACAAGATCTTGCAGTTCGATGTACAAACGGCATTCTTGCATGGAGATCTACACGAAACTATCTATATAAGTTCATTAGAGGAAGCTAATGTCAGCGGGAATGAAGTATATTTGACTACAAAGAGCAATATACGGAGTGAAGCAGGCATCACGATGCTGGAACGAAAAGTTCAATTCGAGCATAAAGACCAAGGATTCCAACGAGGAGAAACAAACAAGTGCGTCTAGAGGAGGAGTGCCACTGACTCGATAATCATCGTTATCCTCTACGTCGATGATGGACTCGTCATGTACTCGGCTGGAGCGCAGATCCACAGTTTCGTGGACAAGCTAAGGAAGCAGTTCAAAATAACAGTTTCGGAACCTGGACATTTTGTCGAGATGGAGATCCTAGTTGAGACAGATGAAGCTAACGATCGTCGTATATTCATACACCAATCCAATTACATTCACAGGGTGATTGAAAAGTTTCTCATGTAAAATGCAGAAGCGGTCAACACACCAGCGGATCCGCACGTAAAACTGAAAAAGCCGGACTACGATAAAGGTGGCGAGAACGCCTATCCACACCGGGAAGCTGTGGATTCGTTAATGTTTGCAGCGATTGTGATGCGTCCAGGCACAATCAGGTTAGTAGGTACACTTCGAACAGTGACCGGACTTACTGGAACGCAGTCAAGCGCATCCTAAAGTACTTGAAGGGTACATAAACCGTTGTCGTGGGATACTCCGATTCAGACTTTGGAAATGACCTTGACACTTGCCGTTCAACGTCGAGTTACGTTTTCATATTGTCAAATGGGGCAGTCACCTGGTCTAGCCAAATCCAGAAGGCTGTAACTTCATCAACGACGGAAACCGAGTATGTTGCCACCTCTGAAGCACCCAAATAAGCAACCCGGATTCGTCCGTTCCTTGATGACATCGGGGAACCAGTCCGGAAACCAACACTTTGAAAATGGACAACCAAGGAACGCTTTGTCTTTTACAAAAGAACAAAGCACGAGGACATCAAATATCATCACATCCGTGAGACGCTTGAAGAGGGCATCATTAATGTCAGCTATGTTCCATAAATTCGATTTTAATCTGGGAATTAGAAAAGGTTAAAATATGTTTTTGATTTAAATATAATATGTTTTTGATATATATAGTTCATGATTTCATTGAAAGCCAGATATTTGATTGTTTATCCTTTTATGGCAACGAAGCCCTCAATTGGATGGAGTATCGAGTTATTATAATTTTCATGCTTCGACGCTGGCGCCACCTACATGATTAGGGAGATACGACGATCCCGCCGGAATTGCACTTCTTGTATATAGGCCCGCGAACAAACGGTTCCTCTATTCTCTTTGTATACAAAACGGTTAAATTCAGTAATATATGTAGTCGATTTATTCAAAAGGTTCTATATGTACAAAATTATCTAAATTAACTATTTGTAAAAATATCAGTAGGGTATGTAGGTGGTAACTCTTTAATTTACGATTATATAAAACATCATCATTTATTTACAGTTGACTACAGAAAACGAGAATACCTGTAATTTATATGCCAATAACATAGAAAATGTTTAAACATTTAAGTTTTTTACGTAAACATATTATTTATAGAAAAACATGCTGAAAGTACTATCAGTACTAATGTGGCCATACTGGTTACTTTAGATAATTCCAAGGGCCGTTTTATTTTCCAATGAAAATAAAATATATAGACAATTGCAATCAATTGTCTATAATTTCTACACGATTACTAAATTCGCAAGTTTAATATTGTGTGCTAACTGTACTTTATTGTTATGTACAGTATCGCGATGACACTTAGTAGTCACAAGCGGAAATTGATTGATGTAGCACCTTCTTAAGATCAGTAATTGGAGTATAAAAAGGATAGCGGCGAGGCCGTTCATAAGGCTCTGATTTGTCTCCGATACTACAATTATACAACATTGACATTCCGAATCTGGCCGACAAAGATTCTCTTTAATAGCGGATCTTCTGAGATGCGGATTATGTATATTCATCGTAACTCAAAGATTCAAAGTGCTTTGGAGTTTCTCAGAGAGCTCACTGTAAACTTCTAGACCAAACTATACGTAAGTCCTCCCGCTGCAATAACATTTCGGAAATACGATGTCACTGCTAATAACAAACATCTAAGGACTGTGACGATACAATTTAAAACAGCTACCGTAATCTGCTGCTACTCCTTTTGAAAAGAGCACCAGAATGAGTGGATCTCCCAAATCTTAGCGATCATTTCGCTTGAATTCCCAACTAGAAAGGATCGATGGTCCAGGATTAGTGACAACAGCGACCTCGGATGAGTGATTTTAGTTGGGTGCAGTATGATTCTAGAACAATGGTCTCCATAATAAATTTCCTGTAATAAAACACTACCAAAAAACATGTCTATGCATGGTTAATTGCTATTTTAGTACTTTGATTTGATTTGTGGTTCTTGAATGTGATTTGCAAGTATGGAGAAGAAGAATATAGACAATGATTGCATAACATTTAAAGATCAATCAAATATTTAATAATTCTTGGTTGAACCCCGTTAGAATAAGATGTCGTAACTTATGACAGATGATTAAGGTTTCTGAAATCTCAAAACGTGGAAAACCATTTACCGATGAATACTTGATTAAATAAGGCGTAATTGCAATAGACGAATAAATGTACCTCAACAGGCTAAATTTATTTAAAACTGTCAGCAATGGAGGGTAGAAGACTTCGCAGAAAATATATCATCTGTCTAAAAAATGGACATAGTGGGTGGTTTTCTCTGGCCTTGGAGTGTTGATTTATATTCGAGTGGATAAAAACTATGAAGTAAATAAACAACTTCTTGATATTGATAGTATATTATTATAAGATTGAAGTTTAAGTGAAAAGTGGAAAAAATTACTAATGCATGAGGCAAAAACCTGTTGTAAAAATAAAGTATTTGCTCTTATATCAAAGACTGCCGAAAAAATAGGTGGGTTCAAAACCAATGGTCTTATAAAAAACCTATCACATCAGTTGCTAATTTTATCAGATCCTTAGAGTTGCATTCCGTGAGTTTTGGTGAATATGATATACATATAATTTTACCATAAGCTGGGTTAGTTTTTGAACTTTGAGTGGTGATCGATTTTTTTAATGAAAATCATCGCCATCTAACTAATTACAAAATAGTCAATGGCTCTGAAAATTTATCTTGATTTGATAAGACATGTAAACGAACTGAATTTAAAATTGCCAGGTGAAAACCAGATTCTCTATGGTTTATGCACTAATATCAAAATGTATGTATGTATATCAAAATAATAAAGAGAATGGTTACGTCTCTTACTAAGTGATAATTCTTCGTACACTAAATTGAAAAATTCACTATGTTTTAACCACAAATATTATCTGTGGTTAAAATATAGTGAATTTATCAATTAAGGGCAGCAAATAATACTATCTAAATGAAACATTCAGCCACATTATTGAGATTGAGTTTCCCGTCGATTTTGCAATCGAAGCTTTGAGCGCTTTGTATAAAAAAATTATACTCGTTTCTCAGATGAGTGAAATTAAACTTTGTCAAAATCCTTTCAGTACTAACAGTATAACCATACCCTCGGAGCTTTCAATAGACAAAATAATAAATTGTTTAAATTTGCTGGTTGGCTGCTTTCTGCTTTTGGTACTACTTACTTGTGCAAAAAGCATTTTTCAAAATGAACTACACAAAGAATATTTACAGTTAACCAATGAGCATCTTAAATCTATTTTAATAATTGGTACAAGTAAAATTGGTTCACATCTACAAACTATTGTGAGTATATACTTGCCCTTAAGCTTTACCTCCCATTTGAAGAAAAAATACTACAGAAGTGCTTGGAATTGCTTATATGTCTTTAGAATTCCTGTCAGGGAGACAGGGTAAGATAAGAATCTAAATTAGTTTTAAGGTGCACATGAGAACTAATTCTGTACACTACTTGATTTAAAATGCAGTTTATATTAAGTGAGCCACATGCAATAACATGTTTTTAGTTTAGTAAAATTTTCAGGTAGACCTGTTTAATGGGTGCAAATGCCATAAAAAACTACGTTTTTAGAATATATTTCACTTACACATTTTAGTTAGGATATTAGTTAAACTTTTCTGGTAGGACGAACCTGCTTAATTCCAGGCATATACGTGGAAGAATTTCAAAGTATCCTAAATGCAGAGTTAATTGAGTAATTTTCATTGATCACATTTCCAATTAATTTTGAACATTATATACATTTATTAGAACACATTTTAAGATTTTAAGATGAATTCATGGAGCAATACAAAAAAGTCCAAAGGCATGATTATGCAAACATTTCATATTTCTTGGTAAAAGTATCTTTTTTTAACATTAATAAAAATTATAAATGTATCACAAAGTAGAAACCTCCACAATTACTTATTTAATTTTTTATAAACTTGCCAACACAATACCTGGATTTAAAAAGGACTAGAGATTTAGAATTAATAATCAAAGGTTTTAATACTAAGCGGTTTACTGTACCATATTTTTGGATTTAACAAAGACTTTTTCGAGTGACTCAACACGCATAAGTGTTTTCAATTTTAATATAAAGACAATGTGGGGAAACATATGTAGTGTTTAAAATAATACAAATTTGAAAATCTGGCATTGTCGTTATTTAAGACGCTTTCGATTGTGTATGAAATTTTGCTTTTCAACATGAAGCAGAAAGTTATAGTTAATAACAATACGTCTAGAGATAGATGCATTTTAGGGTGATTGCTCGTGAACTTTAACAGTAACATCACTCATGGCCTGGTCGATCCCCGGACTTATACCTCCTGGATTACTTTCTATGGAGTTATCTAAAGCCAAGTATTTCAATCAATTAAGTGATAATTGGAATCTTTAATCCTAACGAGGTAATTTTCAACAGTTCTTGTAGAAGGTTTACATATAGTTTTTGGTAATAAAATGTTGTTAGTGTAAATGACAAAATATTTTTGTATTAGTTCAGAGAATAACCCTTTGAATTATTGCCGTATGTTTAATAAACACCTTGTATATAAAAATCACAGCATGTATGTGAGCCGTTTATTTTGAAAGTGGCCTAAGTCCATTTGTCAATTATTTCCGGTTGCCCGTGGCTATATGTACAACTTCAAGTTATCTATCAATAAAGCATTTGATATTACTTATATTCCGAGTAAATACGATATATCTTCAGATATTTCAATAATTTAGCCGTTTATTTTGAAAGTGGCCTTATACTTAAATTAAGATATTTATTATTGATAATCTCCGAAGGCAGTGATGAAGGTAATTTTAATTAATTAGTATTTAACGAGTTAGTTGAATAATCAGTACGTTTAATTAATGCAGTTGAACAACCCAATATACATATGTAATACAATTAAAAATAAAATTTAATATTATATTTTAGAAATTATTTCACCTATGGAGAAGAACAAAACGAAACGACCATTTAGTTCAGATAGTGAAGAAGAAAATATTGATAAAACATGCATCCAAAAAGTGCTAATGATTAAGCGGAATTCAGCAAAAAGATATTGTACTCAAACCGGAAATATCGTACCTTAAAGAGTTTTGCAAAATAAAGATTGCTGTTGTCAAAAAGCTTGTAAAAAAAATACGAAGACAAAGAAAGAAAGTTTTTGAGAGGTTTTGGTATTTGAGAGAGAAAATATATTGTTTTATCGAAGCTATCGAGCGCAAAACTGTGAAACGAAGACGTCAAAAAACGGAAAAGGTTCGCCAAAAAATTTGAGTTTTAGGTATTTGTTAAATTCTTAAAAGTTTCCGCCTGTGAAAAATAAGTTTTGGATACTTTTAAAATAAGTGAAGGGCGCTTGAAACGTGTAATAAACTCTGCAAATGTAGGAAATGATTTACGTGGGCGTATCGTTGGATCATCAAGAAACATTTCTGAGGAAAAGACAAAACACGTTCAAAACCATATTAAAAGTTTGCCTAAATTTGAATCCCATTATACCAGATATCATAATCCTAAAATAAGATATCTACATCCTGATCTAACTGTTAGGACAATGTTTAATTAATACGAGCTTCATTGCAATCAAAATAAAAGCCGTTAATGAGTGGACTTACAGAAATACATTTAAAAAAGATTTTGGTTTACATTTCCACCAACCGCGAAAAGATACATATCAAAAATGTGACTTATTAAACATCAAAATTAAAGATACGAAAACATTTCGTGAATCTACAACAATGAGTCTTACTAAGACTACAAAACAAATTAATTTGAAACAACTACTTCTCTAGCTAATACTTCGACAGACATTGAATAATATAAATTAATTTGCGTGTTACAAATAGTACAACTATCAAAGCAACACTAATTTGAATGAAATTATTTGATAGTTGTACTATTTGTAACACGCAAATTAATTTTAAAATTTTAAACTTCTAATTGTTTAAAGCTATTGAATCAATAGAATATTTATTTAATCATAATAAGAGGATATAAATTAACTATCAAAAACTATGTGCATTTGAGTAGAAATCTGTTAAATTTACTATGAAAATGAAATAAGAATTCTTAGAATTAGATTAGTTTCTTCATTAATATCTTAGTTCTTCTATCATAATTAATGATTATCATAAGTTTTGTTTCATATTCAAATTACATTTGTTTCTTTGTTGTAGATACAAATATTTAATACATACATTTCTATTATTGCTATAATTCTCGCAGGAAATAGTTATAACCTTAATAGTATATCTTACTTTAAGACTATCTGGAGTTATATAACTACATAGTAAAAATCCGATTATCTGTATTTAACTATACTACGATGATGAGATTCAAAACAGATCGAAAACGATCCGTTGTTGTCATTGTCAGGGAAACAATTATACAATGTTTTCATAGATTTGTTTAGTACCATCTCTGAGTAAATACATTAAATTACAAATAATTATTATATTATTGTTAATTTTTTTAGGCCGGGAAAATTTAAATAAATATTACCTATTTTTTTTTCTTATCAATTATTATTATTTCTAATATCAAACGTACATTCTGAGAGTAAGTAATATTTGATATAAATGTTGCAGAAATTATTAAAAAATATATAACGACATAATAAATAAAATACTTGCCCTAAAATAATAATAATAGTAATTTTTTAATGAATAGGGGTTTTACTATGTTAGAATTGCCAGAAAAAAACTATAACCTGTTAGTTTGAAGTAAAATAATTATATTCGTGAAAACGGCAGCAACCATCTGCAAAAAATAATAATATAAACCATTTATAAATTTCAATAATAAAACAACCTACATGAGTTATAAAACGCCAGTTTAGAATAAATAATCCAAGTATACAATATTCGCGTCTAATAAATTGTATGTGTTCATACATCGATTTGCCCTAAAACAGTAATACAAAATTGATTAAAATGAATATTAATATAATTCATTAATTTACCTTAAATGAAATGTCGCATGTTCTAGAAGCACTTTCATAAATAAGTACTGTCATCCTTGACTAAAATATATTCAAGTTATAATGGTTAATTTAATTTAGGTAATAGCTACCTTCTTGTATACATAATCCGAAGCATATACACTGCAAATAATTTCTAATCCAATAAAAACAAGCCATGCATACATTGTATCGTTGTTCATTTGATTGCCTTCAAGTAAAATAAAGCCAGCACGAAGCAAGCAAATAAAACACACCAATCCGTAAACAAATACTTGTTTTTCAAAATATCTATCCACTTTTTCATTAACTTCCCATAATTTACAAATAATCACACGAGCTTTGTTTATATTCCAAACCAATTTTAAATGTCTAGCAGTTAACAAAAATTCTTCAACGCATTTAAATCGATTTCCCAAAGTGTGCTTAAAACACAAAAGTATTGCTTGGCATACTACACTAACGAAAAATCCAATTGTATAGGTAGCATAAACAAAAACTGGTTCAATTTCTCCTCCATATAAAAAATATAATAAATATTCTATTATAGTTGTTGTAAGTATAATTAAAACCATAATATAAAAATAACACAATGTCACAAATTTTGTCGATATATAATTGATATCAACATTTAAGAAGAGCTTAATTGTAACATCTAACGTGTCAATAGATTCCAATATTCCCATAAGTAAACGAAAATCACGATTATAATCATAATAAATCAATAATACAAATGCTATTATTGACCATTTTTGCAATGTATATAAATTGTGGCCCACTAAACTTTTTATGATGTACGTATCAACAAATCCTCCAATTAATATCACTAAAATAAATATATTAATGAATGCATTATATATGAGTAAACTGTAATTTTTTGGATATAATTTTGAACTCTTTATGCAATAAGTACATAACCCGGACACTTTTAACACAATTAATAATTGATCCATAACATAATAGATATTTTTTGCTTTCATTTTAATGGGATTAGAACATATGTACATTACTAAATGAATAATGTTTCTAATACAAAGCTTTTCGTCGTAAATAAACATATGTAATTAATCATTTTAGTCAATATAATTCATTCATTAATCAATAATCATTAACGAGATGTTGTGGGAGGTTTACTTACATAATTAAGGGAAAGTCATGTTGTTTGCTTTTCATTACTTTATGAGTGGATTTGTATAAAATAGTATTTTTGTCAACTAATAAAATATTTAGATACATACAAAAGTAATTAAATGCGACGATGGCGATAGGAGAAGTGCGAAATGTAAGATTGAGTCAATGAACATTATCGTTTTAAAGATACAATCAAAAAGTGAAAAACTTTTAATATAATTGCTGCCTAAACAACAAAAATATAATCTGTAAGCTTAATTAATTTGGATTGAAATTCCAAATAGATAAGTTTGTATTTTACATGATTTTTTGAAATCGATCCGTAGGACTAAACCAAAATTATTTCTTTATGTCCATTAGAGTATGAAAATAAAGCCAAATGTTAGAAGGACAATGGTGGAGATTGTCAATGGGCGTTCATGTAGAAATGCAAGTCAGTGGTTTTAGCAATCGGTTTATAATATTCATCTATAATTAAATTTAAATTATACTAAAAGTATCTACTAAAATATCGCCTTTGTGTAATATAGATTCAATTAGGCTAATTAAATAAATAAATAATTTATTTAATAATTGCATCACAATGGTATTAAAATATGTATATCTATAATTATAGATATTCTAATTAAAAATACCAGGCCAGGAAGTAAGGAGTTCATGGAAAATAAAACAACCCGCATGTTTTAAACTTTATTCCACCCTCACATTCAGTATTCAAATTTACCACTCCTATTACCAATAGCTACTCGATCCACCATTGCTAATTGTCCATGTTCTTCATTCTTCTTTTTTTCTGGTACACAGCCGGTGTTTTGAATCTCAGGTTTTTTCTTCTCCATGTCACCGATGACTACTTTATTCCTCACGAGTATCGGTATGATTATTTTACCCGTGTAGCCCAACTCATGTTCCACGCGCAGGTAATCTAAACGCAAGCATGTAACCTATCCCGGTCTCAATTTCTCTACTAATCTCGCAAACAATTTAAAAACCTCACAAAATTTAGATTTCTGTCTTAATTCGGCTAGCTTGTTAAAACTAGCTGGCCACTTCAACCCAGCCAGGACTAAATCCCCGTGCGTCATATCACGCGGTTCCTGTTTAAAAGGACAAGAAAACGTAACATGTTCTACGCTATCTATATTATTTCCACAGGCACAGTTTTCCGTTTCTGATCTCTTAATCTTTTTCAAATATTTGCCAACATTTCCATGCACCGTCATTAATTAAGTCATTTCCGCGTGATCGCGTCTCTAACATCTCGCCTTTAATAGAACTACCTAAACACATACAGGAGAACGGTGCCCTATTGTACACATTCAGAATATTCGGAATATCCTGTCATGTAATCCAGTGGCTTCCTTCGAGAGTTCATCAGCCCTCTCGTTCCCTGTAGTCCCTACATATGCCTTATATAGTTTATAGGTTAACATAGGGTACTAATGAGGTGTGGTAGCCTCTCTTGAACTGCGACCTAAAAGATCTATTGTTCTACCTTTAACCAACCACTTCCCAATCAGTCCCAGGTCTTCCATGAACCTGGTAACTTTCTTGGGGGTGATATTGCTCACCTCTTCGTGGGATAATCGGTCCCTACCGAAGTGTGAAAGACGCTTGTGAGCAATTGCGACACAAGTGCATAGTATGTGCTCGGTCGTTTCATATGCCGAATCAAATAATCTGCAGCAATAACATGTTTGATTTGCATCAAACATGTTATTGCATTCACATCTTTGACTTTTACGAATTACCACTTTGCATTTCTCTTTCACTCGAGCCGCTACGTTTACTCCACCCCACTCCATCTTGCTCAAAGCATTCATTGACTACATCTCTTGATACCCAACCTTTTCATGTATTCTCTTTTGATATATTCTCTACTTAGATTCTTCTACACCCTCGCGCATTTTCCATACCTCTTTCAAGTTTTTCCACCTCTATGGTAATTAATACAACTTCATCCTATAATTCGAACCTTTCTTCGTTACGTCATACTGTATACTTACTTTATATGTTTCTTAAAATACTATATATCCAAAACTCGACTTTTTAATTCCCAGCATGTATTTCCAGAACCACAGCTGTTCTCTTTTCTCCCAAACATATATTTTTGTTCCCTAAAGTCTGCTTGGAACATCCTTTAGCTCACATACCACTCTGAAATTGTTTCCCAACCATTTTTCTGCGTCCTCATTTTACATGTTCCACATATTAATCTGTACTTTAAAAAAATAATCATAAAACCCGAATGCATTGATTCCTTTAATTTCACTCCTCACCCTTCTATTCTAATTATTTAACTTTTCCTTCAACAAATCTTCTCACTTGAATCTCTCGTCACTAATACAATTACCCGCGTGTGTCAACATCCATACTTTGCTTCAAATCTTCCTTTCCGATTCGTTTCCTATCTCACACGGTAAGTCACTGCTTCTTCTAGGCTTCTTTGGTTATTCTTGCTTCTCTCCAGAGACTCAATTTTTACCTGTTACATATACTACTATACTACATTCTAGGTGCTTTGATCTGTTTCTTCTTCTCCGCTTCATACCCATTCAACTAAGTACATAATTTTGTACGTTTTTCCATAAATTTTCTTCCGATTCTATGACTATTTCCCTATTTCTCCATTGACATATTTTTATTCCACAGATCCTCCTCTAATCTTTTCCTTATATCCCAATTGGTATTTACCCCAATTTTCAGTATCTTACATACTTCCTCCGCTACTTTATCTTTGTCTATTTATTTATCTGCTTTAAGTGGTAGATGGTCAAATCTCGTAACTCCTTTCTCTTCCATTCATTATCATTCCATAGGCATTAGGTCGATTCCTGTGTTAAAAGTATTTTTCTATCCTCCTCAATCCCCTCCTGTGTATCCACTTGATATCTTCCACTCATCTTATATTGTCTACTCCTTCACCTTATCACCCTCGCAGTTTATACACGTATCCTTAGACTTTCCAATCATTATGCCGACTTGGCTAATTCCACCTCCTAAGCTCCCCCGATTTTGCATTAATATCTCCCTCACCACACAACTTCCGGCGTAACTAGATTTCATCTCGTATTTTAGCCCTACTTTTATTAATACACAACTCTTACACGTATATCCCCCCCTTTAATCTGTATAGTCTGTACTCTCATACTCTCTTTCATTTCCCTATAATCATACCCTTTACAAAAGCTTTTTAATCATCATATTATGATTAATTGTATCAAATGTATTTTTAAAATCTAAGTAAACTATATCAATCTGCCCACGACGGTCCAGTACTTCTGCAGTAAATTGAGTGAAATTGTGTAAATTGGTTGCTGTAGATCGATGAGGCATAAATCCGTGTTGATTCAGGTTGATCTATTGTGATATATGAGAAGTTATTAGTTTTAATAATATAGCTTCACAAACTTTAGCAAAGTTATTTATCACTGAGATCGTACCATAATCATAAATACAGTTTTTAACGCTAGACTTAAAAATTAGTGACACCCTTGCTCTTTTTCAAATCCCTGGAAAAACAGAAGTACAAAGTATGCGATTAAGAATATGCTGCAATGGTTTAACGAAAGATAAAATTAATCTTTTACAATAAAAGATGGGATGCCATTAAAAGTACTTCGCGGAAATGATTATTATAGTTTTATCTGCGGATCCGGAAATAAAAGCGACCTAAAAAGTAATTATCTAGATGTCTAAAATTATGTAGACAATCAAAAATTGGATTGACGAGGCTGATACATGGTGAAATTCCATTATATACATAAGGTAAATAAAACACTAGGTTTGTAATTTCACTGATTTTAATGATGAAACTGCGACATATGTTTCGCCACACACTGGCTTCATCAGGCATATGATTAATGTATGTCACAACCCCTTGGGCAAAATCACCAAGGAACAGGCGGCGATGATCGAAAAAGCAATGCTTGAGGAGCTGGACAGAATGCTCGACTCCTCAGACTACATTAACACATTTCAGGAGTGGGCACACTCAGGGGAGATACTACGTATAAACTGCGATAATAAGCCCGCCCTGAAATGGCTCAAGGACGAAGCCTACATCCACTATGAGAAGGGGCCAAAGGTGGATCAGCTACTAAGGCTGACGAAAGCTCGTCTGTGGATTCCGGGCCAACCGGGAGACATAGACCTGGTAAACAGGCGGTTGGCGGCACCTCCGCAAAGGAGGTGAAGAGCTGGTGCGTCTTCCACGTTGAGGAGAAAAAGGAACCCTTGGGGCGCCTACTTCTCTTTGGGGTGAGGAAAATATGCCTAGTTTATCAAAGAAAAGGGAGGGAGAATTAGCTATAAATTCTCCACTCTCCCCATAAAACTGGATAATTCAGCCACAACCGAAACAACTCGGGGGGAGGTCCCAGAGGAGTCTTCACAGCCATAAAGGTGATACAGTGTAACCTGCATCACTGTAGGGCAGCCGTGGCAACCCTTTTTCGCTACCTCGACACGATGCAAGACACAATAGTCGTCATCTAAGAACCATGGATTGTTAAATCCAAGGTTTGTGGATTTGGTAAGATAAATGGGAATATATTCACACATACCACAAATATTAAGCCTAGATCATGTATTTACATACCTAAGCACATAACATCCTATATTACGCCACAGCTTTCCACCAGTGAAATCATATTAGTAAGGCTGTCAGCAGGAGACGGCAATAAAGACACCATCCTGGTGTCAGTTTACCTTCACGACGCCTCTGCATCAACTGGAGCAACTCGTGCTACACTGTGAGATGGAAAAACTACACCTCGTCATTGGCTGCGACGCTAACTCACATCATATCATGTGGGCCAGCATGAACACCAACAACAGAGGTGAGTCACTACACAAATTTATTATCTGTAACAATTTAGAAATTCTAAACCGACACTCTGAATCTGAATAAAGCGAAGAAATCGAAACATCAGTCGGACTAGATGGTCTATAAAAACAACCAATAAGACTATAAAAAACTAATAAAACAAAGACAAAGGGAAGCCTGGAGGTCTCAAGGCTCAAAAAGATCCTCTCAAACGATCCCTCACGATAAATAGGTTGCCTAAAACGAGAGGATGGGGGTTACTCTTCTAACCTCTCGGAAGCAACTGAAATTCTCATTAACACCCATTTCCCAGGATGTACGGACTCCTCCGATGAAGGCTGGTCAGAATCCATACTCTCAAACCCCTCCATGAAGAATTGAGAGGCAGCAGATTATCATGGAAGGGGCACGTATAACCTGGGCAATCAAAAGCTTCTCACCATTTAAAGCGCAAGGCCTGGACGATATATTCCCGGCCCTCTTCCAATGGGGGCTGGACATGTCATCAGCTCACCTAGCCAGAAACTTCAGGGCATGTATTGCGTTCAGTTACATCCCTTCAGCATGGAGAGAAGTAAGTTATTTTTATACCGAAACCTGGTCGTATAGATTATACACTAGCCAAATCATAACGCCCGATTAGTGTAACGTCATTTCTCCTGAAAACGTGCGAAAGATTAATTCGCGAGATGGCTTTAATTACACTAACCAACATGCATGCACTCAGGGGAGATCAACGGAGTCGGCTCCGCACACTGTTGTAGACCGAATCGAAAGATCTCTAGAAAACAAAATATCCACCCTGAGCCTGTTCATTGACATAGAAGGTGCCTTTGATAAGACAACCTTCAGAAAAATAGAAACTGCCCTCTTCACGCATGGTGTGAACCCCACAGTTAGTGGGTGGATAAAAAGCATGTTGGAGAATAGGGCAGTCAAAGTAAATGTATTAAACTCCACTGTCAGAAAAATCGTTGATTAAGGTTGCCCACAGGTGGAGTACTTTCACCACTCATGTGGAACATAGTTGTTTACAGCCTACTGCGGCGACTTAACGACAATGGCTTCCACACCATAGGATATGTAGGTGATATAACCATCCTGCTAACCATCAGATTGGAAACGGTGATATGCAACTTGATGCAGGAAGCCATCAAAATAATTGAACACTGGTGTAATGACCAGTCTCTGACCATAAACCCGTCAAAGACTGAAATGGTCCTTTTCACAATGAAAAGGAAACTAGGCAAAGCTTCCTAACCTCCTCAACACCCGGTTGACATTGTCGTCGGAAGTCAAATACCTGGGAGTGATCCTCGAGGGCAAGCTGACGTGGGAACCACATCTCACAATGAAATGTAAAAAAGTATGTGTCTCCCTCTGGCAATGCCGGAAGGCTGTGGGGCAGACATGGGGGCTATCTCCCAAGATAGCACATTGGCTGTACACAGCGGTAATAAGACCAATGCTAATCTATGATGGTCCAGAGCCAGACAAAAAACCTCAGCAAAGTAGCTTACTCAGTTGCAAAGGATAACATGCCTCAGCTCGAACGGGGCAATGCGAACAACACCCACTGCAGCAATGGAAGCAATGCTCTGCATTCCATCTCAGGACTTATACGTAGAGGAGATAGCCACGGTGGCAGCACTGCGCCTAAACTCAATTGGACTCAGGTACAAAGGAGGCAGGGCTGGTAGACACTGTCACCTCATAGAGGAGGTTGTCAAGAAGACACAACTCCTTGGAAGGAAGGCGGACAATTCGCCACTCTGCTCCGTCTTTAATAGACCCTATAATTTATCGACAAAAAAGGAACCGGCAGTGTAGAAGGTGGGAAAACCCTCCGAACTTACACCGATGGTTCTAAAACCAAAAGAGGATCCGGGGCGGGTATTTACTCGCAACAAATGGACCTATCACTAGCTATACCACTAGAGAAGCACACAACTACTCTGCAAGCAGAGATCGTTGGCATCATCCATGGGGCAAAAGAAATCCTACACCGTGACATCCGTGATAAGAATATCCAAAACCTTACAGATAGTAGGGCAGCAATACTAACAGTGAGTGGTCAAAAGATAACCTTAAGACTAGTAAAAGAATGTCACAACACCCCGAAACAAGCAGCACAATCAAAGTATTGAGCTGCGCTGGGCCAAGGGACACAATAATGAAGAAGGCAACAGCAAGGCTGACGAGCTGGTGTGGACTGGATCGATTCTCAGTGATACCACGGACCAGCCCACAATCGCGGCAACTCCGAAATCCCCAAATAGAATACTCTCAAGACGCTAAAACAACATTGGGACAACACCTCAGGCTGCAGACAGGCCAAGGAAGCAATGCAAAACAAAACAGCTGGATACTATCTGCGACTGTCCCGAGGGAACTTGCGTCTTCTCACAGGTATCATTACGGGTCACTATCAGCTAAAGAAATACTTGTTTACTATGGGTCTGGTGGAAACACCCATATGTAGAGCATGTGAAGAAGAGGACGAGACAGTGGAACATGTGTTAACCACCTGCCGGGATCTCATCCACCTTAGAGAGTCCATGCTAGGGCAGCTCTGGCCGAACATGGCCAACATTAGGGAAACCCCTCTAAGCGAGGTGCTGTTCTTTGCTCGTCACATTGGGTGGCTAAATGAGTGATAGAACAACGGAGTGCTGTCCCAGCCAGGGGGGCACAACAGGCCTAGTGAGGCCTAGGTGCTCTGGTCAATGATTTGATCACCCTTGGAAAACTTGATTCAGAGAGAGAAGAGCCACTAATCCAAAATGGTGATGTAAATCATTACAATGTTAAAACCGAAGAACAACCCTTGTCAAAGGTATCACTTCCATATACAGGCTCGCTTATATGTATGGAAACGGTCGAATATCTTCTAAAGTAAGAGAGCTAGCGAAAAATGTTGATACAAAAGATTTAGGTTTAAAAACTATTGCATTAACGACGAATTAAGTATACCGGATCAGTCAAAAAGTCAGGACGAAACAAACTTGCTTTTTCTTGAATGGAACACCCCATACATTATTCCATATTTCAATTCATCTCAAAATTCTACACAAAATTGGTATAGCACATCATAAAGCTAAACTTTACCATTTTAGAGATATCTTTGATTGGTGTAAGAACACACATATCACATAAAAAATCAAAATATTGAAAAATCAACAATCGCATATTATACATTCTCTACGGGACATAAATTTTCAGTAGAAAACACTAAATTATTAAAACATTCGACCGATAATAGATTAAATATGCTGGAAGCAATTTAGATGAAGCAACATAAAAATTATTTATTGAATTTTAATCTTAGTCCTTTAGATAACCCATTACTTGAAATTATTCAAATTTTAAATTTTCCCAAAACATAACTTTTAAACCCCGATTTTTTCAATTATTTTTATTTAGTTAAACATAATAATTAAGTCGCCCAACTTTTTTGACTCTTGTATTTATTTTTTATGTCAATTAACTATTTCGTGTTCGAAATGTACATATAGTGTAAAATAAAAATTGTGAAGGAAGGATATATTTTTAAATACTATTAATTTTTCAATGGTTTGTTATCGGGAATAATTAGTTTTTGTGAGCAGGTTAAAGCATATAATTAAAGATTATGATCGATGAACGGCAATACGTAACTTTAAATATTTGAAGAAGCTCTTATATTAAACATTCAAATTTTCTCTTTTTTTCTAATAATTTTAAAATATTTACTTCAGTTAATGACATAATTGGCATTAAATACTTGCTTGATATAAATGGTCATGACATTTTGATATTAATAAGCTGTAATTTTCTTTAATAAGAGAGGAAATAATCGAAACAAATTACGACATTCATGGACCATCGTCAGTACACAATAACATATGAAAGTTATTGGTACCCTAATGGCTTTTAAGCATATTTATTTATTTATTTTACAGATATATTTTCTCTGAAATTTGTGGTTTATTTAACAATGAACTTCTGAACTCTTATTTAGAGCACAATTTAATATTGTTAAACATCATTTTAATTACATGAATTTCTTTCAATACGTTGTCCCAAAGTAACATTATAAGTAACACTTTTGTAGTAGTAGTAGTGTTTGGCTATCAGCCACGTGGTCCTTCCGCCGTGTGACTTGTGTGTTTGTGTGAGTGTGAAAATGAGCAACATTTATTGTTATTGTTTTGTCTTAGTTTGTTAATTATATTAAGGAAAAACTACCTATTAGTTGCAAAAGTCTCTATTACCATAATTATTATTTACTTTTGTTATATTTAAAGGTTTTAATAATATAAATGATCTTTATTCGGACAATTACATTTTTACATTTATATATACGTAACAAAGACAATTAATGTGGTGTTATTCCATCTGGGCTATAGACCTGTGGTCTTTCCGCCCTGGCTGAATTTAATTTAAAATAACAAAAAAAGTTCTTTGCTACCTAGCTTAACTGTCAAGGCGATTCGTACAAATAGTTGATAAATTGTGAGGGGAGGATGTTGATACTTAGAAGGGATATTTGGATTTCTGGGAATGTTTTGTATTGGTTAGAAGGGATCGAATAGATGGATTATTCGCAAATTTACTGGTAAGACTTGATATACGCTGGGGATTATTTGGGTGTCGGAGTTTGGTTAGGGTTCTTAGGGATGATCTTTCTGCAACTTCTATGTGGTGTAGGACGGATGGTCGGAGTTGGGTGAAGAGGATTGAACCGTAATCTAACAAGGGCCGGCATATTAGTGTGTATATATGTGTGGCTAGGATGCCTAGGTATTTGCAGGTATATGTGGGATGAATGGCGATGTGGTTTATTGTGATTGAAGGGGACTGTGGAGTTATTCTATAAAAAGGGATAAATAGTTAGTTACTATTTACTATGTTTTATTTTTTATTTTATTTATTTCCTTTTTTCAGTTATAGGTCTATCATTTCATTTATTCATATTGAATATCTGTAGATATTATTTCTTACAGTGTATTATTATTTTTTATCTTTACCTTATTCCATATTTTGGTAATATTAATTTCAATTAATTTCATTATTTTTTGTTTGTTTCTTCCCCTTTTCTTCAATTATATATATATATATATATATATATATATATATATATATATATATATATATATATATATATATATATATATATATATATATATCTAAAGCACCATTAATTGTATCCCAATGGTGAATGGTACCGGTCACCCATCCAACTACTGACCCGAACCAACGATGCTGCATGTCAGTTCGGGGCCGTAAGCGAATGCGCCACCACCGACGTGTAAGTTATAATTATTTTTATAAATCTATGAAAATAATGTAAATATGTTAAATGTATATCTATTTTATTTTCTACAAAATTATTTATTAAAAATGGAATATTTGAGTACAATAAATAAAATCCAATTATATAAAATTATTTACGAATCTAAATACTTAATTAAAATATCATTATTGTACACCGAATCAACTTGTTTAACTGGAAGTAAATATTATGACACAGGCATTTCACAAAATTCTGAACTTTCTCTTTTATCTGGGTTCCCTGGATTTTCATCTTCTTCGTCAGCTGTTGCACTTAAAAATTCTTGTTCAGCCTAAAACAAAATAGAAATAAATCAAAACATAAAACATTTTCACTAATATTAGTTTTATTATTTAATAAAATATAATGAAGCAATAAAAAAACAAGTATTAAATCTGTTTAATTTTAATATTTGGGACATATGCACTGAAAAAAGAAAGAACGTTGGAAAAAAGACCAGTTTCTATTCACAAAATTAGATTTAAGTTATACAAATTTTAAATTAAATACTATAAATAGTTTTGAGTTTACGTGAACGTTATTGGCTTGAGTTTTTAATGATTTTCATTTTGCAAATACAAAATAAAAATAGAAAAGGAGAGAAGATTACTCCGCAAGTAACTTGACTCAGTGGGTAAAAATATAAATACTATCAATTACGAGCGTGAATCAAATATAAACCGGAATTTAGTTAAAAAAGTATCAATGTATTATTATAAAAAAATATTATGTTTTATTTTTCTACAAGGTCTCCGCTTTTATGTACACATTTTTCTCAGCGAACTGGAAGTTTCTTATTATCGAAAAATGTAGTCGGTCGTTCTTAAGCCCATTGCTTACAAACGATTCCACATCTTGGTCACTGTGACACTACATACATTTTTGTAAGATCCGTCAACAAAATAATATTTTAGTATTTATGTTGTACTTCTTGTCAATCAATTATGATCATAAGAACTGAAATGGTATGTTATATTATGTAATTAACAATAATAAATTTTAGCCAAATCAAATAAAGTGTTAAACTGTGAAACATTAAATACTAATTCCGGCTTAACTGTAAACTTTTGGATATGGATAAGTTATATTAAATCGTCTTATTTTGATCCCAGGAATCTATGGTTAAGCAATTTCCTCACATTAACGGAATGTATATAAAAATAAGTTTCACTTTTACTTTTAACATAAAATGATAGTAATAAGCTCGTCTTGGAGGATAGCATTTGTAGCTAACAACAATCAACCATTGTTCATCTGCCTGATTAAGCCACTACGTGGCGAAATACATTTTGCGGTGTTTTCATCAATACATCTGTGTAATTCAAAAACAAACTTTCTTTTTTTTATAAATTTTACAATTGATTTTCTCCAAGTATCAGCCCGAACAGTCCTATATTCAACTATTTTTGTTTTATTTTGTTTGGTATCCTATATTTTATGTTAAACATAAAAATAAAGATTCTATTACCTCATTCTTCTTGAGCGCCTGCAATTCCAGTTTTTTCTCTCGTTTAAAGAATCCGAACTGAAATCAATTATGCCTTTAATTAAGTGTAATTTTATTAAGGTTTCACGTACCTTATACAGTATTAGTATCAGTATTATCAGTAGAAGTAAACCTAGTAAGAGGGTTAATATTACTATCCATATAGGAATTGGTTTTGCTGTTAGTTCTCCAATGAAGGTGGTCATTACCGTTGCATGGTCAGATCTAAAAATAAGTATGAATTATTTTTATTATGTTTTTTTTTAATCAATACATTATTATATTGTAAATTGAAATATTTTAAAATTCAATTTTGATAAACATAGATTATTAAAAATGTAAATTACGTTATTGATTCTTATTAATTATACAAGTATAAAACATCGATCAAATAATTCTGTGAAATATTAATATTATCAATGTATTTATACTCACTTGTCTCCACTTTGGTGAAAGTTGCCAACTGAAATATTGGCTGATGTAAATAATACGATTTGCGTCCTAATGCCTAATAAGTCTGAAAAATTTATGAGAGAAACCATTTAATATTTCGTATTAAAATTATAAATCAAACTTAATTCTGCGAATTTCTAATGAATCAATAACAAGCAAACAACAAACTACATCATAACTGAAGAAACTGAAATTAAATTGATAGTTGAACTTAAATGAAATATACGATATTAATCGTTTTTGAACCCGCTTCAGCTATTGATTATAATCCTTAGAATATAGTGACCAAATAACTGACGCATTTTCAACGTTGGATTAGAAAATAGAATAATATTCTAAATTACTCATAATTAATGTTATTACAGTGTTTAAATAAAGAGCCATTGATTCAAACGTTTTCTTTGGTAATCAAATGCTAATTTATTATAAAAGTATAGGCCTAAATTTTTGATAACTTCAGGTCTTTCCAAGACACATTATTGAAGATTATTATATAGTAAATTGTATTCAAAATATTATCACTTTCTTCACACAATTGTTTTTATTAACTAAATGTGCATTTTGAACACAAAGTGTTCCTTATCAAATAGTTAACTATTGATAAGGAACACTTTGTGTTCGAATTGTAGCAGTGTAAAAGACTCTTAAATATCCGTGTTTTATTAATTTAAGTGCATAATGTAATTTAGACAAGTAACAGCGTCATCAATCTAATGTGTAATATTAAAAATTTAAAACTCCATCAAATTTGAAAATGTTGCTTATAAGCCATTTTAGGAATTACATAGTTTGATCATTTTAGAAAAAAATAAAATAATATAGTAATACCTAACCTTTCAATGCAGAAACATCAAGGAACGCTTTCAACTGGACCACACCAACATGCCGCTCGGTTCTAAATGGCCCAGCAGTACATCTAATGATAGCACATTGCGTTTTCTCCTTGCTACAATCAATAACATATGTGTTTGGTGATGGAATGTAGCTATTATTTGATACTAATGCATAATTTTCACTTTCAGCCTCATTGGTATCTGTTTCATTTAAATTATTTGTATACACCAAATCTTCGAAATTGGCTGAACGTTTTAGTAACATTCTAGGGATTTCTACATAAGACACTCCTATAGATGGATCAACGGAGGACGACGAATCATCTTCGGCCAGCTCATTGACATATTCCACGTGTGTAAGATTTTTACAAATAATTGGTTGTCCAGAAAGTAATCCTACTATAGGATGTAACTTCAAAAACTTCACTTCTTCGGTGGATGTCTTGATTGAGATTGGTATGTGCATATGCAGGACGACTTCATCTATTGGGCTTTTTCCGAATTTTTGAATCTTAAATTAGATGTTGACATTATTTAATATTAATAATAAATATTTGGATATTAACTTACTTGATAAATTTGAGAAAAAGTTGAGTTTCCATTTCTAATACTTCCGTATGAATAAGATGGTTGGTTGGATTTTCTACAGTAAAGTTATAAAATAATATTTATATACAATCACAAAATTATATTTTAAAATCTATTAGTATATTTTTAAAAGTAGTATATAAAATTAAACCTATATATGTATTACAATCCATAAATATAAATAAATGTTTAATAGAAACATGACACTTTTCTAATTTATTATTTATTCTCTACACTATTCTAAAAATATTTTGTCCTTAGATGATTTTTGAAAACCCGCTTTGTTTTAAATATATAGAACGAACACAATTTTCGACAATAACAACATTTTATTCTCAAAAAATACATGTAAAGTTACCTAATCTATAAGAACTGTTGAAATGCAATAATCCCATCTTCTCCTCATTAACTGAGTCTTTGAAAAACACCAGGGTCGTCGTTCTTATTATGTTACACACAACAATTATCCAACTTTCCACTAAAGAAGGGTAAAATAATGATTTTAGATAGCCCTATAGGAAATATTATATGGGATTTAAGTCCGACCAACACTACACTAAAATGCTCTGTTGAACCATCGTGCATAAACCACACTGCATCCATGTTGAAAACCATCTTCAAGTAGCTCATGTATTTTTTCAGCCCATTATAAAAATTCTTATTGCATTTCTTGAAAAAATCGCTTCATACGCAAAAGGAATCAAAGTCAGTAGTTGAGGAATTTGAAACAATGTGTGCAAAAGCCACTGACAGAATGCAGTAAGAAGAAGTTACTGAACGCATTGTTTGTGATACGGGTACAACAAATAGTCTTTAAGATCTAGTATAATTTTTTTACTCTGTATCTTTGAAACAAATCATGCTTTCAAAAATCATAAATAGTATAGGAAATAACCTCTTGAATTTTTGCTATATGTTCAATAAACACCCTGTTCGTAGTGTACAAAAAGTAAATGGAATGTATTATATCTAATTTCTTTATATATACTCACCCTGTTAATAAAATATCTGCTTCGCTAATTAAAGGCAACACAAACGTTTTTTTCTGGTCGGTATTTAAGTTTTCACTACTAGTTTTAATTCTTACACCGAACGTTATATTCTCTCTCTGTGTTCCAGATAATATACCGTTCATATTCAACTTCAGGGAAATTTCTTTCTGAAACATGAAGAAAAAATAATTAATGTTATGTTGTGTTTATTATTATTGATTATTGTATTTTAGTTTATTATACAATATATCACTACAAACAATTATATAATTATTTCTAAATAATACTATGACTACAGCCTATAAATTCATAAAATCCACAAATACTAAGTTTAATCTTTAAATTTTAATAAAATACTAACACAGTATATACTTTCAAAAATGTTTTTATTTCTACGACAATGTTTCACCACACAGTGGCTTCGTCTGGTAGATGAGAAATGAAAAAAATGCTAAAATATTTGCGTGTGCTATTTGTAGCAAGGCTATCAAAGCAACACTAATAAATGCGTTCAAACCTAGTGTTGCTTTGATAGCATTAGTCACATTTTATATAATCAAATTAAACGCTAAATAGAACTCTTATTTACTTTGGATATGCCAATAATATTACTAAAACCTAAATTGATACACCAAATTGAAAACATTTTCCAAAATCTAGTATACGAACGCACCCAAACTCTTAATCCCATCCATTCAGCAACAAACCAGCTAATAATTGTCAAATGAGCCAATACTCCTATTATAGGTTCTAAGCCTGTACAGGGGCTACAAGAACACCAACTATAGTCGGGAAACTGACTAAACAACTTTACTTTACTAAAAGCAAGATCAGACTAGTAATAAATCTCCCAAAAGAACGCTGCTGAGAAAATACTATCTCTATAGAATAAGCAAAAACCATTATGCCACTTTTAGATTACATAAAAAGCTTTCAAAACAGCGTAGCACTTAATTTATGAATGTATGGCATTACTTATTTATGAACTATTTGGATGGAAACATAGTGTTACGGATACGAGTAGTTATTCCTGCTTTCCTAAAAACTGTTTACTTTAAAAAAAAATAGATTTTCTTACTTACTAAAAGTTGAGTATTTAAATAAACAAAGTATGGTAGCGGTGCAAATTGGCTGTTTTTAGATAATTGACTTAGTCTAGTCTAAACTCAATACTGTACTAACCAATATGCATTTCAAAATGGTTTAAATATTTTTCCTATCTCTGGGTGATTTAATATTTTAACTAATTTGGTAATACTAGTCAATCTTGATAGGAAGACATAACTACTGTGCATATAATAATTTGATCATACAAGGTGTCCTATTAATCTGGGGAAATGGCTGAACCATGTATTCCTGGGACCAAAATATGATAATTTAATACAATAAATCAATATCCAAAAGTTTACGGTAAATCCGCCATTAGTCTTTAAAGTTCCAAGAATTATTTATTTCTTATTTATTTATAACAATTATACGCTTTATTTGATCTAAGTGAAATGCTTAAACCAGTTGCCGTGAACCAATTCCCCCAAGCTACGGTGTACAGACATCGTACCAATAGCTGCATGGCACAGGGTTAAGTGTCACGTACGATGAGGTGAAACCTACCTCAGGGAGAGCAAGCGTTAGGGAAGGGGGCGCAAAACCCGGCTCGTCAGGGACGCAGAAGCGAAACTTCTCGATCGACAGCACGCCCCCGGTACTCCACAAAAGACCGGCAAAAACCCCGAGAGGGGGCGGAGGGCTTCCGTCAAAGAGGACCCTCAGCGATATCCTGACGGAAATAGTGCTCGCTATAATACCGGAGGGATTCCCAGAGAAAATCATAAATGCAGAGGAAGGCTATTAAAGCCTCGATAATCCAGAGCATTGATGCTACGGTGAAACGACAAGCGTCACCGAAATTTCAGGAATGTACCCACAAAGGGGGATTCCTGAAAATAGTATACTCCGACCTTCCCACCAGGGCATGGCTCGAGAGCATAGCCAAGGAGAGGAGAAGACTCTTCTGGGGAGCGAAAAGGAACTTCAGATTATTGATCTGAAAGACCTACCGGAACCTATGAGAGTACTAACGTGGGCTCCAGGACTACTAATAGAGGCAACCATCTTCCTCAAAAGAATATCGGTGCAGAACAACGTAAACAAAAGGTAAGTAATGTTCAAATTACTACAAATTAATATACACCACTATAGGGAGGCATCTGCTGCTCTCAGAGCAAATATCCTAAGAGAAAATATTGACATTGCACTTGTACAAGAGCCATGGCTTAACAAGGGAATAGTAAAGGGGTTAAACATACAGGGCAGGCGACTGATTGTCGCCGAACCTATGTGTTACGAGTGTTACACTTAGGTTCGGCGACAATCAGTCGCCTGCTCTGTATGTATAATAGTAAAACATGATCTGAATCTAATACCATTGTGGGACATATGTTGCATAGACCTAGTGGCAGCACGGTCGTAAGTAGTAGGGGGGGGGGGGGGACGTAGAGGGCTGATACTTCGTGGGAGCCACAAGGCAAGTGAAATGATAAAACACTGGCATGTTTTTGACGATACATCACTCGATACGATTCGATATAGAATCAGAAAAAACACCGGAAATCCAAAACAGAAACCTAAGGATAACTGACAGAGACTTGCACAAAGAGGTACAGCCGGGCCGAATCGGGGACTATATAACAGTAGCGAGAACAACGCATGAATTAGAGTTCATCGTGCAAAGAATAACGGATTCCATCAATACGGCGTTTGAAGCAAGCTCCCCAAGAACTACCAAACCTAGCTGAACCATGGTCACCTGGTGTAACAAGGCCCGTAGGGCAAAGGCATGCACCAGAAGACTATTTAACATAGCCAAGAGAAACGGTGAATGGGCGCAGTACAAAACGGCCCTCACGGTAAGCCTCAGCAAAGATCATGCTTAGACTGGGATACAGCGAAAACGATAATCAAACCAGGTGACATTAAGTGGAGAATTAACACGTTCAAAGCATTCAAATCACCGGGTCCCGACATGGTATATCCTGTCATGCTAAAAAGGGGATAGCAATGCTGAGGAAACCACTGTGTGATATCCTCAGAACAAGTCTTCTTTCATATATCCATCTTAAGCAGCTGGTGGACTGTAAAGGTGGTATTCATACCTAAACTAGGGCGTGCTTCATATGCCCAGGCTACATTCTACAGATCAATCAGCTTGTCTTCATTTATTCTAAAACTACTAGAAAAACTAGTAGACATGCACATACGGAAATGAGTCCTAAGAGAACTACTGCACCGTGAACAATTCGCTTACCAAGCCGGAAAGACATGTGAACCAGCAATCCACAAGCTAATGAGTAGATTCGCGGCGCTCGTTTGTGGAGAAAAAAACTGAAAACAAAAGCGCGGCAGTAAAAATTGAAAGAGTGCAAAGACAGGCGTGTCTGCTGATCAATGGGGGAATGAGTACAACGCCCACAGCAGCCAAGGAACACATATTACAGCTACCACCACTACATCTATTTGTTATGATAAAAGCTAAATCATACACCCATCCCGCAGGTTCAAAACAATCATGCCACAGCGGAGTGAATGGACAAATGAAACAAAACAAAGGACCAATTACCAGTATGACGGACAGCCAGGCAGTTAGCTAGCAGAAGAGCACAAAAAGGAATGGCATAACCAAAAGGGAATGAGGCATACGAGACTCTTCCTAAATGGTCCGGTAGCTGACAGCATGCTGATGCTGTCAAGACTGAGCAGATTCAAACTAAGAAAAATCACAGTACTAGTCACTGGGCACCCTATGCCGTGGGTGTTTGAAAGAAGGGGAAACTCCCCAATGCCTACTGTGTACATGCGAAGCCTGTGCATCCCGTATAACAGCTAAAGAACAGGAGGTAGAACCTCCTGGACTTCATAGAAGACACAGGAGTACACAGAAAGTAAACCATCCAGAGGCGCACAAAAGGACCATGGAGACCGCTGCACTTCGTTAAGCAACACCACCTCATGAGTAAAAAAAAAACTGATGTGGAGAGCGAAAATTAAATATTGGCATCATGGAAATTGAAGATATATTGCTTATATAGACAACTATAGATAAATATCGTTAATGAGTATTGGGTACAAAATTACTATGCCCTATGAAGAATCTGTTAGAAAAGAAAGTGGAGTAAGCTGATTTATTAACAAAATCTTCAGAGGGTATTAAGGAGAGGTAGTGGATAAGAGACCAGATCTTTACTCTGACAAGTATGAGATGAGTGTATGCAGTGTTCTTAAACTTAGAGGCAGCGTACGATACCGTATTGAGGGAGAGTTTGCTAGAATGTCTGAGAAGGAAAGGAGTAGGTGACGGAATGATAGAATGGGTAAGAAGCGTCTATCGAGAAACGTGAGTTTTTGCAAAAGTGGATGGAAAATGGAAATGAAAATGTATCATATAAATTTAGGACATTGAGAGGGATGCCTGTTGAGCCAATTGCTATTTAATTTATATGTTAATGAATTAGACGAAATGCATAGGAAATGGCAAGCGGGTGTATTGATGCTAGAATATGCGGATGACATGGTATTAATAACGAGAAATTGGGGAGAAATGAAAGATATGTTGAAGAGAGTGGAAAGATATATGGATAAGAGAAGACTGTGTGTAAACTTCGGGAAGAAAAGTCGGTGAAGTTTAGGAATAAAGGAAGGAAAGTATTGCGAGAAGGTTGAAATAATTCAAATGGTTAATATATTTAAGTATTTAAGACTTATTTTTGGAAGTACAGGTGGTTATGTGAAATATTGAAAGTTGGTGCAAGGTAAGAAAATAAAAGCGTCGAGTACTTTGAGAGAGTTGGGGAGTAATTTCCGAGTGCCATGTAAATTATGGAATGCGTGTGTGACGTCAATTTTAATGTATATAATGATTAAATGGAAGTATGAGAAAAAAGAGTATATGAATGCATAGTAGAAAGAGAACAGCTGTGGTTCCTGAAGAATATGCTGGGATTAAAAAGTCAACTACAGGATACATAGTGTTTCGGGAAACAAATAAAGTAAACCTGCATCATGAAGCAGTTAAGATAATAGCAAGTTATGAAATGAAGTTGTGTGTATTAGAGGAGGAGATCAGAGGTATGAATAACCTGTGTATAAAAGTAAATTAGAGCGAAAGATAATGCATGAAAAATGGGGATATCGGAGTAAACGTGGGGAAGGGATAAAGGCAGGGATGTATTGAAAGGAGATTATAAACTGACATGTGTGAAAGGTGGCAATTGCACAGCGACTTAAGTCAGTCAGCCAGAACAGTATGGAGGAAAAAATCACCTTGGCAAAAGCTAGATGTGGGTAGGAAGAGAAAGAAAAAAGCTGGATGGGAGAAATGTGTATTCTGTGTGAGTAAAGGTTTTTTATTTGGATGCTTTTAATGATAAAATTAATAAAGTCCTAAAATATTTGATCGTGCGTTCATTGAAATATTGTACAATATTTCAATCAACGATCGTAATTTATACAATTTAAAAATATATATATATAAGTTACTTTAGTTCAAATACTAAGGTTATTCAAAATTTACATAAACTAGCTCAAGATAGTGTACATAACCAACGCATTTTAAAACTTTTGAAATGTAGTTACGTATAATTTATAAAAAATGAATTCATAACTAGCATTTTCTGGTTGTGAGTAATTTATTATTCAATTTATTCAACGAAAAATTACTCAATAACCTTCTGTAAATTAAAAAGTTTGGCATCTTTTGGCCTAAAGATTCGTAAACTTAAATTTTTATACCGAATAATACCTAAAATACAATAATTAATATGCAATTTACAAATATGAAAATATTATTAATTTTTCACATTTTATAGAAATTTAATTTATATCATTCTATTATGGATATATATAATTTAAAAAATATATTATAATTCATTCGTATATTATATGCGAGTATACTTACCACCTCATTTTGATGAAGAGGATTGGCCACCTCACAAATAATGACTTGGGACGAATTTCTCTCCTGGCAAAATTTAGGCGTGATGGCGATGTATACATTCTCCGGTAACTCAAAAATCAGAATAGTAGAGTATGCTTTCTCTCCAGTGTTGGTAACTTGTGTGTTCATTGTAATAAATTCAGTAGATCCAATAACGTAAGATCCATTACTGTTAGATATATCACTGAATGCAGTATAAAAGGATAACCTACTCTTGCAGACATTATCATCGCCACACCCTAATGCGAAAGATACGTAAGTGTTTAAAGGCGTGTAAGGACCCATAACAGGACACGTTTTACAGAATTTATCTTCTTTGGTTGTTCCTACGATAAACGGTTCACTGGTGCGGTTTTCTTCTACCAGATGTTGGGATATTTTTATGTTTACGGGTTTTTCTAAATTGGCGACATTTTTCTAATAAAATAAATGTAAATTACATTCGGGTAATGATTGGAATTATCCAAAGTAAAATAATTTTCTCGCTAGTAATGATTATTTTAAAATATTAACGAATATAAAAAAATATATACTGATATCCATAAAAATTGCAACACCCAGAATTTGTTGAACTATTTTATTGAATTTTTCAAAAAACGTCTATTTTTATGAAAAAAATAATGATAACAAAAGAACAAAGAGTTACAAGTTTTTTTCAATAATGAGTTGTTCCGCCATGATTTCAAGTTTTCTATAGCTTCCTGTGGTATATCGTTCCAAGCTTCTTGAATCCGTAGCTGAAAATCGTGTCAGTTATCTGATTTACCAATTGCATCCCATACATGTTCAATGGGCATCAACTCAGGCGACCCTGCAGGCCATGTGCGGACCGCAATGTTAGCTTCTTTCAAAAAGCGTGTTGTAGCCCTTGCCATGTAA
Organism: Ontholestes murinus; assembly: GCA_963969525.1. Lineage (NCBI taxonomy): Eukaryota > Metazoa > Arthropoda > Insecta > Coleoptera > Staphylinidae > Ontholestes > Ontholestes murinus. Next base: position 59,321,939 of record OZ018387.1, read on the forward strand.
GGGCGTTCATTATCCTGTTGGAAAATGGGATTTTCCAGCCTTTGAAAATATGGAAGTACAATGAGTTCTAGCACCTTGGCAATGTAACCAGCTGCGTTTAGATTGCCGTCAATGAAGATCAAGGGTGATCTGCTATCATGGGTTCTACACCTCCCATCGAACAATTTGTAATTACTCGAGTTGTTAAAAATTTGGCTTGCGACCTCTTTCACAGTATGTAGCCCTCCGAGGACATCCAGATCCAGAGCGACGTTGTTGAAACTCTTCCTCGTACCATTTGAACCAACATCTCAATACACTTGTCACATTTCAGTTTACATGGCGAGCAATATCTCTCGGAGTGCAAAGGATAATCAAAAAAACAACAGTTTATTAAAATTCTGATAGATTTTTTACAAAAATTTCAATAAAATCGTTCAACAAATTCTAGGTGTTCCAATTTCAATAGATATCAGTATATTAAAAGTACCTAAAATATAGATACGCAAATATTTATTATTTTTAACATATTTATCTGCCTTAAAGCAATTAAATGTAACTTACCTTTAAAATAATAGTATAATTCGCACAAGATTGTCGCTCATTTTGAAGAGTTTCTTGTTTAAAGGCATCCCTCGGATTTTCAAATACTAATCGACCATAATTCTTGTCTAATGTAATAGTCACGTTTACAACTGCAACGGATTAAAAATAACAAATTAATTGGTAAATTATTTATTTTATATTAAATATATTATTAAAAAGTGATAAGTATCTTCATAATAATTTAAATAATCTAAGGAATATAAATAGTTTCTTACCTATAAATCGAGGCAAAAAAGATCCCTCAAACCATAAACAGATTTCCATGTCAGTGCTGGATAGTGTGATGCGATCATTCCATACTTTAAGAGATTGCTTCAGCCTGACTATAGACCTAGCTCTTAGAATAACGGCATGTCCAGATAAATAAGCACCAACAGCCAAATCTGAATTCATACATGAGTAAAAGCGTCTTTTTTCTATATTCTGAAATGATTACCTTCGTATCCGTTTTTATCAAAATCTGCAGGTTTAGACAAACTAATGCCGAAGCCTCTTATTTTCGGATTAATTGTTTTTCCATGAATAACTTGTGCAGGTTCTGTTATCATTCCATTTGCACTACCTCTGTAAATGTAAATCACACCAGAATGAGCATCTTCGTAGGGAGCTGATACCACAAAATCTGAAAGTAACATTTATTTTTAATAAATATGCCTTTGGGTGACATCAAAATCTAACCTCCATAACCGTCTAAATCAAAATCACCCATGAATGCAATCGTATTACCAAATTGGCCTCCGGCAACAGATCCTACTAGGTGTTCTTCGTCTGGAGGTATGGATAATGCCTTAAATGCATCTTATGTTATAAATTACTAATAATGATATTATATTATATTATGTTATCGTTAATGATAAAGTCGTTAAGATGTTTATGAAATTATTACCTAAATATATAATATTAAAACTATTATATTCTTCGACGTTACCTTAGTACCACCATGGAAAATATAAACTCGTCCTTCATTATATTGCTTGGCTTTGTAGAAAGGTGCGCCTACTAATAAATCCATGTAGCCATCTGCATTTATGTCACCAGATGCTAAGGACGCTCCAAAGTATTCTCCTACTTGGGAACCCTGTTTAGAATCTTTTATATCTAGATCCATGTTTGATTCTCCTTGAAAATTATGAACCAGTATCTGCGAATTATAAAATAGTGAACATAAAACAAATAAACAAAACTGTAAGTACCTGTCCTAAATATTTATTCTGCTTCGGTGAACTAGACACATATAGAAGCTCTTGTTTGCCAAAATAATAACCAGATGTGACAGCATATCCTAAAAATGTAATAATTAGATATAGTTAACCTCCTCATGATATTAATAAAAACTTTCGTTAATGTAGAGAGTATATAAACATTTGTTTGCTATTAAAATATAATCATACTTTTTTACCTTGTAATGATCCAGTAGTGAATGTAGAGCGAGGTATGTTTGTTGTAGCATACACTTTTGTTAAATTGTGAATTATAAGCGATGTTCCTTCCCAATTAAGCACACCGGGCGCCCCAGCATGTAGAACTGGTCCGTGCTTAAATAACAATAATGTTGTAAAATCGTTACCAAAATATAAAGTATGTTTACCTTTGACATTGCTAAATGTGCAGAAAATCCACATTGACCAAGTGCAAAGCCATAATAATTACGATCCTTGTGCTTGTAAAAGAATCTAACTAAAATATATACAACTTGGCTTAAAGACAAATTATTATACTCTTAACTATTATTTGAACAAAAAAATTACAATTTCTTAATTATTAATAATTGTCCTTATTGATCACTAACTTTTACTATATTTACTTGCTAATAATCAATTGAAATGAATAATAAAAATAAACAAATATCACACCTGGAACGAGCAATGGAATTAATTTACGATAAATGCTTCTATCGTCAAGATTAGACCAATAACAACTTCCCATCATGAAATTCTGGGCACTAACATTGAATAAGCCACTCCATCGAAAACCGCACACCTAGAAAACAGATATTTATAATAATTAACCAACGAATATTTACATCCATTACGTGTATTATTATCAGACATAGATATATAGTTGGATACTTTATTAGTCCAAGAAAGTAACATGAGTTGTTAATGAAGTCAATAAGAAGATACAACAAACTATTTAAAATAAATCATAGTTGAAATACGAGTGATGCCTTTTTTATTCATATCATAGCATCTTACATGGATATATTGTTTTTCAAAATATTTACTATGAAGTTCAATATATTTTTGCATGCATTTGAACCAAATTTCGAAACACTTTTTCCACTGCAATTGAGATACTTCCATTTTCCCGGTGATAGTAATGCGTCTTTGGGGGTAATATTCCCTTATGTATCCGAAGACTTCCAGAATTGATCGTTCAACATTGCACTAACACTATCATATGTCAATTTTTTCAAAAAATATTAAAACAGCCGGCCAACTGCTCCTTTTCCTAATAACTTTTTTTGATATGGCTCATCTAAAAGACCCATCAGTCGAGGGGTTCATACGCATTTATCTATGATTCGTTATCTATTGTGACTTCATAGGCGTGTTTTGAAGCACCGCATAGTGTTCCTAGAGCATTTCTAAAGACCAACCGACACGAGCTTTTAAGCGATTGTTAAATTATGTGGGAAAAGTTAATTAAATTAATTCACTGTGATAACACGAATGGTGCATTGATAAAAATCTAACTTTATGTTCGGGACATCAGTTGCCAATGACCTTAATCTTCCATTCTCGAAATATGAAAGGCAACCCTCGTACGAATATTTTTTTCTTATTTGAAAGAATATTTAATACATTTTGAAAAACAATTAGTTGATATTACTAATCTAATTAATTTAATAGTGTTATATCTTTAGGTACTGTATTAAGATATGTGTCGTCTAAATAAACTTACCACTAAGACGTCCCCCTCAGGTAGTATATCCATCGTTCCACCAATCCAAGCATCCTTTTTGATGTCGGTATAACTATACCCATAATAATTAGACTTTCCAATATCTATAACATATAATAACCTATAAATTGATTGAGTTTTTTGAAGATCAAATTCATTTGACAAATAAAGCACTAATATCCTTTCTTCACACTTTATGACTTACAAGCAGTAATAAATCTAGTCAGGTTCTTATCGTATTCGAGAGTTATAAATTATTGCTATACATGTTTCATAAATATACAATCTTTATATTAAATTATTAATTAAATTTCATGACATTACAAATATTATAGCTTTCCTTGACATAAGACAAAGTAAGCAGTTCTGGGCGTTTTCTCGCTTTATTTCGACGATAAAATTCACATAGGATTACCCGATTTGATCTAAATGCACCATTTCCTTTGATAACTTTTCCATGGAAAATTTCGTTCAACTTGACTACTTATTATCACAAGCTTGTCTTGAGACCAGTTTTTCAACATCAAAGAATATTTTGCAAATGCTTGAAAAGGTGATCATCGCTTGATGCCATATCTTGACCATGTAACGAGTACAATGGAGTCTTTTATTTAAGATAACACAATTCTTCCGCTTTTAGCCAATCATCCGCTTCAATCTGATCAGTTATTCACAAAAGGTGCAAATTGAGTATTTAGTCCGATGAGGTTCTTATGGTGAGATATTCCTTTTTAGTCCCAACAAACACACATCAAAATCTTCTTAACCATTAATCGGGGATTTTCGATCGTTTGTATAGGCTTACCGAGTCACCATCATAAATCACAAATAAATCGGCAATTCGGTCCAAAAGGTTCTTTTGAGTTAATTCATGTATCGCCTATACACCCAGCTTTTTCTTGAGACCAGCCAAATGATTCCAAACGGTTTTCTTCCTTATCTTCCGTTTTTGGGCAATAGAATACGTGAGGGTAGAACTAGACGATTTCCATGATTTTATCAACACTTTCGACGATTAACAAACCAGAGCAGGCGTCATATTCGATTTCATATTACCAAAACCATATCGGTATTGGGTCCATAAACAGCAAAATTATTTTGACCGCCTATTCTGCCTTTTAACCTTGATCATAATGGTACTAAACATGTATCAAATTTTTTGTTACTAGTCTTCATTTTGGAACGACGTAACTGCCAAAAACGTGTGTGTAGCATAGTGTTACCTTTAAATCGCTGTATAGAATGACCCGATGTGATACATCGTGAGATATAGCTCATTAAAGACATCTAGTAGAAAATTGTACTTCATCTAATATAATAAAGATGTGCGTAACCACTTACTCTAATATAAATTGTACTAGTCTCTATAAAGTATAATTAAAGATTTGACTTACCCTTATCGACTGTAATCATTGTGCAGTCCTCAAAAATCTTACATCTAAATATAACACCTGGATGGGATACTGGCAGGCTTGGATCTTCACCTCTAGGTGAACCCACTTGTATCCTATTAATAAAAAGCTATGCTCATTAATATAAAATTATACACATATAAATTTTATATTCGCAAAATATTAAATATCATTTTGCTTATAAAATGTATCCTCTTGGCAAATGTGTTTCTACCACATATAGAAGGCCGTTTGATCATTACAGAATTATTATACATTGTTTTATTATTGTTTTTGTTTATCTGTGTAAAACTAATAATTACAATATTGCTATTATTATAAACAACCGCAATTGTTTTACTTTTATATTTTTCACGGCTATAATAAAACTTAAAATGACGATAACTGACTTATTTTTAGAAATAACCAAGTCTTTAACTCATTTGCAACTTTCTTTGGGTCGCTTATATAGAAATTAATCTTGCATACCAAAATTTGAGATAAGCAACTCTCATATAATTCACACTTTACCTGAGATTAAAGTAACCTCTGTTCTTAATGAACTCTCACACACAAAACCCAATAACTCATTGGGCTCTGACGGTTTACCAGGTTTACTTCTAAATGAATTATCTTCAATAATTCGTTACGGTGTGGTGAATTTCCTATATAGTGGAAACATGCCCTTATCACACCTATCCAAAAAAACCGAGTAAAGTATGTCATTACTAACTACCGCCCTATTTCGGTCTTATCACATCCCCAAAATATTTGAGAAATTAATAACCTCCCATATTTGAGGGAAGGTCGACCTATTACTATCAGAACAGCAACATGGTTTTAAACGCGGCCGATCTACAGCCACTAATCTCTTAATCTACTCGGATTACAAAGATTTTAGAAGACAGTAAGCAGGTAGATTTTATACACACCGACTTTGCCAAGGCTTTCGACACCATCGATCAAGGGGTCTTATTATCTAAACTGTACAAGATTGGGATTTATGGTTGAATCTTTGATTGGATCTGCTCTTATTTAAGCAAAAGAACTCAAAGAGTGGGGATTGGAGACTATTATTCTCGACCTATTCCTGTAACTTAGGCCGTTTCACAGGGTTCACAAGGACCAAGGTGTGAACCCTGTGCTCTACAATATCTTTATAAATGACGCCACCGCCTATTTTGTGAATACTAACTGTCTTCGCCTAAATATTGACAAATGCTACATTATGTCGTTCTTTAAAATGAAAAACCCAATATATATATTAACTACTCAAGTAACAATATAAATCTTAATCGGGTGAATACGATAAAAGACCTAAAAACCTCGGTGTGATCTTTGAGAAGCGACTAGAGTTTTTCAGAACATATTGGTAAAATAACATCTAAAGCCTTTCAAATGGTGGTTTGACGAAATTCTCAAAAATTTTATAATGTGTACACATTAATTAGACTCTTTGTATCAGGCCAGGCCCTATCTTGAATATTGCTCTGTTGTTTGGTGCCCAAACACTTCGCTGAATGTTGATTCAATGTGCAGAGAAAATTCATTAGATTCTTAGAATTTAAATTTCCTCTTCATAATAATTATCTTGAATTGCTTGCGGAATTTAATCTCCAAATTCTTGTGCATAGGCGCATTTGCAGTGACGTAGTATTTGTACACAAATTGCTCGGAGGAGCTATCAATTCTACAGAGTAACATTAACTTTCACGTACCTTCGTATCGGACATGATTATGTAAAATAAAAATAAAATGATATATACAACATTGAAGGAAGAACATACATAAAATTTTAACACTATCTCGAAGGGCGGAATTCATTATTAAGTATAAACCAAAAAAATATTTCTCACCTAGATCCCTAGTAATTTAAAAATTAAAACAAAAATTCATTTATTCGTATCCAAAAGACAAATTCATCTCAATCTTTGAAAAAAAATATAATTATTGTTGAACATACTCCTGGAATTTACACAAACTACAATAACTTTGTAATGTACATCTAATCTTCAAACATTTATTTATTCTATTTCTTTTATCCTCCTCGATCTTGGCTCTGACCGCTTGGCTCAATAATTTGATCAATAAATTCCTCCAAACAAACTAAATCCATTTGTTGATTTATTTTGTCTCAAAAACTGTAACATTGACAAAGAAACTTCAGACAAATTTTAAAAAGTCACTTTGCAAATTTAAGCATTTGTCGTAACGTGGGGCGAGTTTTTGTATTCCAGCTTCATATACTTCTGCCGCTAGTGTATTGAGATCATTCCTATGCCAAATTGCAGCTTCTATCAGTTCTTCATCTCCTTCATTTTTTTTTCCTATCAAAAGGTCTTCAAGTTTTGTTAACAGATAGTAATCTAAAGGAGTTAAGTCTGGAATATTGGTTTAAAAGTTTCCAATTTGAATTGTCGCAGAACTTTTTACGTTATTTGTGCCGTATAAATAAGAACAGATTTCTCCGTCAATTTTGAATCGCCGCCGCATTGTTTTCAATATTGCACAATAGGCATCGGCATTGATAGTGGCTTCACGGATCATGAAGACAATATGCAGTGCACTTCGATGATCTGAGAAAATGATTGCCAGATATTACCATTTTTAATTTTTTGGGTTTGTTTGGTAAATAAGCACAATGCCACTCTATTGATTGTCTGTTACTCTTAGATGTTTCATCATCAGTTACTATGCGAGTTAACAAAGGATCTCCTTCAAGAGAATAACGGATGGGATGGAGTTGAAATGCCTCGATACGTTTCGTTGGATGTCAGGAATATCGTCAAATATCTTCCCTTTCCCAAAAGAAGTCTTCTTGAAAAGATTCCAGGGCATGTGTAGTAAATCTCAGCGATGCCTAGTTTTGGGAGGTGAATATTTCGAAGGACTTTATTGCCAGAGGTTGTTTTACTAGTAAATAGGAATATCTCCTGTAAATATTTGCGCACATAATACCATAAAGTGATGGAAATAATTTAAAAATACGAAAACATTTTGTGAATCTACAACATAGAGTCTTACTAAGACTAAGAAGCTAATATTATTAGCCAAAGAAGTAGTTGTTTCGACAAGTAATTTGCTTTATAGTGTAAGTAAGTCTCATTGTTGCAGATTCACAAAATGTCTGTATTATTAGATTATTAGTCAATTTTCTACAACGAACTAAAGGATTTTAATATATTTTATTATTCGAATAAATTTTGTTTTTAGTACATTCAGGTTTGTTTCGTATTCGCGATTTTAATTGGAGCAAATGTCATGAAAAAACACAAGTTGCTAGGCAGAATACACCAATGAGAAGATAATCTCACTGGTTATAAATGACCTGAGTTGAAGGTCAACTGAAGGGTGCTAAGGAGAATTCCAAAGGGACCCAAGTTAAATTCACAGTCCGCTGACAAGGCGGAGAAGTTGGGCCAAAAAATCAATTATCATACCCAAAGGTATGAGGAACCAAAGCCGCGTGCGGTTACCAAAAGAGCTTTGCCCAGGTCCAGCCAGCCAAAGAAAACCGAGAAAGGATCCTCCGTTATCGACGACGACAAGGGACACAAAAGGCCCTACCCGAAACACAAAGTGGAGTATGGAGGAGCCTTGTATCAATAAGGAATAAGTGGCTTACTCCATTACACCTGCTTTTTATTGGAAATTTAGCACTGGAGGAGCCTTGTGTCAATCAGTGGCTTACTTTAATTGAAGTTTGATGTATAAAACAGACTGCATTACTCCAAGGGCAGTTCTAATGCTCAGAACTTCAGAATTCATCACAGGGAACCCAGCAGCAAACCTAGTAGAAGTTCCCATAAAGAAAAACAAGATATAAGTTGTCATGACCTCGGCTTACTTTTGCTAACAAAGCAAACCATCATCATAAGAGGTAAGTATACTCGTGAACACGGACATCAATAATAGAGGTAAGGAACTTCTTGAATTCATTATCTCTAACAATTTAGATTTTGAATTGACGGGGCGGATACTTGATACAACTCCATAATATCATACAACAATAAATGCGAAATCCTCCCATCTGTGTTGTTTTATTTCAAATTTAGATTTTTTTAATAGAGGTAACAAGCCTACTTTTGTGAATGTAATCAGCTAGGAGGTATGAATCCAGTTGTCCTCTACAGAGATCTTCTTCCAGAGACGTGCCCTGGTGGTACAAGGACTCAAGGTCGCCTCAAGATGCAAGCCAGGAAAAATTTCAACGGTGCAAAGAGAACAAGCAACTTGGATACTTATACACAGGTGCTGTCGTAATATAACAATGAGTTGAGGAAATCGATAAAAGGAAAACGTGGAGAACGTTCTGTGAGGGAGTTACTAATTTAACCCTAACAGCCAGGCTCAATAAAGTCCTGTCCAAAGACCGCTCCAACATCATCGGACTAATAAAAAAAAACTGATGGAAGTTATGCATAGGGACTTAAGGAAAGTCTCAGTGTTCTACTAAAAACGTACTTCCCAGGCTGATCGTCTGTGCACTCCTAAGAAAACACTTCTCAGTCTACTAAAGAAGCATATTCTTACCTACTAGAGAAAGCAAGGCTGGTAGTCTACTAAAGAAGCATATTCTTACCTACTAGAGAAAGCAAGGCTGGTGATCTCATTACCAAAGAAAAACATTGGCAGCTTCCCTGCACTGCTACAGCAGGGGCTAGATAGCTAGCTGCAGGTAGGAAGGCCAAATCCTATCGACCAATTAGCCTTACCTCATTCCTCCTAGAAGTTATGGAGAAAATTATAGATAAGTAAGACATTGCTAGTTGCAAATTCGCTCCATAGGTAGCAGTTTGCCTATAAACCTGGCAAATCCACTGTGTACTTCATAGTCAGGCATATAACAGGCATAGAAGCTACACTGCAGTACGAGTAGATTGCATTAGGTATTTTCGTGGATGCTGAAGGTGCGTTTTACAACACAACGTGTGGAAAATGGGGGCCATAAAAAAAAATTGTCATACCCACAATAACCATATTGAAAACCATAACTGCAAATAAAAAACGGTAACCTTGGTCGACAAAAATTATTGTAAGCAAGGTTATGCCGTCGACATAGCAATTTTCATATGTGGTATGACAACATCGTATCGTCCCTAACCCAAGATGCCCTCAATACTATGGTAAAATACTACTAATAGTAGGAAGCTGAATATCAAAGCTCTCAAAGTAAATGGAAAAGAAGTTGCGCTGTACGATCAAGTAAAATATCTAAGTCTTGGAATCACGAGGGCTATTCACACCACCCCCTCTGTAGCAATGGAAGCTTTACTAGACCTACTTCCCTGCACCAACAAATCAGAAAATAAGGTCTAATGAGTGCGATGAGATTAGCTGGCATAGTACAGAATATAGCTACGAGCACTCAGAAATTCTAAATCTGATTGATCGATAATTCCACAAAATGCGTTGGACGTAATACCGACCAAATTTGATTTCGTATCGCGCTTTGAAGTGAGCCAAGACAGCCTGAACCGAACCAAAAACTAAAACTTAACTCTAATCTGGTTTACAGATCCATTAAAAATGGAAGTAGGAATCAGTTTCTATAGGACAAGGCCCAACAGTCTTACAGGCTGAAACAATAGCCTTGGAAAGATTATACGAAAAAGGGCTACAAAGGGGCACAAATCGGTCTGATCTCAGATAGCCAGGCTGCGCTTAAGAACATCAAAGAGTACAGCTTCAATCCTAAAACTCCTAACTAACTATAAATAAGCTCCGAACCGATTGACTAAGGGCAACAAGTTTACTCTAATGTGGGTACCAGGCCACTTGCTAGGAAAAGAGCTGCGACTACTATGATGATGTGGGCTATCAAAAGCACATAGGAAAGGTGTGGTGGGAAAAAAGATGAAAAACAGGGCACTGGGTAATAAAACAAAAATTGATCTCACGTTAAGCAAAGATAAACTCTTGCACCCCACTAAATAAGAGATAAGATTGGTCATTGGGTCTCCTTATAGGATATTGTCCAGAGATATACCATCTTTACAAGATATGTAAAGTGGACAACACCACTTGTTGTGGAAGAAATGGCAGAGTTCATCCTATGCGTGCCTAGTTCTAACCAACGATAACGCCAGAAAGCATCAGGGCATTCTCTCCTAGGAAGTTAATTGACCTTATCATCAAAGAACGATTTTTGTTGATGAAGCTTCTTTATTAAATCATCAACATATGCCAGCCATCTTAGGGATACAGGACATGCATTCAACAAGAATTTTAAAATACTACATACATGCAACAAAGGCAAGAAGTTAAACCTACTCGAACAACTTGAAATAAATAAATTTTAAAAACGTGGCACTCTACTTAACGACCAATTAGAAGTTAACTATTCATCACTAATCAACATATAATACCATGCTCTTAACTCCTCTCCCCACTTCATCACAATAGTATATAAGATAACAATGTAGTCTCTAATGGCCATTAATCATTTGCCTGGTGAAGCCACTGTGTGGCGAAACATATGTCGCAGTTTCGACATTAAAATCAGTGAAATTACAAACCTAGTGTTTTATTTACCTTATTAATAAAATATCTACGACAATAGTTTCGACTATTTCAATGATAATGATAATGACTTCAAAGAGTCGAAACTATAGTCGTAGATATTTTATTAATGTTGTAAAATCAGTGGAAAAAAAACATAGAAAATAGTGTTTTCTTTCATCCTCATTGGTTGTTATTTATTAAGTTTCATGAACGCCACATATTATTCATTACGTTGTAATAAAAGTTAAAATTTTGGAAATCAAATTCATTTTAAAAATTAACTCCAGAAAAAAACTGAAAATATGATTAAAATCATGTCTTTCCTAGTAATAATATTAAACCATAAAAAGTACCAAAAACATATTGTAAATAACAGAAAATTCATTATTTAAGCAAACAAAAATAGTTGATTATAATTTTGAAAACAGTTAAAATATTTATAAGTCCTAAAACATAAGAACAAATGATGATGAAGCCATCATAATACTTTCCCTATATTTTTCTTGAAAACTATGAGGTTTACGCAAATTGGTCATTTTTAATAATTTGGATTCTTTACAATTAATTGTCATATAAATTTCATGTAATTCCTATAGGTTATTAGCAATAGGCAAACATGTAAAAAATAATATATTTTGAATTTTGGAGGCGTTCACTTCGTAGTACATTTTTAAAGAATAACAGAAAAACGTTTAACTTTTGTATACTACTTTTTACTTTTATACAACACTAGTTTCGAATTACACAGTAATCATTATCAAACTAAGTTATTGTCACTTATTTACTCGCAACAAATGAATCTATCACCAGCTATACCCCTAGAGAAGCACACAAATACTCTGCAAGCAGAGATCGTTGGTCTCATCCATGGGGCAAATGAAATTCTACACCGTGATAGGAACATCCAAATCCGTACAGACAGTAGGGCAGCAATACTAGCAGAGAGTGGTCACAAGATCACCACAACACCCTGAAGCAAGTAACACAATCAAACAGTTTTGAGCTGCGCTGGGTCAAAGGACACAATAATGAAGAAGGTAACAGCAAGGCAGACGATCTGGCGCGGTCTGGATCGACTCTCAGTGGTACCACGGACGCGCCCCCGTCATATGTTTTCATTGACAAGTTTGTGATCATTTATACGTGGGAAGGGTTCTCAAAGTTTCGAAATAATATTATTTAATTTGATTTAGTTATTGGTATCAAATATATTATTACAGTCATACAAACAAGCAGGCTATACATACAATTAAAAATAAAAATATATTACTTGAAAATACAGTATATCCGCATCTAATATTAATTCAATTATCGATCAAATAAGAAATAGCTACTACTACTACTACTACTAAGAAATAGCTACTTCAGATATTACATAAGAATAATTTATTTATAAAAAACAGTTAAAAGTAAAATGACACATAATAATACTACATAAATAAATCTCTAAAAATACGTGACTTTCAAAAAGTTTCACTTTGGGGATATATGGGGGTCTAATAGGGCTACTTTTTAAAATTACTTTCATAATATACAGGGTGTCCCAAAAACCCTAAAAGTATCAAAGTTGTGTTTTTTTTAATGAAACACCCTGTATTTTATTGCATTTTTGGATCCTGCGATAAAAATAAGTGTGTGTAACCTAATTTTCTTGTTTCAAATACTTAAAAAATAATTAAGTTATGCATATCAAATTTACACTGAAATGTAACAATAGATACTATTTTATTTTCCAAGTATAATAAACTTGACATCTTACGCCGGGTGTAAAAAAATTGGAATTAAACAAATGAGAACTTTAAATGGCTATAACTTCATTTATTTAAATGGAACGCTATATTTATTAATTTATCATCAAATGCACGTTTTAATTACCTATCGAATGGTATTTAAATCTTAAGTGTTAAGTCTTCTTGTTTTTATAGAAAACGCCAAAATATTGTTTATTGTACCGTTTCAGTACTTTTTAAGTAAAAATTTTAATGTATCTAGTTTTCTATCGTATTTAAAAACGTCAGATAATTAATTTAGTCTGTTACTTTAGTTAAAAAGGATGTCTTTTGTTATAGTTGTGTTATTTTGCGTTTTTGTGTTAGATCGTTAGTAATCGTTATTGTTTGAACATGGTTGTTGTATGTCATAGTAAAAAATGAAAATTTACACAGATTTTCTTATACTGAGGTTTTTATAACTGACACGTCCAATTTCTTTAAACTGGTTTAATAGTCTCTCAAAAATGGCTAGCTTAGGATAATTTCTTTCGGGAAACCTTTAAGTATAAACTCGACAAGCCAATAAACAATTTTGATGACATTCTCCAAGCATACAAATAATGCCAATCTTTTGAGTAAATCTTCATTTTTTACCAAATAATACAACAGCGATGTTCAAACAATAACGATTACTAACGATCTAACACAAAAATGCAAAATAAGACAACTATAACAAAAGACAGGCTTTTTAAACTATAACAGACTAAATCAATTATCTGACGTTTTTAAATGCCATAGAAAACTAGATACATTAAAATTTTTACTTAAAAAGTACAAAAAGGTGCAATAAACAATATTTTGGCGTTTTCTGTAAAAACGAGAAGACTTAACACTTAAGATATAAATACCATTCGATAGGTAATTAAAACGTGCATTTGCTGATAAATTAATAAATATAGCGTTCCACTTAAATAAATGAAGTTATAGCCATTTAAAGTTCTCATTTGTTTAATTCCATTTTTTTACACCCGGCATAAGATGTCAAGTTTATTATACTTGGAAAATAAAATATGATCTATTGTTACATTTCAGTGTAAATTTGGTATGCATAACTTAATTATTTTTTAAGTATTTGAAACATGAAAATTAGGTTAAATTTTTACAAAATTCAAATTATTTCAAAAACCTTAAGGTTTATGTAATAAAAACCTTATTAAAACAAACACTTATTTTAATCTAAGGATCCAAAAATGCAATAAAATAAAGGGTGTTTCATTAAAAAAAACACAACTTTGATACTTTTAGGGTTTTTGGGACACCCTGAATATTATGAAAGTAATTTTAAAAAGTAGCCCTAATAGACCCCCATATATCCCCAAAATGAAACTTTTTGAAAGTCACGTATTTTGGCCACAATATTCAGTGCCGTATAGCGTGAATAACCCTGTATACATTCACGAAATAAAAACAGAACAAGTATATTAAAAGGTAATGTGTTAAATATGATACAAACTAGACAATTGTATTAAAGTAAGGTTTATGCAAGATAAAATAAAGGCATGTTTGTTGTATATTGAATAAAAATATTTAATTTCAGAGGCTCTATGGATTCAAACAATATCGCTAACATCACGACTAAAGAATTCATCCAGTGTGTCAAATACTTTTGATAGAAGAAACATTATTATTAAAAATTTATATTCTCGTAATAAGAGATTTTTTTAGCAGCTTCTTAAACAACTTAATTTCAAAATAGTCTCAGCTAGAGCTGTAAATGTTATTTTTAGATCGGGTTAAGTAGCTGTGATGATTGTGTCTATTAAATTCGTTTTCATTTTTCTTGACATATACAAGATATTCATGTATGAAGATATAAGGTAAGGTAAGAAGTCATTGCATTGCTTATATTGTTTGTAATTCTTTCCCATTGAAGATATACGTTTGTATGCATTTCAAGAAGCTTCCAGTCTGCTGCATTAAGTAACTTGTAAAATTCAAGTTTACCTTTGAACGTATAAGGTCTACATGATTTTTTATTTATAGTGATGGGGGTCATATTGAACATGTATAGTAATCCCTAAGTGATCAGACAACGCAGTATCCATACTACCAACTTGAACAGTTATTAACGTTACTAAAAATGTTTGATAATGACTAGTTGATAGTCGAAACTATAGTCACATGTAATTTGTTAAATAAAAAGTGGTAAAACAAAGTGATCCTGTTTTCTTTCTTCAGTTACTAAATACATTATCAATGCAGTTGTTAGATCTTGTATTAATGGTACCTAATTTGGTTAAATTAAAACTTCTTGTCAATCAAGGTAGCTTCTAATTTATTATTTAAGATGTATTAGAAAATGCTAAAGCAATTCACATAGAAGTTGAAAGTTTCTTGTATTCCTCATGATCATTTTCCAACTATAATAACAGCACAAAATACGTTACTTTAATATTATTTATAACATGTGACCGCAGTTTTTAGTTATGTAATTCCAAAGACCGCCCCGATAAAGTTTGGGTTTGACGTAGATATTAAAATAAAATTTCCAATATATAATCGTTTTCATCAAAATCCGTGGCTTATCTATGACATGAAAAATTATCGTACGCGAATAATCGTGTGCTTATCAAGCAGGATAGTGGACATTTTTATCAAGTAAAAAATGATTCATCTTCCAAAAAATACAGTTTATTTTATATCGTTTAATTATGACTAACACAAACGGATACTTGAGGTTTTGTGTATTGGTGAATTCAAAAGCCACTTATAGCAAAAGTATTAAAGAGTTATAATAATTATCACTTATTTTCTTGCTTTCAATTTTTTTTATAATGCTCTCCTAACTAGACAAAATCATTATCAAAGGGACAATTAAAGATTATTATTAGTTTAATAATTAAAATAAATTAAAATTTTGTTCTTTTTAAAAGTATATCGATAGTTTTAATGTGTAATGATAAAAATCTAATATTTTGTCTAAATAACAAGTATCACATCTGAGAGAAGTTGTCATTACCGTCATATACTCCCTCTGTCATATGACACCATATTAAATTTCAAACTGATTCATAGATTAATTTTTAGTAGGCAGCCAGTTGTATTACACGCGTTTCTTGTTTCGCGAAAAAATGATAGAGCAATATTGGACCCTAATTTTTAATTTTAGATGAAAAAACATGCGAAGAAATAAACCCTTCACCACCTTCACCGTACAATAATTGTTCAATGAATTTAAACGTGGTCGTAAATTTTATTTTGACAAGGAGTCTCCGGAAGAAAATCATTGAAAACGGACAGCGACATTATTCTTGCTGTGCCAAGGTCGTAGGTATGCCATATAAAACAGTAATTAATATTTTATATGGAACTTTAATAACGAGACTGTCAATTACGAAGTTTGTAAGAATTTTTGCGTCGAGTTGACATCGTTGATGAAACCTGGATCCATTATTAGACCAAACGCCAGCTAAAACAATGGATTTTTTCAGTCAATCTGCTCCTAATAAGCCAAAGGCGGTCCTATCTGCTGGAAGAAATAAGAGCACATTTATTTTGGAATTCCAAGGGATTAATCCTTATGGATTTTTGCAGAAATAAACAACGATTACGGAGCAGAGTATTACAGAAAATTTATAGACCGATACAATTCAAAATCCACATCCACTGTACTCACTCAACTTGGTTGTCTACGACTTCTTTCTGTTCCCTGGCAAGGAAACATGGCTCGATGAAAAAAATCAGTTCAATTATGGAGGTAAACAAAGCAATTTTGAATAGTTTATGGAGGAAGTATGGAACTAAAAGGAGTTTACGTTACCCAAAGAACTTTTTTGTTTAGCTTCCTGCATGAACGCTATGAACCTTAGGGGCTCGGGTGTTTGTCAATAAGTTATCTCTTTAGTCGCAATGAAGCGCTTTTGGGAAGGAGACTGTACGTTGTGCGTGCGTGTGTTTTACAAAATAATGTGATTAGTCGACTGCAGGCCGTATAAAATTCTGGCGTTGACCATCTGCCGACACTAAAGAAGACCACAATATGGATCCCCAGCAAGTCTAAAAAACCGGAAACGGTTTGGAGGCAGCTGGGCTTCCTAAACAAAGGTATCAATGTGGCAAGGTGGTGCACCTTTCTAACAAAGCCACAGGAGAAACCGGAAGGACCTGGTGATGGGAGTGGACAAGGCGGATGCCGAGGCCATCGTAACTAAAGGGATGAAGTTGAAGTATATGTTCAGCGACATCCCTGTAAAAATGAAGAAAGAACAATGAAAGAAATGGCTCACAGACACGTGTGTGCGAGACTTCAATGGAGGTCGAGCCCAGAGGCACCGACCGGGACCGTTAGGCAACTGTTGCGTGAACCGACCACCCAAATAGCCGAGGCATTATAATAACCTTCAATTGACCATGCAATAAAAGAGAAAGGAAAAGAGAAAGTAAAAAAAAAATACCCACAGAGGTAATTCAATGCAACATGTATCATGTATTAACCCTGGGAATTTAAAAACAAGGCTCATGGTCTAAGCCAGCGGTTCCCAACCTTTTTTAATTACTGTACCTCCTTTCAAGTCAGTTATCTAGCTTGTACCCCCACTCACCCCTCACGACCATATAAAAATTGCCTAAATTTGGATATTTTGTATTATAGGTGTACATTGAAATTAAAAGGCTTATTATTTTTATTACAGACGAACAGAGTATATTTATGTTTACATCTTATAAAAAAAAACGCAAATACAACAAAGTTAAACAACTAAAATCACAGAAATAATTTTATTAATAATTGTTAATTGGTCTTTTATTTCACATTCCTCTGTATTAATGTGATCCTTGTCCTTGCTTTGTGGCACATAATTTTTTTATATCGGGTTCCACCGATGCTAAGTATAACCTTAAATCTGAATCAGCATTCAACTTATTGCGATATTTATTTTTTATGAAAACGTACGAAGAGAAGGTCTTTCTACTAGCTCTGTGCTGGTAAACGGCAACAAAAACTTAAGTGCTTTATCGGAAATGAGCCCAAATTCATTGTTAATGGCTGCCCAAAAGTTAAGAAGTCCTCTTGTTTTAAACTGGGATTTTAAAGTGGTGTCACTTGACAATTCAATTAATTCCTCCTTTTCTTTTATTGACAAATTAGCTACTTCAAAGTATTCATTTTCAAATGGATTTAAAATCCAATTATTCATGTTGTCAGGTTTGGGAAAATACTTCCGAAATGCTGATTTTAAACCTTCCAAATGTTCAACAATTTGTTGATGTATTATTGGGGAGAGTCGTAGTTTGTTCTCCGATAAAAAATTATACAAATTTTCAAATACTTCAGGCTGGCCCTTTTCAATACAAGATTTCCAAAAATCAATTTTTTTCATCATAGATTCAATTCTATCCGAAGCACCGAAGATCGTTATCGAGTTATTTTGGAGTGTTAAATTTAATTTATTTATTTGTAGAAAAATATCTGATAAGTACGCAAGAGCGTGGAGCCATTGTTCGTCATGCAATTTAGATGACAACTCAAAAGGATGATCTTCAAAAAAAATTTCGGCTAAGGACTTTACCATGAGATAGCCACCTCACTTCTGTATGAAAGAGCAACGTAGAATGAACACTTTCCATCTCGTGGCACAGAACTTTAAAACATCTTGAGTTTGTGGGTCTTGATTTTATGAAATTAACCACTTTTACAGCTTCATCAAGTACAACTTTTAAATCACCAGGAAGGTTTTTAGATACTAAATTTTGTCTCTGGATGCAGCAGTGGCTCCAATTGATATTAGGAGCTACTCTTATGACATGACCTCGAAGGCCAGAGTAAATGCCTGACATAGATTTACCACCGTAGGTACATAATCCACAACATTTAAACCAATCAATACCATTGTCTTTGAAATAACTATTAATAGCATTAAATATATCCTCACCTCTTGTGCGTTCTGTCAACATATGACAAAGTAACAAATTTTCCTCCGGTTTGTAATCGATCAAGTATCGTGCAATGACTAGCAAAATTGCCAAATTGGTGACATCTGTACTTTCGTCAACTTGAATAGCAAACAATTTACTATTTTTAATTCTGCTAATAATTGTCTGCTCAACATCATCAGACATATCTTGAATTCTTCGAGATATTGTGTTGTTCGAAAGAGGAATGTTATTTATTTTCTTTCCTTGTTCTTCCCCGAGCATACAACGAACCACATCTTTTATACAGGGAAGAATCCAATTCTCGGCCATAGTGTGATTTTTGTCACATTTGGCAATACGGTAACTGACAGGGTAACTAGATTAAATGGCGTTTTCCAGATCTTTATTTGATGCTAGTATGTTATTCTTACTTTTCTCCAAGCGTTTAAAAAAGCTAGGGTCCTTATTTTTATAATTATCATGTTTGGTTTGTAAATGTCTTAAGAGTAAGGAAGGTTTCATGCAGCCATTTGATAATATGTCTCCACATATTATACATTGTGGTTTAGGGCAGTTCTCATCTCCTACATATGAAAATCCATATTTAATGTATTCTTCGCAGTACTTTCTCCTTTTCTCTTTTTGTCCTGATAAAGATTGGTCATTTTCATTTAGTTGCTCCCGAATTTGGGAAGAACTTGCCAATTGAAAGTCTTCTACATTCGGTTGTAAATCTCTTTTCTTGTTCCGCTTGCCAACCACTTATCCATACCTAAGGATTAGGAAATTAATAAAAATATTATAATCTGTTTATTTTTGAAAGAAATTACCAAATCTGGTTACTTTAGTAACTATTTGGGTGTAATCCTGGCTTTTTAAAGTGACTTTAAATAAATATTGAAAATAATACCGAATGACACTACTCTACGACACTAATGCCGCTGGAGCTGACTTTTCAAGACGTACGGGCAGTGGGGTAGCCGGCGGGAACTGCCATGACCACTTTTTAAGTCTGGTTCGGGGTTCCGGCGACAGTATGTTGCTGTTGGCCGCAACGGCCCCCCTCTTTTATGAATTTCAATGTCACGGTTAGTTCGTCGTAAAGAAAATACAAAAAATGAAATCCAAAAGAGAAGTGTGCCGGGTGCGGCCGACAACAACTGTCGGCCGCATCAGCGGAACCAGACCTTTACCGAGCACAGCAAATACAGCAATTTACACATCTTCCGCCGACGGGCGACAAAGTAAACATTTTTGGCGCGTACCTGATTTCTTACAGTTAGAGCTTGTACTAGATTTTTATTTAGTAAAACATATTTTGCCGCCATAACAACTTTTTTTGGAGTACCCCTAAACAAGCTATGGCGTACCCCAGGGCCGCCATATGATGCCCTAACAGATATAACTTCATCCACCAAAGCCATGGCGGGTAAAGTTATTCTTGGAAGATGAGAATAACTACGTGACATTAGCATCAGCATACCTTTCACAAGAAGTTTCCAACCCGCCCTCAACTCCGGAGCTGAAAGCACTAGTGGTGCACTGTGAGAAGGAAGACGAGGGACCCACAAGTGCGTGGTGTTGCACAGAACTTGAGGTGCTTGAAAACTAAGCAAGAAAGACAAACAACTGAATCATGAATTCGCAAAATGATTCCGAATGCTAAGGCAAAAAAAGAGAGAAGTCTGTAGGCTTTTTGCTCCAAAGTGTAAACGCATCAGAAACCTCACAATTAAAACTCATTACCCTTAAAAGGGAGGACGGTTCATACACGGACTCACCTGAAAACATGAGCAAACCCATTTCCCGGGCAGTACCTTCAAACAGGAGCGGAGCCACAGCGGGCTCTAGCGTTACCAGAGAAAGGGTAGGCTGGCAATGAGGAGTTTCTCACCATACAAATTCCCAGAGATGGATGCGACTTATCCGGCTCTCTTACAGTGGGGCAAGGATGCTATCCAGCTTCACTTAAATGCAGGGGAGTTGGCATTCTTCTAGACAAAAAAACTAAACTGGAATGCCCATCGGACGGAGAGATCTAAGAAAACGTACACAGCCCTCTTTCAATGCAGACAGCAACAGCCGTAAGGTTCCTAGATCAAGTTCAACCAAACGCTCTTTTGAGCGCGGCAGGAGCCACGAGAACAACACCAATAGCGGCTATGGACACCACAAAATCTTAGATGCCGGTGGACAATGTGCCACGAAATACATATTCTCTTGAAAGCTAAATAAACTTGAGATAGAAAGACTTAGGAGTAGAAAGCAAAACAAAGACATTCATACATACACGTATAAATACGGGTCGTCAAAAAAACAGGGGCAGGTGTAGGAATTTTCTGAAAAATCTGTCCCTGAAAAATAGTACTGCACTAGGTAAGACAATGAGCGCACCAACAACAGTGGAACTCGTGAGTATACTATATGCAGCAAAGGTAATCTCTGACAAGAAGAAAAAAAAACATACACATCATAACGGACAGCAGAGCAGCTATTTTGACAACAAAATTACCCTATGCTGAGAAAAAGGACACAACAACAGCAGAAGTAACAGAATAGCAGATGGTTTGGGAAGGAAAGCATCCGGACGAACGATATGCGGATCGGACCCCTTCCTGCCACCCTCCTTTCTAGACTTGATTACCCTACTGAAAAATGAACCAAACGGATGCCACAAGGAGCGATGGGACAACATACCTGACTGTAGGGTTTCAAAAAATTTCATCGCAATGAACACTAAAACGGCCAGATACTGTATGCAACTGTCCAGAGAAAACCTACCGAGTGTACAATCTGCGTGAATTCACAATAGGAGAGGGATGTCTAAAGTCATCAGACATCCTAAGAGTCCCTTTTGCTGCAGTCCTGGTGTTTGCCAATGCCTTGGGTTAGTCCAGAAGATTCTGCAATATTCGATATTTTCGACACTTTAATGAGGCACCAAGCATACCTCTAGTTCGAAAATGGATGAAGAAGTTTGAAGAGATCGGTACAATATTGGAAAAACCAAAAATGGGTCGATTATGATCATCAAGAACGGTAGAGAACGTGGTTAGTGTTAACCAGTCTGTTAGTGGCGATCCGAACCTTTGAATTCGCAAGCACTTGCATAGATTGTCATTACACCGTATAGTCATCAAACATCTAAAGCTGCATCCTTATAAATTCTATTGGTACACGAAATAAAACTCTGGTTAAAATAAAATTTTCGGTGACAAATTTATCTCCAGAAGAGGTGATATAAATTGGTTTCCAAGCAGTCCTGACTTAACCTTTATAGACGTTTTCCTGTAGAATTAACTCAAATCTAAAGTTTACCAACATCTCTGGCGCATTTGCAAGATAATATCCATCACGAAATAGCAGCCATCACAACGTCTATCTGCTGAGCCGTCATAAGAAATTTTAGTGTTCGAACATTTTTAAGAAATAAATTTTTAATTTGCATAGTTTAATAAATTCACATTTTCTATATATGGCTTACTTTTTTTAATTGGTCCACTAAATATAAACTTCCTTTTAGGGCACCGTGTATTATGAAAAAATAATATGTGTATTTGTTGATCGACCCTCGTATCAAAGAATAAACAAGCTATTTGGCCATTTCCAAAACAGTACGATCTCTATTGAGGGATATATCCGCCGATATACAATGAAAACATTGATTTGCCCTTGATCTTTCTTAAATTTAACATATTTGCATCGACTTTACTATATAGATCCGCGCGTCCCTAAAATAATTTATTCATATCTTATTTTTTGTTTGACAGACTCTAAACAAAATGTCATATATTTTTATTGTTGATTAAGGGTCTATGAGTTTGGTTATTATTTCAGAATTGTAACTTTCTATAAAGTCTTTGAATTTGATGATTTAAAACGTTTTACAAAAATATACATAAATTTGACAATACACCATACATACTAATTTAAATACCATAAAAACTTCACTAATTATAAACGCAAAACTTAGATTTAAATTTAAATATTCAATTATTATAATGACGACAGATTAATTATTGTATTGTATTTAATATTAATCTAACATGCATTACATAAATAAATATATAATTATACTAACAACGTAGGAAAAAAATATATATATATATATATACAAATAATTTTCACTGCATGTAAAAGGGTGAAGTTCACTCGTACGAATGATCTTCCACTCGAACCCGCTATATATTAGTTTGATAGATAAAGATGGCAAATCTTAGTTTTTTGATGATTGTATTATTTTCCAATTTCAATTTATTCAATATTACTATAATCTGTAATCACATTTTTCAACTTTTTAAGTTATTCCTATTTAATCGTCATTTTGTAAAAAGAGGATTTTTAGTAAGTATTATCATCTTTCTAAGTTCTGCTCTTTATTTTGATTAAATTGTAACATTAAGACGGAAATTGATTTTAGTGTGAAATTTAGTTAATCATTTATAAAAACAATAAAATATTATGAATAATACTTCATTTGGTATACAAAATTTATTGTTTCATTTATATAATGATAATAGTAAACTTACCAAGGTTTCGTTTCGTTATTTCCGGAAAACATTATCGTTGAATACCCAAAATATGTAGATTTCTTACTATATATTCCCATTCTGCTATGGGGATCACTATACACAATAGGAAATTGCGTGTCATAATTGAAACAACTGCAAAAATAATTATTTAAAAATAATAATAGGCAAATCCGCACTACCATTTTAGCAACAGTTAAATTACTAAGAGAACAAAAATCAAACAGCGAATGCAATGAAATTATCTAAACCGCTTCCGTTTAGACGCTAGGTGCTTGGAGGTCGCCCCCTATCACTTTTTTATGGTATTTTTAATACAATTATTCACAAACGAATTCTTTATGATTTAATAATCTAATCTAGTTATATATTTGCATTGTGTAGACTAAAAGTAGTGTTAGAGTTATTTCGCATAAGTATAATCATAACAGTTATTATCATGGTTTAAAATAAAACGTGACGTAAAAATATGGCTTCCTGGATTTATTTTACTATCTTCAACGCGAAAATAGCAAGAAATTGAGTTTGATTAATAATCACTCTTTCACTCACTCTTTCCTGTGGTGGAAATGTCACTACGTTTAAATCGCAACACCAAGAAGGGGTAGGAATTTTATGACCAAACTTAGCACAAACGTTTAAACGTTAATTGAAATATAATAACTATGAAAATATAGTAAATTATTAAAATTTGAAGAAAGAAAAAAAAACATATTTTTTAACTGATTAATAAATAAACAGTATGATATGAACTAAGTGATTTTTTTATATTATTAATGGAGGTCCGCCCTCCATTAGTTACACACTTACAAATCGGTCCTTAGAAACCCTTGCTATATGGGGACAGAAAATGTCTTGCTGAAAAAGTGAGTCAATTGCAGAAGAAACGGAAGAACCCCCATGTCCACACATCGATGGGCATTCACATTGCCTCGAATGAATACTTTCAGAAGTTATAGCCCCCATACCATAATCCATACAGTTTGGCGCACAAGCCTCTCAACAGAATATTCCATGTTGTGACGTCTTCGTGTTTCTGGCCCTCGTCACCGTGCAAACAAAATCGTGATTCATCACTAAACACCACTCTATGTCACTCTAGATTTCAATGCAGTCACAACCTACACCACTCAAAACATTGCTGTCGATATTCTAGTACTGGAGAATCGGTCTCTTGTTGCCAAGTCGAAGATGGCGGTCTTGAACCTCATTTGTTCTTCTTTGTATCTCGATTTCTCTTCAGCGACGATTCTCGCCCTCTCTATATATCTGTCTGATAGAAATGCATGGCGATGGATTAGTTTCGGTTAAGGCTATTAAAATATTACTAATAAAAAAACACTTTCTCGCAAAGTAACGATACGACCCCTGTTGAATTTGCTTTATTGGCGGTAATTTTCACGTTGGTGTACTCCAGGCTTAATCACACTTTCAAAACAAACGATGAAAATCCAAAACAGCAATCGCTGGGCGATAAATTTTAAACCCTTCTTGGTGTTGCGAGTCTTTAATTATTACTTTAATTGAATTCATTCGTCATAGAAGTGTAAAGAAAGTAATGAGGATTAAAACTTGAGACCTTGCATATTTATTTAGAGTAGCTAAATATTTCGGTTCAATAAATATCTGGAAAAACAACAAAAACAAAAACGCTTTGTTTCAAAAATACTATAGACCAATTACATATCATAAATGATGTTTCTAACAGCAATAATTTACACGTTAAAAATTGGTGACAATTTTTGGATTGATTGAGTTACGTGAAGATGATAATAACTTGATTAAAACAATTAGAAATCTTCACTATTTTATTTGTAGCCATTTTAAATTTATTTCTTGTGTCATCGTAATAATTTGTGATTATTATAATACTTGTGAATCTTTAAAACAACAACGTTCGTGTGAAAGATATTACCATAAAGGTGCCATCTATTGTCTAAGCATTTGCACCTTTATGGTAATATCTTAATTGATGGGTAATCCGGAGAATTAAATACTCAATAGTAAAACTCGTTTCCCTGTCTCCAACTGCGATAAGCTGATGAGATCCAAAATAGATCGAAAGCGGTCCGCGGCTGTTGTTGACAGGGAACAATAATTAATGTTCGTGTGAAAACTTCTAAAATCCTAGTTAGCACTTACTACAGTTTTGTGTTTAAGGGATAAAATACGTTTTATTGCATTTAAACTTATTGCTAACTATTATGAAAAACATTATAAAGTGAAAAAAAAAAAATGAGGTTGACAAATGTTTCTAGTGGAACGTGATACGGAAAGAGCAATAAAGAGTGAACTCTGCGCCAAGGCTCAATATGCTCTGATAATTTATTAAGAATAGTCTTTTTGCATAATGTGGAATTTAAAAAAAAAATGTACAAATTTTATAAAGCTGTTTTTATGCCTGTTTGTGAGCAAAGTATCTTAAAAACCAGCATGAATTCAGTATGAACTGAAGCTTTAACTAAAGTGACATGAGAGAAAATAAAGTCTATTATTATTATTTAAAAAAAATTAAACGTAGACGTTACATAACAGAAGTTTAATTTTTAAAATAATGTTCTTTCAATAATAAATAATAACTTTTAATTAAACAATTTCAATAAATCAATACAACTTACCACAATGTTACTCCGGTATTACTATATTGTACTAAATAAAGTAAATATTTATTACAAAACATCAAAACGGTAAAATAAAATACATTGAGAAATAAAATAATTTTAATGTTAATATCAGTTCACAAAAATTTATGTACAATCAGCAACTGAACAAATCCATAAACACAGTTGTAGTACACGATTCATATCTGAATACAAAACACAAACTTTCTTGATATAGAGAGTGTAATCAGTTCTGTGTACTATCAGAGGCAAGAGCAGTTTACACAAAATCCAGATAATCACTTAAAACCAAAAATCACCTAGATCTCATTTAAAAATAATTGCAAGGAAGTATATGCCTCTGACAAAGTATTATTGTATGGTTTTGTTTAGGATAAAAGTAAGCATTATGCATTCCTAGTAATACAGTTCAATATATTTATATAAAAAATTATTCTCAATTTAATTTTAAAATACCTCTGAAATTTTAACAGCTTACTTACACTCGATTAATGTGATTAATCAAAGTTTGAGAATGAAACTTAGCTTAGCTGCTTAAAAAAAATATTTAAATATAATATATGTATATAATATATATATTGTATATCACAACGTAAACTAAAACTCTAATTATGTTTACCACTAGATATGTTGTTAATGAAAAGTGGCTTCAATTGGAATCAGAGTCAATGCCGATTTGTTTACGCATATTCATCCTTGCTTTTTTGACACGTTTTCTGAACTTCTCGTATTTGTATTCATCTTCTGAACTATCACAAGGGTTCTTGTGGATGGCCCTTTGCTTTGAGTATCCAGACGAGGAACAAGGACCGGTCGCGAAACCACTATCAATTTCACACTCAGTTTGTCTGCGTTGTTTAACAGGTGTAGTCAATTCATAATCACTGTCACTTAAAGAACTCGTATAATTTTCGTAAGAGTTATTGGCAGAGGAAGTAGACGCGTAATCCTGATTCCTGAGAGCCACTACATTTGTGTTGTTCCCATTGCTTACCTCTAAAACATTGATATACATATCTTGAGAGCCATTTAATGGGGTAGGAAGTATGTTGATTAAGTTTTCTGGTGCTCTGACTTCAGTGCACGCAGCTATATTAGGTGAAACTTCCTCATCAGAATCTTGTTCGATTACCCTAAATACCGGAGTGCTCGATCCAGTTATCCCTGTACTTGTACTAGGAACATCAATTGATTGATTTTGGCTATCAAACTCCCTCACTGATTGGCGAGTCCTGTATTTTTTGTAACGCATGCGCTCCATCTCGAACTTATTACCACTATGGTTCTCCTTTTCTGAAGTACTGACTGAAGGTGAAACAGTTCTTGTCCTCTTTCCACTCGTTTTTCTAGAACTGCTGTTACTCTTGCTACATTTCGATTTGCACTTTTTTGATGTCGACTTGCGTTTCTTGTGCTTTTCCCTTCCATTATTTCTGTAAATAAGATTAATTTTAGAAGTCGATCACAGTTAGTAGAAGCACCTTACCTTTGTACTAAAGTTGATGACTTCCAATGCGCCATTTTTGCTAAACGGTTTCTCTTTTGAGCAATCAGCTGAGCTATTCTATTAGGTTTGTGTTTCTTAGATGAGTCTTCTGCATTTTTTCTACATCTCAATAAGGATTCCCATGACAATCTTATTCTTTCCTACATCAAAAATAATTAATCATAATTCTTAAAGTCATAGATAATGATAGAATTGTAGTAAAGTACGTAAACATTTTAATAAAAACTGGAGTTTAAATAATAGATATTATTATTATATTATTTTCTATGCTACTAAAACAATTTTGATGATTATTAATAACAAAATAAAAAAATTACTTTACTTCGATTAACTACCATCAGGGAAGCATAATATGTATATGGGCCATATTTATTATATATGTAGTATTGGTCATATAAGTCTATGAAAAATGTATTGATAACATACTTGGCATATGCGTCATTACTGTCATATATTTTTTAAAGATTAATTATTACTTATTGCAAATTCTTCACAAACATAAAAAAAAATAAAATTAACATCATTTTGGGACCCAGATGATATTTTCCCATTTTTCAGTGAGGTTCCTAATCTTTTGAATCTCATCACATCTAATTTTCAAGCTTATGTGAATTTATTTATTTCTGTGATGAAGGTAACAAATTTTATAAATAATTTCTACAACTATTTTCTAAGTTTTTTTGATATATTTAAATTAAGTTTAAACATTGCCCAAGATTTTGTTATGATTTTTTAAGTAAATAAAATCAGTGTATTAAAAATTATTGATTGCAGAGTACCTCTAATGGCTTTGTAACTAATAACCAATAAATATTCTCGTGCTGGCCAAGACCGCATTGTATAATTTTCTCTATACAAATGTGTGCGTTGCAAAGGCTTATTTCTGCATGCAAATGATCTCTTTTTTGAAGAATCCTATATAAAGAAGCAGTTACTAGAGATACTGGAAACGAAAATATTTCCATTGCACAGGAACGCAAATTTAAACTAAAATACCAAAACCGGGCCTGGGACAGCATTAGGAGAATCCGCTGAGGACCACCTAGTGGGGGCTGGGGATGAGAGTTTGAGGTCGGTCTCTCATAAAATTTAGTGAAAGTTAAATACCATAAAAGGTCATAAACGCCCTTTATTTTTGGGACAACTATAGTTTAAAATTCCTAATTGAATAAATGCGCCATGACAGTCATCGCGATATCCAATACTCACAATTATTCTTACGGCACGCCGACCCCAAATTAATAGGCCGTAGGTGATGGCTTTGGCACAAGGAAAAATAATATTCTCAAAGAATTTCAAGACAATTCCGTAGTTAACGTAGTAAGTAAGTGGATTTGGATATTTTATTTGAAATTTCAGATTCATGAAACTGCCAAGATAATTTGGAATCCAAGTGAATACCGAGAAACTTTGCATGGTTTGTGGGTGTTTTCCTTTTGAGGGAAAATGTTAAGGTAATTGACTTTCCAGAACATAAACAAATTTAGAAACAAACTTTTCAGATTAACGACCAATAATCTCCAGACATTCATTTTCCAAAAAATAATGTTAACCTTTTCTACTAATTCATTTATTTAAGACATTTTCCAACAATCCTATTTTGTAAATTGAACTGTTTGTTCGAAATTTTTGTCTTGAAAAAATATAATTTTCTAAACAGTTCAATTCTTAATTAAAAATGCTTTAAAGATTTCATAATTTCATTATTATCTTCTATTCAGTATTGTATTTAATAAAAAAATTACAATTTATTTAAACATGCTCTTACCTGAACTAATGTATCACTGTCACTATCGGAGGTAAATGTAGCCTCAGATTGTGACTCCCAGCCTTCAATCTCTCTCTGTATCAACGAATCAAAGAACGCCATCATCCTAGAATCCTCTCTCGTAGAATGGTCACTGTAGTCATGTGAAATCCTATGACCAGAATGGCCCACTAAATATATATAGTCATCATGAGAGA
The DNA here is from genome assembly GCA_963969525.1 of Ontholestes murinus. Lineage (NCBI taxonomy): Eukaryota > Metazoa > Arthropoda > Insecta > Coleoptera > Staphylinidae > Ontholestes > Ontholestes murinus. The sequence goes on from OZ018387.1 coordinate 59,351,570, forward strand.
ACACTGTCCTTTGAGATTCAATATTATCCTTTTTGAGTGATCCTTGCCAAGTACCAATGTGCATTGTACTCCATAACTAAATAAGTATGTAATTATTTTAGATTATTCAGTAAAAATTTTTGATTTATATATCCATATGATAATAAATCATGCTTATGCAAAAAAAAAACAATAATTATAACAGTAACTATAATAACTCATAACCAAATACATATACAAAAATTTAAAAGTATAAAATGTTTTCAATAGTCTTAATCTAGAGTCACTACAGATTATTGGTCATCAAATTAAGAACATCAAAATGCCCAAAAGTCTTATAATATTTGGCAAAATTATTGTTTCCAATCATTAATGATTCTGACGTGTAAATATTTCATTAGTTTTTGTTATTGGTGTTATAAAGTAAATACTTGCCTTTATCATTTTTTCAACACCAGAAGATGCAATGATATTGTTTTGTTTATTGTAACGGACTTGATTCACTATCGATCTGTGCCCCCGCAAAACCACATGAGATTGTCCCCAGTCGGCTAAAATTATGGAAAAAATAATAAAAACTAATCAGTTATTTAATTAAATCCTACCGTGATCTTCGGGAATTTTCCACATGTACAAATTAAAATCATCGGACCCGCTCAATATATATTCATCGTTTTCGCCAGCGAAACAGCATGTCTTCATTGTACAGGAGTTGTAATATTGTGGATGGTAAAATTGGCAAATTGCGTTTTTGCTTTGTGTTGCATATAACACGGGAGGAAGTCTGCGGCGTAGAGCCAAAATGTGGCTACCTGTAGAATTGAAGCAAGCACTTATGCCACTGATATCGCCTGCTTCTTTATCGTAATGAATTAAACACCTGTAAACAAATTGTTGGAGTTAATAATATGCCTACTAAATGAATTTGAAGCAAAGTTTGTTTATAAAAAATAATACTTTTCATTAAAAAGTGTTTAAATAAGAACCCAAAATTCGAGATCAATTCAAAATTATAAATATGCACCATATGTGGTAGTGGTATATCTATTGCTCGTTAAATTGCCATAAAATACACATTTGGTTACGGTTTCTTAAATTCAGTTTGTTCCTCCTTTGAATAGTGGTGCTGAAAAGTCATATTTGGTATATAATAATAATTTCATTATTGTGTATGTAAATGGAAGTGTTCCATTTTACATTTTTAGTATCCATCTATATCTTTCAAATATACCTCGTAACGAATTTTATAAATCTATAATAACTACATACGATAAACATTTCATTTGAATAAATATATATTCTAATGAAATGAATGCTAAATTTTATAAAACAATAATAATAAACTTTCTTTAAATTTGCATACCAAATAATATTGTACACTTACTCTTTAGGTTTCCGTGCATCCCATAGAGCAATTCCTTCCTCAGAATTTGCAGTGACAAGGAGTGCTGGATTAAGAGGGTTGTACATTACAGAATGGAAGCCCATTTTATATTTGGCAAGACATAAGGGATCTGAAATTTAATATTATCATATTAAGACACACACACGTTTTATGTATTTTAGATAAAGAGTGAAATAAATATTATTTTATTATATTAATTAATAGATCTATGAAACATGAATGTGCAGATTGTTTAAAAAAATATCAGACTGCAATAATATATTATGAAAGCAATCGACCTTTGATCCGTTTTATATTATTGCTATTCTTTCGTAGTTTAGAGATTGCAAAGTATAATTCCATAAATGCATTTCAGATTAAGGCTTCAGAGCCCCCAAATTGATGGAATATTAAAAAATTGCATGATAAGTTTGTGTTTGTAGATACGGATTATACTGGCCGCCACAATAGCACTACATTAGGAAACAACTACATATTTCTGAAGGAATCCTGAGCAAATATGGGTTGCATCAGCTTGCATCGGAAGTGTGTATTATTGATACAGAATAAATAATAGAAAATATTACTCCCTGTATCTACTGTTGCCCAACAAAACGAAAATACTTAATGAATTTAAAAACTCATCAAGAAAAGAAACAACTTGAAAATATACACATAAAGAAACTAATGAGATATAATGTGATTCAGTTCTTATAAATTAGTGGATACATAAGTGTAACGCCTTTTTAGGTTTAGCTTATAAAAAGATACCAATGCGGCAAGACTACACTTTTTTTAGTTTAGTTAGAAGGGGTTTCTTAATATTTCATGAATTGACATCTGACAACCGACGCCCCTAAGGTATAGTTCGATTTTATGTCATTAGAGTTACTCAGAATATTTTTATGTCCATGCCCATTTGTGTTGTTTACTCTGACATGAAAAAAATATGTCGATTTTACCACTTTTGACGTGGATTATCTCAACAACAGTGCATCGATACAATTCGACTTTTGACGACGAAGCACCATCAAAAAGAGAAGAAATACGAGTATGGTTTTTAAAACAGATGTATGATATCGTAACAGGTGACCAATCATAAATATATGCGTATGAACTCGAAAGTAGTTCACTGTATGGGGTTTTCAAGATGTGCCAAAACGTTATTGGCGCACGAAGCACTTCGGAAAAAAACTAGGTAACTATAAAGGTATAGTTATGCAATGTTAGGTGGTCAATTCCAAATAACCATTTGTTTGTCACAAGTCTTCGAAAAAATAAGGAAAAGCAATCGTCGAAGAGGAATCAGTCTCCACTAGGATAATGCGAGCTCTCAGATATCGGCTGAAATAACATACTATTTGAGAACTGAAAAATTGATGGGTTATCCGCCGTATAGTTCTGATTTCAATTTCATCCAATGACGTTTTTGGATTCGCGCAAATCCAAAATAAATTACAAGGTCAACACTTTTCGATACCCGAAGTAGCGGTTGATGCGTTAAAAATTCATGTTTTAGAGATACCTCAATTGGAGTGGAAAAAATGCTTCGAAAATTTGTTTAAGCGCATGCAAACGTGATCTTCATCGTGAAAATTAAAAAAAACAATAAATCCATGTAAGATGATTAATTTCTTTATTTTTGTTCTGTTATCAAAATATAAATGACAACCCCCTTTCTAAACATACAATGAAGAAGCTGGTAGCATGTGCCTGTGTTATTACTAATTTCGTTTCAAGAATGATTACAATGAATATCACAGTAGAATAGGTAATGCTAAAACTTAAAAACTACATTAAACTTGAAACAGCATATATTACTTTCAAAATTCTCATTCTTAAAGTCAACGTAATTCAAAATGAAAGAAAAGGCTATTTATTACAAAAATAACTAATATAAAGTTTTGTAGAAAAACAAAAATGCTCCCAAGGCCTTAGCAAAGGTTAAAAAGAGATATCAGATCCAATTGAGCCAAACAACAAGGCGCACATATAGCAAGAAGTGATGAAGAAAATATTTTATCCTAAGAAAGCGCATATGCACTGGCGGGATTTATTATAAGATACTATTGCCTTATGTAGCACCTCAAATATATAAGCTAAACGACAAAAGATAGTCTGCAAGGCTTTAAATGAAAAGGAGCCTCCAATTATCTATAAAAATGATGCAATTGCCTGAAAGTAAAGCAAAAGAGAAAAAAAAATAGAAGAAATTAGTGATATAAGTCCTGGTTTTTATTTTAACAAGAATTAAAATAACACTAAAGAAATTTAATAAAACTTACAAGCAATTGTTCAGTAAACCCTTAATATTTTCAGGTAGTATTAAATATAAATTGCAGCTATAGTTAGATAATCTTATGTTTAAGTAAAAACTACTTTAACTTATTTTACTAAGCTTAAAGAAATGATTACTATTTCTTTAAGCTTAGTAAAATAACTGAAAATGTTTGAATGAAAAATGTGGGAAGGTGGTATATTCTTCTCACATTTACAGTATTTTCGGAATTAATACGCAGTTTCACATTATAACATACAGTATTGCAGATGACATTTTGAAGCAAAAAGAGTCCAGGTTTTCACAGAAAAGGAAACCTTGAAACGCCCGAGAAAACCTGTAAGCAATCGACCACAAAACACATAATATGTTCGATTAATTTAATTCTGGATAGGATATGAAAATTCATAAACGAGAACGAATAAAATAGGTTAATGCTTTGCACAACTCTCAGCCCTCCTATACATTTAAAACCAACCATAGGTTATTTAGACATATGTACTCATTAAAAATGGAAATATTATGATTAGATCTTAATAGATAATCCAAATAGATTTTATACTAAATTATAAAATAAAGCACTAAAAACCTTTCTTTACACAGTTTATTTGAAAAACCAAATAAACTGTGTGAAGGAAGGTTTTTAGTGCTTTATTTTATAATCAAGTTTATCTTCACGTAACTCATCCAATTAATTTACTAAGATTTTATACTGACAACCGAAAAATTTCAATTTCAAATTTTTGGCTAATCCATGCACACTTTCAAAACGGAACGACACAGTTAACTAGATAAAAACTAACACCCCACAATCATACACACTTAAAAAAAGTTATATTAACCACTTAACTGTGTCGCTTCGTTTTAAAAGTGCCAATTTCTGTGTGTCACGAAAATCGATCTATGACGAGTATATCCATCAAACTTAAAAAAGCCAACGCCATAATATGATATATTAGAAATATTTAATAATACATTAATTTTAATGTTTGTATTATTTACTTGAATTTATAATACAGTTGCTTAAAACATAAATGTATAAATAACTAATCCTGTACCTGAATCCCGAATGTCATAAATTAGTATTCGACCATCGTCGCCAGCCGTTGCTAAAACGTTATCGTTTTCTGGATTTACACTTAATCCGTAAACAGGCTTCTTGTGTGATAAAACTATGACTAATTGGCCTCTGCAAAAGATTAGAATGAAAGCCGTTTATTTAAACTGTGATTCAAATTAATTACTCACGTCCTAATATCGTGAACTATAACTTGGTCATCATTTCCGCCCGAAAATATCCTAGAATTCGTTGAATTAAATGCTAAGCAAAATATGTTGCTGAAATGGTTTGTCTCCATAACGACTGGATTGGTCTTGCCATGGATGGCTTCGGCCACGGACCATAGAAGTACTCTTCTATCATCTCCCCCTGAAATAAAAAAAAAAAATATGATAACAATAAATTCATAACGTAAATGCGGTTTATTTATAAATTAGTTGTTCATAAATATGTTAAAACCAAATGGTGTGAAGAGGACTTAATTTCAATTTTTCAAATCTTATTCTAAATTCAATTCAATTTTAAATTTTCTTAATCTAAATTCATATTTATTTTAATTTAATTATTTTTTTTAAGATTAAAAGTAATACATATGTTCAAACTAGACTTGCTTTAACAATTGTACTATTTGTAATACGTAAATTACTTACGTATATCAACGGTATGGTATTGGAAAGTTCTTAGTAAGCGATTTGTTTTTCTAATTGTAATATCTCATGTTGTAGATTGCGAATAAATTACGAAAAATATATTTTTAGTATACAAATTAAATATTGAAATATCTAGTGCAGTGTTAATGATAATAATTAATATTGAGAGTAATAAATCTCTATGAGCATTTCTGCACTAATGTTTTACATAATAATGTAAAAACTCCACATAACAGTTAAAACAACTACTCCCCGTACTAAAGCACCGCCAGGCATTGAATGATATAACTGTTAGCTGTCGTTACATGTCTAAAATTATATTTAGCACTATGTATAGTATATTGTATAATGAGCATACAATGATACCCATTGCCCACGAGTATGAAATTCATACGAGTGGGCAATGGTCATTGTATGCGAATTGTACACTATACTTTTTCTACGATTATACATATGAATTAAAAAATTCAAATATAGATTTCTACTAATTGACATTGAACAAATTTTTATTTATTAAAAATATACGTGATATTGATACAGTTATGAAACATTCTTGGAGATCATGTATATGATGGAAAATTTACCGTAGGGTTTAATTTTGTAACAAAACTACTCTTACTATTATTACTTACCATTATTTTGCGTAAATTTCAACTCACTCGCAATTTTATTTTGACGTTTAATTTCACGTCAGAAACGTCAACTCAAAAATCAAATTTTATAATGTTCGTATAATATTTGCGTGTAATTGATAAACGTTATTTTTTGTATTTAAGGAAATAATAATAATAATAATCTTTATTCCGTAGACCATATAGTGTACACAATATACATTTATAGTATTGGAAGCGTCAAAATAAAACTTAAAGTACTATTTCTTACATAATATCATCACATAAATTATAAAACAATTTTTCACCTGTATTAATTATAAAAAACGTTTAGTCTGATTCAATATTAATATTATTAATACTATGTTATTATAATATCCCTCTCCTGTTTAACTATTGTAGCACTAGTGCTCCAATGGAAATATTGTAACACTAGTGCTACAATATACATATTGTAGCACTAGTGCTACAATGGTTGCTATGACAATGAATATATAATATATACATAACATACAATGTACTACTTTGTATTATCAAAAAGTAACCTACAATTATGTTATTTCATTATAGGAGTAGAAAAACAATTTTGTGGTGTTATCGTTTCTTAACTGTTAGCTAGAGTTTTTACATTATTATGTAAAACATTAGTGCAGAAATGCTCATAGAGATTTATTACTCTCAATATTAATTATTATCATATATTTTTAGGTTACAAGTGAATTTATCAAGAAATACACAAATGGCCTTTTTCACATACTGAATAGAAATACCTTACATTTCCGCATCCAAAATCGTTGAGAAAAGTAACACTTTTCCGCATAGCAACAATTTTCTGCATAGCAACACTTTTCCGCATGGATACACTTTTGCGCACTACTTTTATTTACAATTAATCAATGTCAGTGTCAGTTACATACATGGAGTAATATATACAACACACGTACTATCGGTAATTATAACCAAATTTTTATATGTCAGTGTCAAAAATGAAATCGCAAACACCTTTATAATTGATATGCATATAACAGTATGTGAAAAAATAGTGTGTACAACGCGTGGGAAATGCGCTTTTCCGCACTCGAGTAGGAACTTGACCAACATCCTATTATCGTGCGGAAAAGCGTAACATTTCCACACTTGTACAAATGACTATTTTAGCTATGACACACAGCATGTGTCATTGTTAATTCCAGAATTCAAGAGTTTCGCAATAATTTAAGTTTTCTATAGCGAGTTGATAAAAACATACAATTTATTTGTAACAAAACATTATACTAATCAGTAGTGAAATATCATTTGAAATTTAATCTAACTATTCCAAATGGCTATTTTCAACTGCAATAATATGAAGTTATAATGTGAGACCTGGATATCATGTTAATTTTTATTTTTATTGAGCAACGGAAGCATTAAGTCAGGCTGCTGAAAGCTAGTGACCCGCATTCCAACAATATTAAGGGGCGGTGCAAGCCAGTATCCAGCATAATTGTAGTAATGTAAATTAAATTCACTAAGTAACTTTATCCTATGTTTGATATTTAACGTTTAAATAATATTAAAATTTAATATATTATTACATAACAGAGTTTTTCTGATTTTCTTCCAAAACATTTATTTTGAATAATTTATAATTTCGTATTAATGACACCTTTCAATGAAAACATAATAATAGTTATTTAAGGTACAAGTGTAAAAAGTGATACTTTATTGCACGATCTGGCGTTTAAAAACACGAGCGAGGAACGAGCGAGTTTATTTAAAGCCAGTAGTGCAATAAAGAAACTTTTTACATGTGTGCCTTAGAAAATTTTATCTTCGATCGTGTACCAATTTTCAAAGAATATGTTGTAACATATTATGAGTAATATTTTAATATCATTTCAATTACACAATGAATGAAAACATATTTTACCCACAGTGCATTGATGAAAGCGTTACTTAGCTACCAGTAAATAACTTGCACAAATGTCAGTCGCCATTATTATTTGTGGAAAAAAGATTCGCACTATTGTAATCGCTTCGACTTGTATTAAATTATATCTTCAGAGTTCCCAAATCTGCCATTTCGTTTATATTATCAAGTTATTATATAAATTATATAGTTATTTATATAAATTAATATATTTATATAAATTAATACAAATTAAAGTTTTTCGTTGAAATTTTGTGCTATAAAATATTCATTTGTCAGATTTGACAGTTCTGTGCAATAAAAATAATTTGACATTTTCGTGCAATAAAAACGTAAAAAAGCACTAGTGCTTTAAAAAGCCACTTTTTAGTTATTTAAGGTACAAGTGTAAAAAGTCAATATGTTAGAAAACAACAAAAAATGACGAGAATTTGTATAAAACGAAAGAAAATAATATTTATTCAAATGCATACATAATCAAAAACAATTAAATTAATAATTCTGAACCGTATGGAATATTTCGAAGCAGTCTGGTACATATAAAGCAACAAGACATAATTTGCATTCCCAGGTTGTTTCGCTTCGTTTCTGCCTTTTATAGCATACTTTACATGCTCTGGACGGTTTGGCTTTACTTGCTGTTGGTGGAATATGTCTTGGGAAATGTGTCCAAGTCTTTGCCTGTAACCGTAATGGAGTATCGCCAACAGATGGTCTTCCACGGGTTTTGTAGTTGGGCAACTTGACTTTACTCAATATTTGTTCGGCGATATCCAACCGAAAACTAGTATAATGCGTCGTCTTGTTCCTCAATCGACCATATAAAACGTACGAATTGAATAGGGCCATATCAGTCAAATAGAAAAAGATTTTCCTATACCCTTTCATATACTTTCGCATAATGGGAAAACATGCTAATAACTGATCTTGACGATCAACTCCTCCCATGCCGATATTGTATTCCAAAACGCATTGTGGTTTTGCAACTCATTCAACTTCATTATTTTTATGTTTTAGAATTCTTGTTTTGTTAGTGTCGATCATTTCAACGTTATTATGCTTGGTGGAAAGAACATAAACATTTTTTTTTTGTCCAGCCATTTTACAGCCAATAATCCTCTTGCAGACCTGTATGCTACTTGTCCTTTCTTCAACTTTTTGGAAACTAATTCCTTTGGCATATTTCTTCTGTTCGGTCGCACTGTTCCAATAACGTTAATATTTTTGGCGTGTAAATTATTATACAGTTTTGGCGAAGAATGCCAGTTGTCCATATATAGTGTATATCCTTTATTCATTATGAACTTTGCCAACTCCATAACAACATTTTCTGATGCACTTGTATTCCTGGCATGTAAGGTGTCCTGTCCCGTATAAATTTTAAATTTACTGCAAAATCCAGAGTTGGATTCACACAGCTTATAAAATTTAATACCAAATCTTGCTCTCTTTGATGGATTATACTGAACATACGAAAGGCGGCCCTTGAATTTCATCAATGATTCGTCAATTGCTACATTTTCTTGTGGTGTATAAATTTCGGAAAACTTGGTGTTCAGATATTCTACTACACTTCGGATTTTGTGAAGTCGATCATTTTTATCTGCATCATTATTATTTGTAAAATGTAAGTACCGAGACAATAATAGAAATCTTGATAATGGCATGGTTTCTCGAAATATTGGAGTTTCGATTGATCTGCGTTGTGACCAATAGCTTTCAATTGTAGATTTTTTCACTTGGGACATTATTATACACAAAGCAAAAAATGCTTTCATTTCATCAGAATTAGTATTTTGCCACTTGTCATCAAATTTCTTTTTACAGTATGCTTCATTTTCGATTGTTTGTTGGTGATATCGGTTGGTTTCTGATGCTAACATCTGCCAAAAATCATCACTAAGTATTTCATATAGTATATCTACATTAGTGTTCTCATTTCCTAATCTCGTCAAAACTTCTGGATTTATTCCAGGCACTCCTGAGAAACGATGTATAGTAGCATTATTATCTATATCTGCCCAAACCCAGTCTTGTGTATTATTTGTAGTAGTTTCATCTTCTTCATCATCAGTACTGCTAATCGGTCTAACAGGTCTTCGGATAGTCCGGACAGGCAGAAAATCGCTAGAATCACTGTCCAAAGACACGACGCCACCCACATCGCATTCACTAATGTCATCGTTTGTATCAGTATCATTATTATTATCGACGACACCTACATCACAATCACTATCATCACTTGTATCATTATCACTGTCAAATATGTTGTAGTTACTGCACATTTTAGAAGAAATATGCTTCTTCTTTAGCAAATTAGAATAATTGTTTTTTATTGAAATGTCAGGCTATTGCAAAATACAAAAAAAAGTAGTAGAAACGAGCCGTACACAGCTTTCCAACAATTATACGAATTTTCGAACGCGCAAAGACAATAAAAACAACTGCTGCTTGATAAACACTGAACTATAATCTCAATCGTAATAACATACACTGTCTCCTTTTAGCAGCGCACGGGAAGTTGCACACAGCTTTCCGACAGTGATGCGATAAGGAACCGGTTTTTTGACGCGCGGAAAAACAATTTTTACGAATAAAAAAATTGTCACGTGTGTAGCTCGTTATTATTGTAGTATTTGAATTTAGTTAGTTTTTTCTTTATTGGGTTGGTAGCACCGAGACGGTAATATAGATCCCTGTAACAGAAGTGTAACGGTTGAGTGTTTGGCGAAAATAAACGTGTGCTTTTAAACCGAGTTATCTTTTCATTTTCACAAACCAGAACAGCATAGTGTTCTCAAAAAAACACAAAAGGTTATGTATCTTTGAGTCAACAGCAACGAAGTGCTGGCTTACAAACCAGGGAAAGTTATTGTTGTCTGGGTCTAGAAAACTTGGAGGCACCCTGTTTGAGGCAAATATTGTATCGTTACCGCCAGTTAGTATAAACGTAATTGATCAACTTCAATTATACCACGAGCGGTGGGGACATCAAGACAAGAGGCATGTTCAGTAAAAATGCAGCAAGAGCTAAACATAAAGGTTCCTAGTATGGAAAAGCAAACATGCGAGCCACGCATTTATGGTAAAGCCCACAGATTGCCGTTTGGGCATAGAGAAAAGTCGACTAAACCAGGTGAGCTCATTTCAGCAGATGTCTGTGGACCTTTTCCAGAATCATTTTCAAAAATGAAGTATGTAGTTGTGTTTAAAGATAGCTACACTAAGTTTAGATATGGTTACACGATGTCAGAGAAATCAGAAGTAAAAGATAAATTAAAATTAGTTCTAAAACACGCCAAACAGTTGGGCCACACCATAAAAGAGATCATTAGCGATAATGATAATGAGATGGACAACAAAATTATAAGAGACATTTTGAGCTCGGAGGGGGTCACCCAGAGGTTGACAGCTCCATACACTCCACAGCAAAATGCAATTTGCGAAAGAGATTTTAGAACTATAGTTGAAATGGCACGTACATTTAGGTATTCAAACAGTGAAATTGTTTTTCCTGAAGAAATGTGGGCGGAATTTGTGGCTACGTCTCTTTATATCCTAAATAGAACTGGTAAATCTAGTGTAGAAGGAAAAAGTCCTTACCAAGTATGGATAGGAAAGAAGCCAAGAATCAAACATTTGAGAGTTATTGGCTCAACATGTTACGCACACATTCCTGACCAGAGACGAAGGAAACTAGATAAAAAGGCAATTAAAGGGTACCTAATAGGCTACGATGGTGATGAACGCTATCGTATTTGGTTAAAAGAAGAACGAAAAATTATTCTAAGTAGAGATGTGCTCTTTCAAGAAAAAATGACCGACTGTGAATTTGTAAAGTTACCCTTAGAAGTTCAAAATCAGGGAAAGCAGTCTGAGGAAGAAACACCTGACGTAAACGAAGACAATGAGAGTTGTAGTGAATCAGAAAATAATGAAGATCATTCAGAGAGTGAAAATGAAGAAGAAGATACATTTCCACAATTCACAAGAAGTTTGCGAAACCGAACAGAGTTATCTAAACCAGCTAAATTAGATGACTATGTTTTTTTCGGCGAAGAGGTAATTTTTCAAGTAAGCACCCCTGAAAGTTTTGATGATGCACTCAAAAACGAAGACAGTATACATTGGAAGAAAGCAATGAGAGAAGAAATTGATTCATTAAATGAAAATCAAACTTGGGAACTTACAGACTTACCAAAAGGGTCTAGAGTAATACCATGTAAGTGGGTGTACAAATTAAAAACAAATGCTGATGGCTCCATAGATAAGTATAAAGCTCGACTAGTAGCAAAAGGTTACAGTCAAAAGTATGAAGTAGATTTTACAGAAACATTTAGCCCAGTTGCTAAATTAAGTACTATTAGAGCAATGCTGAGTTATGCAGCAAAAGAAAAGTTAAGCCTTATTCAGTTTGACGTAACGACAGCATTCTTATATGGAAAGTTGGAAGAAACTATATACATGCAGCAACCAGAAGGTTACACCGATGGTACAAACAGGGTTTGTAAACTGTTAAGAAGTCTATATGGACTAAAACAAGCCCCGAGATGTTGGAATAAGAGATTTAGCACTTGGCTCAAAAATATTGGGTTCAGAACAAGCGAAGCGGATCCTTGTCTTCACATCAGAGGTAATAGCGATAAAAAACTTTTAATAGCATGGTTTGTAGACGATGGATTGGTAATGGCTAAAGATCCAAAAGAAGCAGAGGCTTTTATGAACGAATTGAAGAAAGAATTCAAGATCACCGTTAAACCAGCATCGTATTTTCTGGGATTTCAGATTGAACAATTCAAAGATGGTTCAATAAAAATCTCACAAGAAGCTTATGCCAGAAAATTACTAGAACGATTCAATTTTAGTGAATGTAAGCCTGTATCAACACCAATTTTGAAGTGTGATGTTCCAGAAAACGAAGACAAGAATCACAACTTCCCATACCGTGAAGCTGTAGGTGCTTTAATGTATTTAATGGTAGGCACAAGACCAGACTTAGCGTACAGTGTGAGTGTCTTGTCAAGAACTTTAGATTCCCCGAGTACACAAGACGTAACAAGACTTAAAAGAGTGTTTCGGTACGTAGCAGGGACAATTGATTTCGGTATAAACTTTAGTGCGGGCAATGACAGTAGCTTAGAATGCTATAGTGATGCAGACTTTGGGGGCTGTAACAAGACAGGTCGATCGACTTCCGGAGTAGTCGTAAAGTTTGCTAGTGGAGCAGTGTCGTGGCTCAGCCAAAGACAACAATTGACGGCTACATCAACAACTGAAGCCGAGTTAGTAGCAGCAAATGAGGCGGTCAAAGAGGTTATTTGGTTGTCAAGATTGTTCCAGGACATGGGTTGTCCGAAACAAGTGCCAGTTCTCCAGATAGACAATCAAGCAACGATTCGTCTCTGTCATAATCCTGAGAATCATCATCGCACCAAGCATATAATGACAAAAGCACTCCCTAAACCAAGATTGATTTGTTTAAATAGTAAATTAGGTCTGTATTAGTTATTATATGTATTAAAGAAAAAAGGGAAAGTATTGTAGTATTTGAATTTAGTTAGTTTTTCTTTATTGGGTTGGTAGCACCGAGACGGTAATATAGATCCCTGTAACAGAAGTGTAACGGTTGAGTGTTTGGCGAAAATAAACGTGTGCTTTTAAACCGAGTTATCTTTTCATTTTCACAAACCAGAACAGCATAGTGTTCTCAAAAAAACACAAAAGTTATTGCCCGGCATGGCACATCTACAGCGTCACGAGCCACACACGTCATTTCCGGTCAAAGGGTTAAAAAGCCACTTTTACAATGAAAAATGATGCAAAAAGCTTCTACTTTCTGTACGATCGTAGATAATAGTTATTTAAGGTACAAGTGTAAAAAGTGATGCTTTATTGCACGAACTGGCGTTTAAAAACACGAGCGAGGAACGAGCGAGTTTTTTTAAAGCCAGGAGTGCAATAAAGAAACTTTTTACATGTGTGCCTTACAAAATTTTATCTTCGATCGTAAAGGATTTCAAAGAATATATTCATATGAGTAATATTTTAATGTCATTTCAATAATTCAATTAATGAAAACATATTTTACTCGCAGTGCACTAATGAAAGCGTTACTTAGCAACCAGTAAACAAGTTGCACAAATGTAGGCCGCCATTATTATTTATGGGAAAAATGTTCACTTTATTGTAATCGCTTCGACTTGCATTAAATGAAATCTTCAGAGTTCTTAAATCTGCCATTTCGTTTGTATTATATATTTTATTTATAGTTTATTAGTTATTTGTATCAATTAATAAAAAATTAAGTTTTTCGTCGAAGTTTGTGCTATGATATATTCATCTGTCAAATTTGACAATTCTGTGCAATAAAAACAGTTTGACATTACCGTGCAATAAAAACGTAAAAAAGCACTAGTGCTTTAAAAAGCCACTTTTACAATGAAAAATGATGCAAAAAGCGTCTACTTTCTGAACGATCGTAGATAAAATCTATTTTATCTCGCTAGGTGTACATTTTGAAAATTAAATCTCATCAATAGTTTATAACTAATTACTGGATTGATGAGGCTGTTACTTACTGTGTCAGTATTTTATTAAGTTCTAACTAATTTCAGAAGTAGCAGAGTACTATGCCTTAAAGGGATTACTGAGAAAACACGTGGAGAACAAATTCCCAAAAACGTTTACATTTGTGATATTCGGGACTAATTTAAGGTATTAAATCAAATAAAGGATTATTTAATGGGGAATTTAAATATAATCCTGATTTATGTACATTATAGGTTTTATAGAATGTTATTCCCAAAAATATGTTAATTTAGTATTTGTGTAAAGGTAGGAGAAAGATAAAACTCAATGAATATTCTTATAGAGGTGTATAAATAACTTTGATATACTTCTTTTATAAGTTACCTGTTTTGTTGTGATTATTTAGATGTTTGTGTACGAATTTTCAATATTATTTTGATAGTGGTTTATCCATTTTCTAATAGTAATTTCCGTCTTTCTGTTTCTGTTCGGATAGATGTATTATAATTAACTTTTTTTATTTAACTTTTTTTTTGAACTGTAGTTTTGGCAACTTTAACTCGCCAAACATTAAGTAAAGGTTGAAAACTGGCCGCTGGTGATAATAAAACAGCACAATAATCAAATTTTAAACCTCTAACATACTCTAGCAATGTGAAAATAAATATATATCTTAAGGAACATAATATTAATGTAGCTCTAAAACCTTCCTGTAAAATCAAAACAACTTTAACCGGAAAACATATATAAATCAGGAATATTCGAAATTAACGTGCGAAATTTGTAAGGGAGTGCGAAATTTGTAGGGGGGTATAGGGCAATCACGTCGGAAATTCAAAACTAGGCTTGAGGAACTTTTGTGCTCCTTCCGTCTTAAACAAGCAAAAAAAAACAACATTTACACCATATAAACGAAAGGCTTTATTTTGGCGAAGATGTATTTTCAGTTCTGCATATAGCCGAAAAAGTTCGATATCTCTAAAACGGACAAGTATAGCTCTATGATGTGCTATACCAATTTTGTCTAGAATTTCGAGATTAATTGAAATATGGAATAATATACGGGGTGTTTCATTAAAGAAAAAGCAAGTGTGTTTCGTCCTGAGTTTTTGACTGATCCTGTATACTTAATTTGTCTTTATTGTAATGGTTTTTAAAAAACCCTACAACTTTTATGTCTTAACATTTTTCGCTACCTATCTTACTTTAGGAGATATCCGTCCGTTTCCATATTAAAATATGAAATCTTAAGATAGGTATTGAAATTATGTATAAAATATATTACAAATATGTAAAAATGACACAATATACTTTGTCTAAAATATTCCACAAAAGGGTCAATCAAAATAGAGCATTTTTACTAACTGAATATTTTTTAGTCCTATAAACTTGACCCCTTGATTATAGGGATTTTGCCTCCTATACTATAAAACCTCTATAAGGTAGATTAAAATGTAAAACACCATATTGCAATGTAAAGAAAATAAAAATATTTAAACACATTGAAATAACTAGCAACCTTACAAGTATAAATGATAATAAATCAGTAATTTATAAAATTATACCTGAACCTTGTATTTAAAAAAATCGAGAAATGTAATAATATCAATAGTCACATATTTTAGTAAACTACGTGATATAAACATAGCTTTCTTGTGTTTTTAAATATATTTTGAAGCTTAATAATTTTATAAATATGTCAATATATGAATACAAAATAATAATCAGCCTACAAGAACCCGGATAATTAATTCGTGTTGTAGACGCTCGCGTGGGACGCACTATCGCCATACAATTTCCATATGTTCGCGGTGATGGATAAAGAATAATGGGGATCGACGACGTTTGAATCCCGAACGTTCTTAACGCACCACTTATCGAAAAATAGTGCTTTTTGGCTTGTAGTTTTTCGAGATCGGTTTTCATCAATAAGAGAAATTGTTGCTAGATAAAAATCATTAATTCTTATCAAATCTCTTTACGGCCAATGCAACAAAGATTCAATCATTTGGGCTCAAAATATTCCAACCATTGCTTTGTTTGTCTCTCTTACTCTACGTCATCTGTTGCAAAGTATCAATGGTGTAACAAATTTTGATTTTGTTTACAGGTTTCTAAAGATAGAAAACTAATTAAAAGACGTCCTGAAGAAAGACTCAACACTTCTCTTACTCAAAGTAGCATTTAGAAACAAATACAAAATTGACGTTTTATTTGTAAATAACATACCTTAAATTACTTCTCTATACAGTCAGCTCGCAAATAACGTGTTGTAATGGTCCGTATAGAGATTTTGTTTATTTAGATGATAGTCGGTTAGGGTAAAAATAATCGATTCTTCCTTTTAACTTTAAAAGGATGGTTTATTTCAAATGTCGAAACAAATAAAACGATGAATTACAAATGTCGCGTATTTACGTTCTGAACATCCGCACTAACGCACTTTTCACAGCGAGGTCCAGGCTAACGCTCTCTGAATAACACTGACATCACTTAAAACTACAGAAAATGTTTGAGTCACAAAAAGGGCGGGGGGTTAGTTCACCGACGAATAGGAATCGAACCCGTTGGAGGAGATATCGTCCACGTTTCGGTTGAAGTACAAAGTTTCGGTCGGGAATGAACTGCATAATATTTACATAAAAGGACATTAACTAGCAATTAGAAACTAAATAAAACTATCGGTATTTGCTCCGTAATCTCGGCGACCGGAAATGTGCATGCGGAATAACAATGTGTTTAATATGTTTAACTTAAATGAAATTCTAATAAGTGATTACCGGAGGCCGGGACATTACAGTGTATTTACATAATAACAGCTTCTTTCAGTTCTTTATATCTTTCAAATTTCTTTCCTGTCAAAATGTTTGAGTTTTATAAACAGATGGTAATCTGAAGGGGCTAAGTCTGGACTATAGGGTGGCTTGTTCCTAATGACTGGCGGCCGTTTCGAACGCTCGTCGTGATCTCTTTTTTCAAGTTGTAATAACGACACCAGTGCAGACAGGCGACTCAGTCATAACATTTTCTCCATACACATCCTTCAAATGACGATGAATATCGCAAGGTCGCATGTATATTGGGTTGAGAAATCTAATCACAGCCCTAAACTCACAACTGGTGCCATTTTTATGAAAAAAATGTAAGCGGCTAGCTGAATGTGTAAAGAAAACATTATCTTACACTTGGTTTGTTTCACTAAATTTTATATTCACTCGACTAGTTTCGCTTTTTACAGCATTTTCAAGAGTAACTATTAGAAGAAAACCGGCGATGTTTATATATTCAGGTAATAAGTGATTCGAGAATTGGGGAAGTCCAAATCTCCTCGTTGTCGTTAACGATGTGTTTTCCCGCTTTTATTGCCCTATTAATTTCAAGGCCTTCTCTTAGATTTAAATTAAATCCCTTATTACCTGAGTATAAAATCTTAAAATTATCTATATCTATAAAATGACTATTATTGATACAATGTTTTGAAATACCCGTACACTGTTTGTTATATAAAATCGATTTCTTGTGTTCTAGCAGTCTTGTATGAAAAGTTCTTCCTGTCTGTCCTATGTATATTGCATCGCATTGAGCACACTTAACCTCGTAAACACCACACTTGTTGTTTTTATTTACAGGCGGTTTGTTGTTCACTAGAAAATTACTCAGACTTGATTGATTTGTACAAATGATATCAAAATCCCTTCCTTTAATATTGTTAATAATTTTATTTGACAAGTCTTTAACATAATTTATTTTATTCCATGTTCTATTATTATTTTCTTGAATATAAAAATATTTCATTAGCTGTTTCTTACGTTTTTTGTTTAATAAGCTATCAATAAGATGATCGGTGTAACCATTATTACGGGCTATTGTTTTAATTATAAATAATTCTTTATCAAAATCTTGTGGGTTTAAAGGGATGTTTAATAGACGATGAATATATGCGTTAAAGGTACTAAATTTAATTTGATTAGGATGATTGGAGCAATTGGGAATTATGGTGTCAGTGAAAGTTTCTTTTCTATAAATATTAAATTCTGTAACGTCCTAAGACGGCCGCCGCGAAGCCACCCCGGTAGAGAGAGAGAGAAGCCAACGCGCGCTCGAATACCTTCTCGCTTGCACCACGTTCACCGCCCGGTCATACGCACGCACCTACCCTCTCCCGCAATTCAAGCCGCCCGTGACCGAACCACCCCGAAGATGGAGTCGGCACCCTATATAACCCCCAGCAACAGGCATAAACATCAGAGTCTTGCACTGAATACAGTCTCGACCTCCTCTTCGTTAGCACTGAATACAGTCTAAACCAACGCTCACTTACAAGCACTGAATACAGTCTTGTCAAACGCTTTCAAACCGCCTGGCACATTCCACGATACTTGTATATATGTTAATTGTATATTTGTGTGTGTAAATAAAGCTGACTTGCTAAACCAACATTCCGGAGTTCTACTACCCCAACACCGAACAACCATTACAATTCTAATTTATTGTTAATTGTTTTTCGGATGGTCAAATCTAGGAAATTTAGACTATTGTTAACTTCTAATTCGGATGTGAATTGGATTTTGTGATTAATAGAATTTAAATATGTTTCAAACGAATTTAGTTGACGATTTGTGCCTATCCATATGCAAAAAATATCATCGACATATCGTCGTCAGAATAAAATATTATTTTTCATTGTGGACTTATTAATTATTGAGTTTTCAAATGGGCATATTGTACAATATGCTTAAAGCAAAATTATTTTACATTCAATAACAAATTTTACACACAAACGGATGGTTTGCCTATGGGGTCACCCCTTTCACCTTTATTAGCTGAAATATTCATGGCCCATTTTGATTTATCTTGATTTATTAAATTGAACAAACCAAGATAGATGGTTCTCTTGAAATAAATACATCACAAGTTTTAAATTGTAATAATTTCAATAATAAGATAGTATTTTAGTTTTGCAAAACACAATAGATTTTCAAATTTTATATTTACTAACAATGGATAAAATATGTAATCAACTAATAAATCGAAATGATAATATAATATTAAACACACCTAAAATGAAAAAGTAAATACGATGTGTGTAAATAGGTCAGTGAAATTAGCATGACTGTATCCTTAAATAAAACGGACAGAAGAAAAAGTTTTGAATTTTAAATAATAATAATTTAATATTTTTTTCATTTGTTCTGTATGAAGTATGATTTACATAAGGTGTACTGCTATCATTGTCCATATTATTATTAGCAAATAAAAATCCAGCAGTTGTCAATATAAACCAAATGGTAAAAAAAGAGAGGCTATTTAATTTGTTTTTCAAATTTTGTATATTTTTTAATTGAATTGGACATATACAACAAAAATTTATTTATGATTTCAAAATCATAAAATCATTATCTTAACAACAGTATAGACCCTTAGGATACAATATGTGTATTAGTGTCATGGGAAATACTTCTGACCATGACATAAAAACTGCCCATCTCTAAATATTTATTGAACGCATTAGTTTTTTTCAACTTTTGCTTTTGTATGAATTATCTAAATGATACCAATTATAGTTCTGGTGTTTAGATTATAAAAATATAAACATGAGTTTATTACCATTTATAATGTATAATTCGACACCAAGTAGTAAACACAATCATATCACATTTCATAATATTTATACTGAATATAAAATATAAATAACCGTGTTAGTCATCAGATAGCAGTTATCATTCATTCTCTACAAAAAGTAAGAAAAAGAGTTTTGTAATGTGTATATTTATTTATATCAAACCAAGGAAACGTTACCAGTTTTATACAATTAAAAGTATATTAAAGAATTACTAGGCCATGCAAATGATACCGCAGTATAATTACAACAATAGTTGATGCAACTTTACCAATCATGTTTACCACTTGTTAAGAAAGAAAGATGTAGTTGATAGATAGATAGATGTTAGCAATATTGTCATTGCATTTTAAAAAGATAACTTTCAAGTCAAGAAATATTATGAATCAACAGATAAGTACAAACACTAATTGAAATGTTATCAATTACAGCTAATGATAAGTTTCTATTCTAATCAACAAATGTCATTCACATAATGAATCGTTGGTCATCGCAAGGGGATATGGGAATAACCAATGGTCTTTAATAATCAAAGAAAAATAAAAAACAGTGAATCAAAATCCAAGTCATGTAAAAGGAATTTGTCTCAATAATATATATCGCCTCTCTCTAAACTAATTCGTTCGCTAAATGAAGTCGATATGAATAGTCTAGAATTGTATCATTTATTGAAAATGTTAAAAGAGAATCATTTTAATATGAGTAACTTGTTAAAATTTTCTGAACACAATTATGATGTTAATTGCTAATGAAAATTCTCATAATTCTATAGAAATTAACAGTCTTACCAGGAGTTAATGTTTGAGCAGCCGTTTAGAACAATTAATAATAATAATAAAATTTTACTTAACTTTTTTGCAAAAAGACCTCTGAATATGATTTACCAAAAGAATGGTAGCACCATCCGACAATGTGATACCAGTTAGGATGTTCTTAGATCATTTTTATAGTTTATGAATTAGGAGTTAAGAATCTATGAAATGACTTTTCTGTTCATGTGAATCTAGGGACATATACAAGTTTGGTATATGATAATACATATATTATATAATATATAATCTCACTGGGATGTCAAAACATGATATCAACAATCGAAGAGTTTAATTAAAATATTACTTTAAAAACTAGTATTTACACAGGAACGATAAGATGTGTAACTCTGACTCTAAAGCAATTTGATTCTTCGCAAGTAAATTCACATACTCGTGAAGAATCAAATTGCTTTAGAGTCAGAATTACACATCTTATCGTTCCTGTGTAAAAACTAGTTTTGAAAGTAATATTTTAATTAAACTCATAATGATTTAAATAATCAACAACCCGAGTCGCTTGGAAAAATATAGTGTGATATCAACAAAGACAGTGTTTTATTTAAATATTCAAGATGTTTCACAAAGTGAATGCCCTAACCATTATTCATAATAATTTATATGTAATTATGTAGCAAATTATAATCCAAATAATATATTATAATTTAATTTTTGCAAATTAAGTGTCAAAATATGTGCAATTTTATAAAAACACCTACTATTTAAGTGAGTGAGTATATATTTCCTTTCGTAATAAAATCTCTAAAAAATCGCACTTGTTAAAATAACTAGATCCATTGATCTTTGTATTAGTAACTTATAAAACTATAATTCTTTGTCCAATGATATGGAAATAAGAAGAAAATCCATATAACCATTCTATAATATCCAACCCTAAATGATTTTGAATTACAAAAGAACCGTTGGATCAAGAAGAAGGTAACCAAGATGATTCTTAGAAGTAGGATGTAAAAAGTACTGGGGAGATTGTTTTGAACTAACTTTATTTTTATGTACATAATGAAAAAAAGTTATTCTTAAATAATAACACTAAACTTAGCAACCAAATGCGTATAACAACAACTATACGATGTATTAATTTTTGCCATACCCTGTGATGAATCATTTTTGTGTTAATCCATTAATTGTAAATTTAATGAAGAAAACGTGTCAGGTGACTGAAAATAAGATTAATATTATAGAACATAACAAGTGTTTTATTCATCCAGCTTATATTTCTGATTCCACCAACAATTACATTAATAATTGATTACAACACTTGGTAGTTTCACTTGTTTCTTTTATTTTTCTCTGACCAGTTTTAACTTTTAGTTATTCTCAAGGAGATATAAGTAAAATATTACAAATTACCAGTATATTTAGATAATAAAGGCTGTTAAAATAGAAGAGATCCAGATTTCTTTGTAAATGTTAAGGTTGGATTGTCCATATTTAATCACCTTATGGATTAACTTTAAATGTAACAAAATTATTAGAAAAGGCTAAAATTTAATCCATACGTCGATAATATTTCAGCAAAAGAAGCAGTAGGTTATAAATAAATAAAAAAACAAAATTGCAAAAATAATAAGTAGGCATAAAAAATTAAAAAATATCATACAATTCTGAAAATAAAATATGTATATAATTTAAAAAAGATATTAACATCTGAAAATTTTGTAGCAACTAAAGAGATAAAGGAAAGATTGTAGCATTATTTGACAAAAAGGGATTCTACACCTCAAAAAAAGCTTTCTTGAAAAGTTTCCAGAACATGTATAGCAGAACTCGGGGGGTGCATAGTTATGGGAGGTGACTATTTTGAAGGACAGTAACATAACTTTCGCTAATATTTCTTCTACGTTAATGTTACACTATTCACCGAACTTTATTATCAGAGGATGTAATCATTTTGCCTACATCAAGAATAATCCAGAAGAAATATCAAGAAGGACTTAAAATAACCTTAAAATAATGCCAAAACTTTATCCCAAAAACAGACACTTTTAATTTATTAAAATGACCCCCTAAGAGGCCCGTAGTTTCATACTTAAATGATCCTTAACATAATTTACACAAATGTTTAAACAATATTTTGGCAAAATTTATTTAAAATATATAATTGAAAATTCCGTAGTCTTGAAAAATTACATCCATTCCCCCAAAACAATTGTGGATAATTTAATTAATAGCACAGAAAACCGAATAATACAAATTAGAAATGAAGAAAATAGTAAATTTAACAATAAATTATTACTAATTTCTAACAATATCTATTTAAACAGCCTCAAAAGTATTTTATTGGACAAGATACGTTGATGATATATTTGTATTTGGAGAGAAACAATAGAAGTCAATTTTTTGGAACTAACTGTTAAAGTAAATACAATATTAGAAATAAAAATTACAGAAAAGATATTTGGGATTATTGTATCACTGAGATGTATAGTACTTTTCATTTCCATATCCATAGACACATTAAAATTTTCCTTCCTGAAAATAAATTCAATTAAGAACAAAAAATAATAAAAGCAATAACAGTCAGTAATAGATATACTACAAAAATAATTGAAAAAAAAAACAATAAAAATATAAAAAAATATTTTTATGCACCAACAAAAATAGTAAGAGAAACCGTCACAAGTTAGAATTAATTAAAAAACTATCAGCACATATAAAAAAAAAGGTTTTATGAAATACATTTATTATTATTTATTTTTATATTATTGCCAAATCCTTTTAACCTTCAGAAAATTTTAGTGAACAATAAATCAGAGACGAAGAAATTGGTCACACCATACTTGTCAAGATAAAGTGCGGCAATTGTGATAATGTATATATAGGATAAACTGGTAGAAGTTTCAGTGAGACGATAAAAACTCAACAGGACTTTTATAACATTTTTTCTTATATAATAATGTTAGAATTTTGTATTCAGATAATAAGGGACGTGTCTTAGATCTGCAAGAGGGTTTAAAAATAAAAAACGAGGATAATAATTTTACAAAGAAATTTGAAACTCTTCTATTTAACTGCCTTTTATACGTAAATCTGGATAATTACCAGCAATTTGTTATATTCTGTACATATCTCCTTGAGAATGACTAAAAGTAGATACTAGCTAGACAAAAATAAGAAACAATTTTAACATATAACAAAAATTTGTACGGAAGGTTATTCACTTTTTATACTATCATCTTCCCACTATAATTTTGATTATTCACAAATTATTTTCAAAGTATTTAAATAGGAGGAGTAATATAAAAAATTGTTAATAGTGTTTTATTCGAATTTATAAATGAAGAGTAATCATTGAGTAAATTCCTCCATCTCAGAATATAGTTTATTATACAACTATATTATTTAATAAAAAATATAAAAGTTTTGTGAATCCACTACTTAGTTTATTATTGATTATAAAAGCTAATTTCTGTGCAATTTATTATTCCCTCTGTCCAGAAATATGGTATACATTTAGCGATTTTCATTAAAATTTTTATTTTTTAACAAAATATAATTAAGTAGAGTATAAATCATTTTATTATAAAATAAATTTAGTGAAAATAATACATTCCAATTGTCTACAATTTTCTTTCAAACGTATACCACATATTACAGGACAAAGGGAGTAATAAATTGCACAGAAATTATCAGGCAGTATTATTTTTATTAATTTATGTGTGTGACAGTATACGAATTTTATTTTAATAACATATATTTATTGACAAATTTTGTACATATTTACATTAAAATGATAAATAATGAATGATGTGTTAGTGTATTAATCTGTCAAAAGGCTATCGACTAGAGGTCTTTCTGCCTAATTTTATTTTATTTTATTGAATTATTTATATTGCTTTGTTACATTAATAAAATAATATTTGTGGGTGACATAATCTTGCAAGATCACTTTTCAATTAATCCACAAATTAAGTAATAATCTTCCACTCACATTCAAATCTACTTTGATTGAATGATTCAATATACGTTTTACGATACCTATTAATATTAATATTTTAGAAAATAATAATTTTGATTATTAGAGAAGAGAAAGTATTGTTATAAAATTAAATATTGAATTGTTTTTGTTTCATCCTATTAAAAACCAATAATATATCTGATTCAATGTACTATTCAAATACTGTCATCGCAAATGATCGCTGATATATTTTGTATATGTATATTTAATATATGTAGTTTTTAATTCATTTTTAAATACAATGATTGACGAATCTTAAATCAAAATGTAATTTTTTTTTTAAATCCACTCTTGATTATTTTTTAAAATTTTAAATGTGAAATATGAATTTTATAACTACATATTTTTATATAGCAACAGTGCTAAATAAAGTTTATTTTTTTTATTTATAGAAACAAGTATTTAAAGGCAGAAAGACTTTTCGTTGATAGTTTTTTGACAAATTAATACACTAACCCATCATTATTTATTAGTTATTATTTAAAAGTAAAAATATACAATTTGTCAATAAAAATGTATATATATTTCTATATTTAATTAATTAAAAGGTGTGTTTTTGTTGAAATATGTAATGAAAATATTCTTGTTTACATGAATGATATAATAATTAGTGTAACATAATAGGTGTACATGGGTGACTGTAGAAAACTGTTATCACTAATAAATTGATTTTACAAATAACTTGATTATACTAACTATGATAATGAATGAAATTCATGGTATAACCAAGACATACTTTTGTTATGACTAAGTGCACTTGTTTAATAATTGTTATCAAACTCCATACAACCTGAAAAGTGCAAGTATTGCCTAACCTGGCAATCTTGAAGGGCGTGTTTTTCGCCAAAATAAAAATAGGGGTTAAACACGCCGAAGGTGCGGACATACCTGACACGAGCAGTTCGCCCTCGTCGGAGAATTCTATGGCGTTCACACACCCATAATGTGCGAAAAGATCTTTTCTGTAAAGATTTTTTGCGGCGGACAGTCGTTCCCTGAACAGCTTCCTCCTAACGTCCAGTTTCGAGTCGTATTGTCTATTTATGATGTAATTAAGAGGGTTTATCCCTAACGGCCTGTCCATCTTGTGGTTATCAAACGGGACGGACCACCGTCCAGCTACTAACGAAACTTGTTGACAAAAATCCGATGCACGCGAAACGTCAAACAACTTCATATGTCAGTATCAGCTGTCTGGCTGTGTGCTGCAAACGTGCTGCGTTCGGCCGTCCTGTCGACGCTTTCCGCTCCGCACCGACTCCTCTGCCCAAAAACTGCAGCGAAATTTGAAAAATTACATAGCAAAATGAACAGAACTTATATGTTACTTGTCTATTATTTACAATAAAAATATTTAAAAAATAAAACATTTGTCATTTATTTACTTTCCTTACAATAACAATGACTAACAATTAATAATTATGAGATAAAAATTACGAATTTTGGTTATTAAATAATAAAAAGGTATTACAGTCCTTTTCGTTCTAGAAAATTAATTAATAATTTACGAAATGTTTTTGTATTTTTCTAATTATTAATTATACTTTTAATTAAAAAACTCGTTATTTCATATAAGTTAAAAATGAAGAGGTACTTAATCTTTTAAACAAAATATTTAGACGATTACAATAAAATAAAAAATATTAACTATATAGTATACTCATTATTCAGTCATTAATAAGTAAATAAACTTACTCAACTGAATAAAAATTAAATTATATCAATTAATAAAATAAATCAAAACAACATCTAACACTTTTCAAACAATTTTCTTTGCAAAATCCTAATACAAACAAAATATCTGTTTGTTCCAAATATGAATATTTATGAACTATAATAAAGTTAAAAATTAATTGTTAAAATACACTAAATAATTATTATTATACATAATTTACATTTTTTAAACAAAGACGGCCACGAAAAACATTTATTTTCGATTCGATGAAAAACTAGATTTTGTTTTTACTAGATAAAAAATATATATTTTATTTTTTTGTGGGAAAACCGTAAAAGATATCAAATATTATTAAGAGATGAAAAAGTTTTTAAATTAAATGGTCTTTTAAGTACAATTTTTTTAGTTTTTATTAGATCCACCAATAAAAAAATATTTTAGTTTTTAAGTGGTGGTACTACTGTTTCTTATACTTCTTGTTAACCAATAATACTCATAATAACTGAAATGATGTATTATATTATGGTAGTTATTAAAAATAAATTTCATTTAAATCAAATAAAGGGTTCAATTGTTATAAACAAAAGAAATAAAAAAATTTGTAACTTTGAAGCCAAATTTCGGCTTAACCGTACATTTTTGGATATAGATAAGTTGCGTTAAATCGTCATATTTTGACCTCAGGAATCTATGGTGAAGCCATTTCCCCGCATTAACGGGACACCCTGTATATTAGATAACTTCCTAACATTCAATTGAAAGACGTATGAAAAATTAAAATATACATAGAGGAGGTTTTATAAGCGAGCTTCACAAATTGTTGCATACTCCTCTATAGTATAAAAACTTTATTGCAATACCAAATGTTTGGTTTTGCGTATAAACATTTTACTAGGTAATTCCTTTAAGAAATTTGGTAAAGCATTATATATTTTTATACCTTGTACTACACACGAGTTATGGTAGAAGCTGTGGCTGTGTTTTGGTAGTTTAATAGTTCTTGTGCTGTGATCATGTAGTTCTTGGTTTGCTTCGAATGTACACAGGTTTTTCTTAATAAATTTAATAGTTTCAAATATATAGAAACTCGCTAGAGGCAGTACTTGAAGTATTTTTAATAAATTTCGACAACTGGTATTAGGTCCAATATTACAAATAGCTCGTATTAATCGTTTTTGGATAACAAATAATTTTTGACAATATTTTACTGTCGTGCACCCCCAAAAAATTATGCCATATTTTAACTGGGATTGACAGTAAGACATATACACGTTGTCCCCTGAAATTTTGAATACGGGCATTTAAATGCATTACTCGTTACTTAGTTACCACGCCCGTCACATATTTTAATGGACTGACCAACGGGAAATAATCAGCAATTTCTAATTTGTAATAAAATTGGGAATTTAAATGAACATATTTACACAATTCTGATGTAACGAATAACAAATCACTAGAATTTCCATCTTATTCAATGTTCGAAAACATTTCTTTATTGAGCCAAACAATATCCCAGACGATCATAAAATTCCTGTTAACATTTTGAAGCTATGTAAGTCAAATTGACATGCATATTGCAACTATGGCAACCAATAATAATAATCGAGATACAATACACATTACATTACTCATATTCAAAATTTCAGGGGACAACGTGTATACTGTTTTTGCCGCTCCTTCATGTATTCAGTAGATAGATCAAATACGAGTACTTGGCTATTTTTGAACAGACGTGTTGGATATGACTGTTTCATTTCATATTATTTTGAATAATAACACGGAGGAATTTCCCCTCCTTAGTTTCTTGAATTAATTCCCCATTCATATGAGCATTGATTAAACCCATCGGTGCTGACTACCAAGTTATTCATAGTGATATGTCCAGTGATGTTGAGTGGCATGTCATTAATGAATAAAAGGAACAGTAATGGACCTAATAGGCTTCCTTGTGGTACACCAACATTTAGGGAAGCAATGGTGGATGTGTATACAACATTATTAATATACATTGAAGTAATATGTTTTCGGTTGTTTAGATAAGAAGATAAAATACTATAACAATTACCCCTAATTCAATATGAATGTAGTTTACTTAATAAAATGTCATGTGGTACTTTGTCGAAGGGTTTAGATGGTTGGATGGAGAAAAATTCATCCTGAACTACTATGTGTATTGATATTATAATTACCTGATAATGCTGTTTTTTATTACCAATAGCTGAAGTAATGATTCATTGCTCAGCAATTTTTTTTCTTTTTGTTAATTATAGATGAAATTCATGAAATCAATAGATTTATTTGTGGATGCATTTTTGTCATTGTTTTGCTTAAGCATATTCCACGATTCTTTGGATGCGTTGGATGAGTTACTAATTCGAACGGTATTGTAATTTCTTTTTTCGATCTGAAGATTGGTTTTATATTCCTTTTTAAGCTTCTTATAAGTATTATAAACAAATTCACTGCCGCTAGATTTATAGAGTTCGTAAAAAATGTACATTGTTTTTTAGCTAAAGAAACAACCTGGATCCCTCAATACCGGTATCCCGAGATGAAATTAAATTCCCAAAATTCCCGAGGCGAGGAAAGGAGGAGGAAGAAGTAATGCACATTCTCTGTAAATTACTGTACATATTTATAGTACACGAATAAATAATGATTAATTCTTTTAGGTGATAGGTATACTAAGGTAGTTTTGGTTTAAACTTATTTATGATTTTTATTTTTAGAGGACAGCACTCATTAAATAATTGTAAAAATATACTATGAAATTGATTAAAGGATGTTTCTGCATCATGATCTCTTTTGTACCCTTTCTATTGGTATATTGGTAATATTATCCCCGTACACCAATATCTTGGCACTTCTAGGGTTTCATTATTTTATTTAGCAGTTCTGTAAAATGTTTTATTCCTTCTTCTCCTATATTTTTAATCACTTCCTGTGTTATATCATCCACTCCTAGTGCGTTTCCGTTTTTAGTTTGTTAATGACTTCTCCTTATTTGCTTTTCTTACTTTTTTGTCTCCCATTCTGCCGTCCTCACATTTTATTGTAAAGTGTATACATTTCTTTGTTTTAGTTGATTAAGAGAATAACAATTTTTTGTTTTCTCTGTAGTTTTCTTTCATTTTTATTCTAAAATTCGTTAACAATTTTTGCTATGTCTTATTCACTTCCTTTTTAACTTTCTTTCTTTCTTCTTTGCATTTTGCGTAATCTATTTTGCTATTGAATTTTTTTTTCTCTCAAGTTCTCAGTCCACCATTTTAATTTTTCGCAGCTAGTTCCTTCTAACGGTGTTTTTTTTTAATTTTAAATTTTTTGTTCTATTTATTATCTACCATTCTGTACTTTTTTGAAATGTCTAGTCTAATATCTCTTGATATTTTTCTCTACCGCCAGTGTCTTAAATTTGTGTTTCGATTCTTTTTACGATCTTTCTTCTTTTATCTACCCTCTCCATTCATTTTCATTCTTATTATTTTCATTTACATTTCTAGTAAATAATGATCGCTTCTGCTTGTCTTACGACTTTTATTTTTTTAACACATTAACCTTTATTAAGGAGTAATCTATTATTGACTTTTCATTTTATGCTGGTTCATTTCTTGTTTATTTCTGTATATCGTTATGTTTGAACTTTTTTTATTTCCTAGAGAAAATTTTATTATATATTTGTTATTATTTGATTGTCCTCATAAGAAATGAATTTTATTCACGTGTTTATTGTAGATATTCTTCCAATATTAATAATTCGTATATTTCATTTTGTAAAAATTCAAAGAAATTATCTTTGTTATTTTATTGCCTCTTCGTTCTCACGATCTTTGTTTCATTTTTAATTATTTCAATTATATAAGCCAATATTCTTTCACTTGCACATTTTACCTTTTTTATATCTTTCGTTCTATTTGATGCGATAATTAATCCAACTTCCTTTTTTGTATTATCTTAAACATTTCTTTTTATCTTAGTTTCTGTGATAAATAAATAAATAGAATTGAAATTGACACTAGACAAAATCAAATGAAGAAAATAGTACAGCAAGAAAAACATGTAAGCATTATACCAGAAATAGTAGAAAAATTAAATATTAAAGAAATAATAATATTTCTTGAATTAGTTTCTCATGTAACTCGTGGTGAAACATTTTGTAATATAGAAATAACACAATTTACGCTTGGTTTGTTTCACTGTTTATTTATTTAATCTGACTAGTTTCGACAATTACGTCATTATCAAAGAATCAAAGTATCATTCTATATCTGAAATAAATATATTTTGTTAAAAGAAAGTATCATAAAACTGCTCTTTATTAATATCCCGAAGTTCCTGATTCAAAGATGTATCACGAAGTAATAGCCATAATAAGCGTTTAGCTTATCTTGTAGATACGGTGCTTGATTAATTAATTATTTATTTACGTGTATGTGCATAGCAAGAACCGCTAGAGAATTTGAACTAAAACATTAAACCTAAACTTTAATTCTTTATCGAAATATCTAAAAACAAAAACACGATATGAAAGAAAATATAAAAGTTTCCAGATGTGGATGAGTATACTTGCCTTCCCAACATCATGATCCAAAAAGGGTTTCAGTGGAAGAACATGAATTGTGTCTGTTCTTCTTTTGTTCAAAATTTTGCGATTGATGCGTGATGTTTACGATATAATATACTATAATGAAAAAGGTGTATCTACATAGGAAACATTGGTAGAATCTGGATGGTAACTGTTCAATTCTTAATATAGATTCCATAAAGATGCAATCTTATCATTGGTGATTAGTTAGTTGATACATTGGATTACGAAAGAACAGTAATAAGTAAAATACTTATTTATATCGATAGAATTGTGTACATATAATTTGTATCATCTAATATTCTATAGATTTAAGGATAAACTGCTTCTAGGCGATTGTTCACTTACATGGTTTACTTTATCAGACTGAATGTTTTTGCGTCGTTTCTCGGAGCGATAGTTTGTGACGTACGACGTATGATATATTATGCGTTTCAACTAACTAATAAAGCCTAATTAAATGTAAGAACTTAAACCAATTATAACCACTGGTCAAAAAGAGAAAGAAAACGTGCCTAGTTTATCTAAATAATAACTAAAACTTCTTAGAATCATCGAAATATTTTCGAAGATCGATATATCTTGCAGCTAAAAAAGTTCATTGATAAGCTGAAATATAACATTAGTTACAAAAATAGTTACGAAGAATGTTTTTAAATACAAACAGTGATTGGTATAACAAATTAATTACCTACATGTGAAATGTGTTAAAAATTTAAACAATTGATTAATCAGGTACAAGCAAACAATTTGAAACTATATAAATACATAATAATAATTTGAAATAAACTAAACTCTGGCCAAGAATCTCGCAATTCGACCAACATTCATTTGTTTACCCCTTTTCTAGAATGAACGTGTTTTTTGCTAGATAAAACCGAGAATTAAAGCGATCCTCACCACAAACAACCAAACACACCTTGAAGATAAGTCATTCTATTGATATACAATGCCTGCAACTTCATCTGGCACAAAGGTTTGTTGTACAAATATTACCTTATTAAAATCTTTATCCATATTAGTTTTATCTAAATATATCTTTTTAAACATATCCTTAAAAGTTAAAATCGATAAGATTTTTCTTCCTTCGTTTTATCCCTGAACAAAGATGCCCTCTATCTCCAATACTCTATAACATTTTTTGCTTTGTCATTAACAATCCTGATCCTCTTAACTTTAATCCCTGCAAATATCTCCTAGAATTTGCAGATGTCACGGCCTAATTTATTATGCATCCACAGGACCTAGGGTTCTACAATCCCTTTCGCAGTATATTGACTACCTTCAATACTGGTTGGCATAATGGCGAATTAAAATGAATCCCCATAAATCCAAGCTAATTTCCTATCACCATGATTTATTATTTATTGATTTGATTTATTGATATTACTTTACATGTTCACTTCAAAAATAATAACAATTAATAAAAATTTACATATAACTTAACAATTTGGAGCAGGAACATGCGGGCGGAGTTCACATAGTGTTCTTCCACTCAAACCCATATTACTGGATGATAATATCCTCACCAGCAGTTATTTTAAGCCATTTTAGGCAATATTTTGGCCATTACTGGCTTATCTTACTCATTTTGTATGAGACTACATAACGTTTCTCAATTTTTCAAATAACCGTTTCTCTTTCCACCTCCGTAACAATAGATAAAAACTGATTTTCAAAAAGCAGTTTATAATCCACCATCCTCTCATTCTTCCGCATAATCTATTCAACCAACTCCTATATGATTCTTCTGTTATTTCCATACCCCTAGGTGTATATTCCAAAAATACCATCAACCCACATATCTCTGTACTGCTTACTGTATCAAAACCCAAAATTTAAAAATCCTTCACTCATAACATTTGAATACATTACATCACATCATCCATCATCATCAAAGACCAACTGATAAATGCGGGCTGAAATATTACTAATATATTACATATTGGTTGTATTTTGTAAAAATCTGTTAATAAAGATGTATGTGTAGATTAAATTTACACCTTAAACTAGTAATGTTGAAAAAAATACGCAGCAAAGCACTAATGAGAAGTAATAATCAGAAACTCGAGGCTGTAGGCAACCTGAACGTACATTCATTGTTAGAAATGATTTGTAATAGCAAATTTTTCATTTTATAAATGGATACGTAAAATCCAAATTGAATTTCATTTTTTCAGAAAATGCTAAATTTAAAATTTGAGAAATCTATAATTTTTTTCAATTAATACTTCAATCGAAAGTGACATTAAAATAATCTCAATTTAATAAAATAAACATGTCTTATTTTGCATTATCTTAATTATTATTATACGTTACTTTGGTAATGGTGACAACTCTAAATATTATTTATATAAATATCAAAAAACTTACTTTAAAAATATTGCTTTTACTTTTTATAAGTTCTAATTTAAACATAAGGTAATTTCTTTAAGGTACATTGTATTAAAAAACATTCAATCACTTGCAAATACACTTCGAATATTAAATCATTAAAGATCAGTATTGAAATACATATATAGAAAGGTAAACCAACAAGGCCCATATTTTTCTTTTGGTATTTACATTCAGGGTACATCTGATTGGTATGCATCACTGTAAAAGTAAATAAGTTAAGTTAGCTCTTTGAATTTTTATTTTTTCATACTTGCTTTATATTTTAATAATCAATTTCTTCACTTTGTAAACATTAAATAGATTTCTTTATTTAAATATAGATATTTAGCTTTAATATTTGGAATTACTTAAGACGATTTAAACTGTTTTACAGTTTATATTTGCAAACATTCTTCATTATCCTTGTCTTGTTCCAAATATTATTTTTAAGTTGATCTGCTATTTACAAAATGAACCAGTAATATTTGATTCCCATGGCAAGTTGACTTAGTTCTGTAATTATCTATGAAAAGCTTTTAGAAAATATAACATGTATGGTGGTATAAGCAAATAATATTTTTAATATTTTGTGATATAAACATAATAATATTAAATAATTTCATATATTTGATAAATCATATAAAAAACGCATAAGCTGCTACAGTATCCAGTTAAATCTAGCACCGTCGATTGCTAGCTCTAAAATATAATTAATTTTAACTATGTTCATTAATAATTATACATTTATTATTTATATTTGGCTACTAATAAAAAATACAAAATGTAAAGGAACCATTTTAAAAGTCTTAATGTTAAATTTTCATAATTCCACTCTTCCAATTTTTGGTATAAAGATTAGAAATAATGATTCAGAGCAAGCCTAATTTTGTACATGATTGTCAATGTGACAGAAATAGTAATAAGTTACCTTGTTGAAAAAGGAAAACTGCTTGTTTCTCACTGTACTTAATATGTAATTTTAAATTTTGAGAAATTAGTTCTTCATCAAAGTTCTAATGATAATTTTCTATCCTATTGCCAATGGTGCTTTATTATAAGGCATGCACTAAATCATTTTTTTTTTCTCATGGTACTTTAGAAGAAGATAGTAATTCCGTTTATTTTATTTAACTATAAATATCACCCTTCTTTAAAAAAATAGGAGTCTATTATTCCTGTTCACTTATCCATTCTTCAGTCAGAATCACTTGAACTCGATGAACCAAATTTAACTACTTTTGATAAAGCATAAGCTGCTATTCCAGTGCCAACAATAGGCAGTCCGTACTTTAAGGCCTTGTCTTTCAAAGAATTTGTATGCTTTGTGCCTGTATAAATATTATTTTGAGTAGTTCCTGCTGGATAGGTCGAGTGTAGAGGCATAGTAGGTGCTCCATAAGGGGGCCTATAATGGGGAATATTTTGATTTCCATAAGGAGGGATATTTGGTGGAGGATATATTGGAGTAGGCCCTGCTGGATGAAATCCTGGGTAATTACTTGGAGCAAAAGGTATATTGGCTGTTGGATATGATGGATTTTGATGATAATGTGGTCTCATTCCAGGAGGATATGCTACATTGCTATTAGAGGGTCCAGGAGGGTATGGTGATTGGTTACCAGGTGGATTCCTCGGCCCATATGGTAAATTGTTTCCAGGAGGATAAGGAGGATTATTTCCAGAAGGGTATGGTGGATTATTTCGAGAAGGGTAAGGAGGATTATTTCTTGGTGGGTGTGGGAAATTACTTCCAGGGGGGTATGGAAGATTACTTCTAGGAGGGTATGTGGGATTATTTCCAGGAGGGTAAGTAGAATTTGCAGGAGGATATGATGGTAAATTATTTCCTTGTGGATATGCTTTTGGCTGGAAAGGTGTTTTACCAGGTTGTGTGTTTGGTGGATAAGGTAAGGTAGATGGAAAACCTTGGGTTGGTATTGATGGATTGGTCTGTTTTGTATCGATAGTTGGTGCTGATGGTTCGTACAACCCTGGTTTAGGTGGAACTATTCCAATATTTTTTGGATCCTGAAATTGAAAACAGAAAATTTGTTAAATATATTATATTGTTAAATATATTATATGTCTGCAATTTTATAACTCACAAGCATAAATGATAACATTTAATGAAAGACAAATATTTGAACTATAATTACTGCTCGAAACAGGAATCACTTTGTGTTACAGTATTGTTATAGTGACTGGAAATAAAGTAATACATATTAATAAAAGTAAAAAAATATGTACATTAAATAATTAAATTAATTTTTTTCATTATTAAATTTTCAGTCGGCTTAAGGCAATTTAAATTCATCTACCTGTCACTTGTATATTTTACATTATTATAACATAATATAAAATAAAAATCGCATATTTCTTAACGTAAATCATTTAAATAAATAAATAATTGAGTATGTAAGTATGTTTTAAAATATGAATAAACGAAATAGCACGAAGTAGTAAGGTGACTATTTATATTGTCACTAAAAATTAACATTGGAGCACTTCTGAAGAGGTGAAATATAATTATTAATTAGGTATATAACCACCACAATATAGGTTAGGTAAAAATGGTAACACAGATATTTTGTTTTCATTTATTAAAATATTGAATAATTTTAATAACATTTATAACATCAATATACTTCACTATTCCAAATTAATTCACATTTGCCCAAGGTTTAAGGAGCAATTGAACTTACGCCAAACAACAAAATCAACAAAACTTGCGAATATATTTAATTTAAATTTAAATAAAGTTTATAAACAAATAGTATATATCTAGATCTAAATAATTTTTAGACTATCTAAATTGAATAAATTAACATTATTTGAAACACAAACAATAAAAGTATGGTAACCAATAATTAAAATAAACATGTATTTGGAATAGTTTACAATAGAGGCACTTACTTTAGTAACATGTGCAGATCTACTTTATATTTTAATCTTATATAAGTAACAGCATGTCATTATAAATGTAAATATGGAAGAGTTACTAATTCATTGGCAAAGTTTAACTTAGAAGGCACTACATTTTATGAAATAATGTTTTAAGTTATTTAAACTATATATAGAATCCAAAAAAGTAAACGAGTAATAATTTATCAAGATATTAATAAATTCATGCATGTGATCTTAGACCTGTTACTTAAAATAATATAAAAATTAATACAATTTAATATGTTTACTTAAATATATAATAATGATTAAATACATAAAAATAAAGTCAAAAATTGAGAAGAGAACATAATAATATAGAATAAATATCTAAAATAAAAATTTATAAACTATGCAAATAATTAAACCTTTGATCCAACTATTTGCATTTATCGACTAGAAATTTCTCTCATTACATAGATATTTATAAAGATAACATTAAAGCTAACATGCAAAGTGATTTTATTATTATTTATTATTAAACATTTTAAATGCAAATAGATGGAACTGTTAAGTATTTCATGAAAATATAAGCTGGAAATATTTAAAGCTCAAGAGACAATGAGAATATAATTAACAAATAAAATGCCCTTTAAATAAATAAAAATTAAAGCTAAATCCTTAAGTTTCGTCATATAGAATTAGTGATGTCCATCCTAAAAATAAACAGTATTAATAATATGATATTATTAATGGCTGGGTTTATATTAAAACAAACATCAACATATTCTTATTAGGTTACCATTAACTTCACCTAGTTAATTTAAAAGAGAAGTAAAAAAATAATATATATTAACATTTGTTTACTTCATTTTGCACTTTGGTGATTCAAAAAGAAATATGTCATTGTGTGTTTTAAATATAAACCCTTTCATTATAGATAAAAACCTTTTTTGGTTGCAAAACTGTGTCTGCAAACGATGATAATAAAGATCCCACACTTCCCAACCCACCAAGTGATCCCTGACCACCAAGATTGGATAAATTAAAACCTCCTTGTTGTTGCTGTTGTGGTGGCGGTGCATTGTAATTTTGATGTTGTTGATATGGCTGTTGATTTTGGTGCTAAAAAATATATCTAATTAGGATGAGGAATGTGAAGTGTTAAGTGTTAATAAAAGAAAATTATGCTTATCTGTTATTATGTAATAATAAATCCATTGAGCAAATTAAACTTTATAGTCATGCATTATGTCACTACACTTATAACATTTTTTAAATAGCGTTATATCACAGCACACTCTAAATTCTAGTTAATGTATAATAAACAACTTTGGATATGGAAAAGTTTGCAAATGTATATTTGGGTTTTGGTAAGAATGTCATATATAATATAAAAATGTAATATGAATAACTTATTTAAAATTTTAGAAATATAATTAAAGTAAATAAATAAATCACTTTTGTGCATTTTGAAAGATTCTTCTTAATAAGGTTCTCAATTATATTTGAATTATAGCTGATTTATATTATCATTTGAAAATATAAATGCTTTATAAAAGATATTCTAAAATGTAATGAGAGAACCATATATGTGAAAACCACATATAATTTTCACAATAATACAAAAAATATTAATTTATACACATTTGGTAACAAATTAGCCATTTATCATATAGCTTTTACTGTTTCAAATATTGTAAGCTACCCATTATTACATTAAATTTTCCAATATCCAAAGATTGATTTTTGTGAAAAAAAAAAGATTTTATATATTCATGCATGCATTTTTCGCCAGTTTCCTATCACCACGTTAGGGAAAACAACAAAAAATAAAGCACCGTTTCATCAGGACTCACTCCTTGTTGATTGGCATTTCCACCGCCAGTCAATGAACCAATCAGTTTATCAGCCATTCCTGAACTTATAGCACCAGCTATTAATGATTGTGCGTTGTCCAAGAAACTGTCTAAACCAGATTCCTACATAAATTATAAATTAGTTAATTCTATTTTAACATGTGAATAATTAGAATTTAATTATAGAAAGGAAATCATTTTTTCTTCATAAAACTTACTCATTTTCATCTTATAATTTTTATGGATTATTTCTCCTAAAAGGTGCCATCTATTGCTTGAGCTTTGCACTAAGATTTCATATTTGGGTGGATAATCATAAAAAACTGTCACTAGCGATAATAATAATAATAATAACATGGAACATTGAATTAAAGCTCCCTGTCAACAACTTCCAAAGGCGAGTTTTTATTTTAAAGGCGGGAAACGGAATTTTATTTTGGAGTTTTAAACTCTCCAACCATCCGTAAAGCAAGACAACTTAGATAACACCTTAATGGTATTATTGTGC
Organism: Ontholestes murinus; assembly: GCA_963969525.1. Classification (NCBI taxonomy): domain Eukaryota; kingdom Metazoa; phylum Arthropoda; class Insecta; order Coleoptera; family Staphylinidae; genus Ontholestes; species Ontholestes murinus. Next base: position 59,390,263 of record OZ018387.1, read on the forward strand.
TTTAAGGATACCTGGAAAGTTTAAAACTTCAAAGTAAAACTCTGTTTCTCTGCCTTCAACTGCACTGTACTAATTAGATCCAAAATAGGTTCAAACCGGTCCGTGGTTGTTGTTGTTGTCAGAGAAAAATAATTCAATATTTTCACATTTTTTTCGATATGTGAATTAATCAAAAAAGTAGTTGATAAAAGAATATGTGCGAAGTAAGTAATATAATCTTAGTTTCCAAATTTTGAATGTTTAATAATTTAAATTTTATTATTGACAATTTTTTAATTTCATCAAAAATAGAAAAGTAATCTGAAGTAGGAAATTCTTATAATAGTAAGTTTAGATTTGAACTTTTAAATTATGTATTATTTAAAATATTTCTGTAGTTTCCTAAATATAAAAAATGGAATAATTAAAATTATTTCATTTTAAATGACAGCCTAAAACAATTATCAACATAAAACAATATAATATCTATTTTTTTTAATGATATATTTAGTAACAATGTAGTAGTGAGGTAGAAAAAGTGTATTCCTTATCAAGTACAAATTTCTTCAGAAATAGAAATAGAAGCTTATTGTATGAATTTAAATTAAAAATACTTAATTTAGAAATAAACATGTTTGTGTGCATAATAAGTATTCCTGTATTAAGATATATGAGGATTTTTTGGTATTTTAAAACATTATGAGTAATGTACCATAATTATGAGGAGATAAAATTATACGAAGTAAGATAAAGTGTTAATTGAAATTCACTTCTAAAATAATTAAATATCTAAGGTCCTAACTAATGTAACACTTTATATGATTATGAAGATGGTTAAATATATTTCCACAACACTTCAACAGTCAATTTATGAATGAAAAACTAGTTTTAAAATTTTAAATTATGCACTGGTATATTTAGAATTTTTAATTTTGTCATGAAGAATGAATTATATTATATCACCAAATAATGCTCTATTTGAAGAAACAACGTGCATAAATAAGATAATCAATAATTTATAAATATCATTTAATGTTTAATTTTATTTTCATTTAATAAAATATAGAATAATGATGCACAGATCTCCCTTTTATAGATGCAACATTTTCGTTATATTAAAAACATTTAATAGTTTTTCTACTTACAGGTTGATGGCCTGGAGGTGGTCCAGGTGGTCCATAACCACCTTGTTGTGGCCCATATGGAGGGTACTGTCCAGGAGGTCCATATTGTTGTGGGCCAAATTGTCCAGGAGGACCATATTGACCAGGTGGTGGACCATACTGGTTAGGTGGTGGACCGTATTGACCTTCAGATGGAGGAGCCTGCATTCCCCCCTCTTGGGAACCAATTGATTTGCTGGTTAACGTATTCCCTTCGAATGATATCAAAGAAATACCAACAGTTCCTTCAATGGCTAAGTGGGTAACTTTTGAAGCAGGTATCCTTTGTGGGAATTCACAAAAATGATTTCCATTCACAGCAACCTTGAAGAGAAAATGAAAATTTTAATTATTTTAGAAACAATATAATCCCAAGAAGTAAATGGAAAAAACTTTGAATGTGTGATTTGGTTAAATCAAATTAACTATAAACAAAAAACAATATATATTTAAAAGTTTTTTTACATTTGTCTAAATAACTGAATGATTTTATATTGTTATATATTCTTTTGACAACAATCAGTGTAAAGCTGTTGTGGACAGAGACCATAAGCTGTTAAATCTTTTAAACAACCAATAAAGCTATTTTAACTTGTTTCTCAGAAGAAATTTGATTTTTTAAAAATTCTTATCTCGCCTCTATTTACTTATCGTATATCATCAACAGCATTTCGTTAATGATAACTGAAGCTTGAAAACAATTTAAAGTTTAATGGCAGAACAATAACAAAAGCTTTCATAAAATTGAATTTATGAGGGTTATAAAGAATATTTTAAAGATATATAGATGGCCTTGTATCACTGTAATATAAATTATACTTCAGAATAATATCAAATCAAATGTAATTAATTAAAGGGGTGGATGTCAGAGAAGGTAATAGTAGGACTGGTGGAGACGTGGATAACAAAGGAGAATTGGGAAGAAGTTAAAGCGAAGCTACCAGGGGGGTTCAGGTGGGAAATGAAGGAGGCAAGAAGGACGGCGGAAAGAGGTAGAGCAAGGGGAGGTATGATTGTGGGTGTAAGAGGAAGCAGTCAACAGGGTAGGGTGAAATTTATGGAGGGCGAAGGAGATGTGGGGTGGGTGATATATGGACAGGGTGGGGAGGAGATAACAGTGGGGGTCGTTTATGTGAATAAGAACTGGAGAGAGATAAGGAAGGAGTTGGAGGAAAGGACGAAGGAAGGAGGAAGATATGTCTTGGGGGGGGACTTCAATGCAAGGATGGGGGAATTAATAGGCGGAATCAGTGAGGAAGGGAAAGGGATCAAGAGGAAATCGCAAGATAAATGTGTAAATGCGGAGGGGAGAAGATTACAGGAATGGGTGATAGAAGAGGGGTGGGAGATTCTGAACGGATGCACAGAAGGAGATTGGGAGGGGAAGAGAACGTATATTGGGAAGGGAGGAGGATCCGTGATAGACTATGCTATGGTGAAGGGGTGTAGGAATAGTGAGGTGAAGAGGATGGTCGTGGAAGAGGTGGAGGGTTCAGATCACTTGCCATTAATGATGGAGGTAGAGATAGGAAAGGGGAGCAGGGGAGAAGACTCGCAGGGTCAGGAAAGGGAAAAATTGGAGAGCGGAGAAAAGGCGATCAGGGAGATGAAGGCTAAGCTTAATGAAGTGAAATGGGTGAGTGTGAGGACGATGGAAGAATTAGAAGAGGTGATAGTGGGATACGGCAAGAGGACGCGGGCAAAGAATGAAGGAGATAGAGGATGGTTTAATGAGGAGTGCAGGCTGGCAAAGAGAAGGATGAGGAGGGCGAGGAGAGAGTATATGGAGGGTAGAGGGGACGAAGCACAGTGCCGGGAGGCAAGAAAGCAGTACATTAAGGTATGTGAGGAACGGAAATCGGCGGTGGTAGAAGGAAAGATGGAGGAATTGAAGAAGTGCAGAAACGAAGCGGATATGTGGAGGATATTGAGGAATGGAGTAGAAAGGAAGCAGATAGAGGTGACACTGGAGGAGTGGGTGGACAAGTGTAGGAGAGGGAGCGGAAAGCCGTGTGGGGTAGGAGTCAGAGGAGGATGCGGAATATCCGACGACTTCACAGAGGAGGAGGTGGACAGAGCGTTTGAGGAGGTGAAGAAGGGGAAAGCGGCAGGGCCGGATGGTGTGAAGGTGGAAGTTTGGAAGGCGATTGGGGAGGAGGGTAGAAGAACGTATAGAAAGGTGTTAAATCAAATATGGAAGGGGGAGGAGGATATACCGCGGTCTTGGAGGATTGGGGCCGTGTGCCCGGTGCATAAAGGAGGAAGCACAGGAGATGTGGAGAACTACAGGGGGATAACCGTTACCAACTCAGGGTACAAAATAGCAATGACAGTAGTAAAAAATAGACTTGTGAAAGAAGTAGAAGAAAAAGGTCTTGTGCCAGAGACGCAGGGTGGGTTCAGGAGGGGAAGAGGTACAGCAGACCAGATATTTACCCTGGCCAGGATTGTAGAAAAAGTAATGGAAGAGAGAGGAAGTGTGTATGCGGTGTTCCTAGATTTGAAAGAGGCGTATGATTCGGTACCTAGGGAAAGATTGGTGGAGTGTTTGGAAAGAAGAGGGGTGAGTGAGGGGATGGTTGCGTTTGTGAGGAGAGTATATCAGGAGACATGGTGTGTGGCTAAGGTGGGGGATAGAGTGTCAGAGGAATTTAGAACATGGATGGGAGTGAGACAGGGATGCCCGCTAAGCCCTCTATTGTTTAATCTTTATACAAGTGAATTGGATGAAATATTGAGGAGAGGGCAAGCGGGTGGCGTAGTGATTGGGAGGAAGAAAGTTTGGATGTTAGCATATGCGGATGATATGGTACTGATGGCGAGAGACTGGGAGGGGGTGAAAGAGATGTTAGCAAGAGTGGAAAAGTACATGGATAAGAGGGAGTTAAGGGTGAATGTAGGGAAAACGAAATGGATGAGGTTTAGGAACAAAGGAAGGGAAGGAAGAATGAGAGAGCTGAAATGGAAAGGGGAAGTAATTGAAAGGGTGAAAGTATTCAAATACTTGGGATTTATTTTTAAGTGTACGGGAGGGTATGAAGAGCACATGAAATGGGTACAAGGAAAGGCGAGAAGAGCATGGGGTGTGGTGTGGGAGAGGTGGGGGAGATGGATGGAAAATAATGTGAGGGTGATGTGTGGATTGTGGGATGCGTGCGTGAAGCCTATCTTGTTGTATGGTGTGGAGGTATGGGGAACAAAGAGGTATGAGTGTGTGGAGCGGGAACAAAGATGGTGCATGAGACGAGTGTTAGGGGTGGAGAGGTCGACGCCGGAATATATATTGTTACAGGAGCTAGATAGGGAGACCTTAGGGTGTGAGGCAGTGAAAAGAGTGGTGAGGTTCGAGATGAGAATGTGTGCGCTGGAAGAAGGGAGATTGGTGAAGGAGGTATGGTGGATGAGTAAGAGTATAGTGGAGGGTAGATGGAGAGCGGAGAGAAGGAGAATGTACGAAAGGGTAGGTTTGGCGGAGGTGGTGGTGAATGAATGGCTTGAGAAAGGGGTGAATGTGGCTGATTGGGTATATGAGAAGGAAAGAGAAGTGGAGAGACAAGAAAGGCAAGGCTGCATAGAGAGGAGTGAGTACAATGAGGGATATGGGAGATGGCAGGTGCATGGAAGAAAGCCGAAGTATTTAGAGAGCGGAATGGGGAGAGAGGATAAGGTGACAATGGCAAGGGCGAGGTGTGGGTCAGATGAAAGAGGGAGAAAGTGGTGGATGGGAGAGAGTTATGGGAAGTGCGTTTTGTGTAAGAATGGAAGGGATACTTGGAGGCATTTGGCGGAGGAATGCGAGGGGGTGAGTGAAGAGTGGGTGGAAGGGTGCAGGAGGGTGACGGACTGGATGAATGAGGATGGGGCCAGGGTAAATGTGCTTAGGAAAATAGGGTGGGAGAGGGGTAGGAGAAGAGTGGAGTGAAAGATATGGAAGGATTATATTTTTTGTTTGTTTATTATTAGAATATAGTTTTGTTGAGTTTGTATATATAATAATGCCAAATAAAGGTTTCTTTCTTTCTTTCTAATTTGTAGTTAAACTTGTAATAAAATATTTATTGTACTCCTATTCACTAATTACAAATTTGAGTTTACTGAACCATTTTCAAATTAAAACGTAATTGTTTAAAATTTAATATTATAGCAGTAAACATTAATTTTTAATTCAAGTAATATTGTATATTCTATAGTTTTAAGTTGCTTTTGCCAGTATGTTATGTTGACGATGGAAATCAATTTCATTTTAATTAAACATAACTAAAAAACATAATTTTCATATAAATTAATAAATTATATTGGATTATAGCTTAAATATAATTTTCACATCTATAAGAATGCAATATTCTCAGCACACCAATCTTAAACAAATATACACATCTTGGCTGTTTGTAAATAATGTCAAATAAAATTTGATTGAAGCACTTACGAAGTATTTTATTAGGATTTTATTTAAGAGTTAAAATTAAAACACTTTGTTAGTGCAAGAAAATGTTTGACTTTTTTATTATAACTAATTTCATGTTAATAATGTCTGAAAGTATTTTAATTTCTAATCTATTTCAAATAAAATAAATTGTATATAGTTCATGACAATTTATGTTCTGAAATTCTTGCAATAGCAAATTATACTGCACCAATTCCTGAGTTACGAAAATACAACTGGGCCAGTTGATACTTTTATGATTCCATGTATTCATGTATGTCAGTATTTAAATAAGACTTTTCATGGTAGATAGAAAAATTGACGGTAAACAATCAAATAACCAGTCAGGTTAACTGGTTGACATTTCTTGATTTTTTTTAATCATTTCAAAAATTGACTTTGTATTTACACTTCAATGCTCTGAAAGTGTTGCAATAACGAATAAGAAAATAACATTATATCACCATTACCTAATTAGGAAAACTTTATTCAACATATTCATTATTGCCAAGAAACAAACGAAAGCATTTAACACCAGTTGTATTTGTTTTATTATTTTTATTTTTTAAGATACTTAATGCTATCTTAATTGAATGCTTTTTTAAATTGTATTTTTTAAGATTTAATTTTTTGTTTGTATTCAATTTTGCAATGATATTTTTAAGTATGGCAATATATAAATCAGAGTTTTCTTGGCAGATGGAGAGGATGAAGAAAAATAAATGAATTTTTAATGACTTTTACAAGTATGGCAATATTTAAATAAGACTTCTTTATAGATGGAAAGATTGAAGAAGAATAATTAACAATTAATCCCAAGAAGTAAATGGAAAAAACTTTGAATGTGTGATTTGGTTAAATCAAATTGACTCTAAACAAAAAATATCTTACACTTATTTGTGCTGGCTTTATTTGATTTAAATTATTATAAAAAATCTGATTTGCCCGGGTCTCTTCAATTAAAATTTAAGTAATATTTTCATAGTAGTATGTATTTGAGATTTTATTTTAGAAGAGAAACAAAGAAAACAATAAATAAATAAAATAAATAAATAAAATCTATAGTAATAAATAATCTCCATAGCGGAGTTGCCAAAAAGTTTGCCCAAATTTTAAAACAGTTGTTATAATCTTGGAAGCATTCGTAAAAAATGTTACAAAACTATGAGTTAGGCAACCAGTATCCTGAATCGCACTTGCTTGTTTCCAGAGGACATTGAGGACAATAACAACATTTGTGTTTTTTTTTATTTCAAGGTAGCGAATATGTTTAACTAAATATGATTTAATATCTTGAGGAAACACATTTTTTTTTCAACAATGATATAAGGCGTTTTATTTTTCTTTTGATGTGTCTTTTTAATGTAGGCCTAGGTATTTTAAATTGTCTGCAGCATTAATTGAAACCATATTTTTTGTTTCTATAAGCTTCAATAGCATTCTTCATGTTTTCTATACTTCACTATCCATATTTTTCTTTCTGCATGGCTACCAACATGAACATATTTTTATAATATTGATCAATTGCTTAAGTCATACTGGTACGATTTAAAAAACTTCAGAAAAGCTAACAAGCCTACAATTCAGAAATGTATACTTCTATAAATGTAACAATAAGCATGATTAAACTCTATTGATAAAAGCATGAGCATAACGTAATTTATATTTTAGATTATTCTTAACTGGTTTTATAAACCCGTTATAAATAGCACTTAAAGTTGCTTTTCAAATACTATTTTAGTTTAATCTGAAATATTTATGTGTTATAACTGTTGCTGTTAAATGTAGCGTGCAATCAACATTTAGCGAGATTGAAATAAGGTACAATTTAGGAGACTGGCACGATATTGGTAACTTCTCCCTATATCTTTTTTCATAAAAAAATGTGACATATACCTTAAAGTCTGATAACCCAACAAGAATAATGATTTCAAATCTTTCTCCCACTCCTATAGGAAGTACACCTTGAGCTTGTTCAGCGCCCCATGAACCATTCTGTAGAGTGTTCCTTGCTATATATCCTTCCAAGATACGGACGGATAAGTGTAAGGCAACATCATCTCTTGGCGAAGTTTGAGGACCAGTTTGTAAATTGATGGTGAATCTAGAAAATAATTCATTTTATTACAACAATGATATTTTATATAAATATCAAACCATTGCATAATTATAACTCCATCTTCTATTGTTTCATATAATTGTGTGCAAATTTATAATCTTATGCAATAGATTAATTATACATTACTGTAAATATTATATGTTGTACTTTTAAATCTAGTATTTATTTATGCATTTATCATTTATCAATTATTTTATCTGATTAGATAAAGTTTGATTGTTGTTTCATTATAATAGCAGTTCATTAGTTTTAAGTGATGATCTAAACAGGTAATACATATTTCATCACAATATGCTCAAATAATACTGATATGTCTTTATAAAAATGAATATTCTTCATCTAAATTACAAATTGTCAAAACTATTTTTATGCCAAGTAGATATATTTTGTTCAATATAAAATATATTTAGTTGGCATAAAAATACTTTCAACAATTTGTAAAAAAGATGAAGGATACCAAACTAAAATCATGAATATTTTTTTTGATATCATCACATAATATTCAAGGTTGAATTATTGTGCAAATTAACTTAATTGCAATGTAAAATATATAAATGCACTTCATGCACAACAACCTTCTTAGATGCTTAGTCATGGATGACCAAATCTTTGCTCATAAAATGGTTGATGCAATTTTTCTTGAAAATAGTATCTAATATACAAAATAAGAAGACCTACATAAATGAAATAAAATCTTTTATACAAAACAACAAAGGTACCATAACAGCAATATTCTAACCGATTAATCCTCTCACTACAAATTGTTAGTTAAGCAAATGTTTTTATAATTTATTTTCTTAGTTGCCCTTCTAGATATTACATTTTTGAGATTTACACTGTAAATTTAATTTTAGCTATAATTATAAATATTTATAAGTAGGTTCAAGTAGATTTAAAAGGAAAAAACAAAATGGAAAGCATGAAACTTAGCTAATAAGAAGTCAAAAAAATAAACAAAAATTGTGATCATATGTAAATCTATTTGAGTTTAATAAATTTGAATTTGAATTTTGCTAATAATAATTCATTAAATTAATCACTTAAAAACGAAACATTGTTTTTAAATAATAATGATTATAATTAGGAATAACTACTTATAATTATGAATACTGCCAAATTTATTTTAAAAAAATCAAGTATAATGATTAAGTTTTACCTGTTTTTCTATTAAAACTCTGTCATACTTTTCTTAAAACCAACACAGTGTTAATAATATATAAGAAAGAATTTCGTAAATAACACCATTGATTGAAATATTGTAAAATATTTATTTGATAATATATTAACACATTACTTATATCATTATAATAAAATTTTAGTAATATTCATTTCCATTTTCTTATTTCAATTATTTCAACTGTTTAATTGCAGATATTTGACCCATTAATCATCCATTTCAATACCTCTTGATGAATACACTTTTAAAATTATCAAGTATGTCATGAATTCCCTAGAGCATCAATACTGTGCATGATCCGACAACATTTTGTTGTAACTTAACCTTGACAATAATTGCGTATTGCTCATTGAAACAGGCATAATAAACAAAATTATAAACAAATGTTAGATTTACTTATACGGTAGATTTCTTGAAGTATATAAATCTAATACAAATGTGTAATAAACATAACAAACTGTTGCATTTTTTTTTAGGTATTATGCTAAAATTAAAAAAAAATAATCTACAGATTCTATTCAACTGAATTATTTAACAAATCGCATGGATACAGTGTCTTATATTACTTTATTTAAATTTTTTAACTGAATTATTTTCCGTCAACTGTTTGGTTGACAGCCAAAGAGTTTGCTAAGAATACACTATTTTTCCCAGTTTAGAAAATTTTAATTAAAGAACTAAACTTATGTAAATTAATAAAACTAGGTCAAATTTATATCAGACACATTTTAAAAGACTACAATAAATGTGAAATATTAAATTCCTAAATATAATATCTTCCCAAAGCTGTGTTTTTTAATAAGAGTTAGTGTAGATAAAGTTTTTAATGGGTTCGAGAGGCAGAACGTTCAAGAAAAGTGAGTATCACTCTTCAAAGCCTATTAATTTTTTTTGTATACAGTATTATATTTTTCTTAGATTTTATACTTGCATGTTTAATAATGAACATAAAAATAAATAATAATATCTAAATATCTGTTCAGGTTGAGTCTAGTGAATTTAGCCAATAATTGATCTATATCTGACTGACAGTGAGCTAATTCAAACCAATGCCGCTATAATATTTATTGAATATAATAGCACATAAATCAATAATTTAAAAACACTCTTTAGTATAGTCATTAAACATCCTAATGTAAATGATTCATTATTATGCCAAGGACATCATTGAATTTTGTAGTAGTAAACAAAACATTATTAATATGAGAAGAATGTCCATCGTATTTAATATGACAGTATACAATCATTAAATATTAAATTTAAACAAGCTATATTTGTAGTTTATATCTAGTGTATATTCACGATTTTTTATTAATTAAGTTCAATGAGAATCATTGGCCTGATTACCCAATTACATTTACATACATACTTTCTTAGCAACCACAATGAAATAGATAAATATTTTTAGGAAATATGACATCATCGACAGAAATCAAGTAGTACCTTTGGCCGTCGGGTGGTGTAAATCCTTGGATCCTGACCATTCGCCCATCTTCCAAACCCCCTTCGATGGGACCCAGAAAGGGAATCGACTACGCATTTAAGAAAAAGAAAACACCAATTACATTTCGCACTTTAAGGTTATAACGGGTAGACTTACTGGATCAGTTATAGGTTCAGCCATAATCTAACACTTCGAATAAGAACGGTACCTAAGAAACAGTTGAACTCTGCGGTGTTATTCGCAACTGTCAAAGTTCTTCTAATGTTTATGGTTTTGTGGAATTTGGGGCGGGGCTAAGGTCCCCCCACTGTATGGCTGACCTGTAAAGGTTACGTCACGATTATTTTTAAATCTTATACCCACAGATTAATTTATACGAAGTTTAGCGGCTAGAAATGCAATTACGTTATGAAATCACAGAAGAAATTAATAAAAAATTATTAATTCTAGAATACTCACGACGTCATTACTTCGTATATTAGTCACAACGCAATGACATCACATGTTATTATTTATTCATCTACATAACATACTTTTATTTAGAACGTCACATATAGTAGGTGTGAAATATTTTTAGTAGATTTCAGTTTAGCAAACCCGGTTTTCTTTCTGCTAAATTTTAACAGATACACTTTTTTAGCAATTTCGCTGTTGCGGGAATCGATAAACACCTCTTAGTTTTGCTTACTTTCAAACCTATTTTTAGAACGGACATTATTTTATAAAACTTTATTATATAAAATTATTTGACACATAGTGGAAACATCTTCTCTAATTTAATTAGATTTTGATATTTTATAGTGCATCCCGAAAGAATTACTCGGCGTTGAAAATTGAAATTTTTGTTACCAAGAAATGATATGAGAACGGATACTGCGGTTATATAAATATGTGTCAATAAGGTAAAAGGGAAGCAAAATTGTTACAATTAATCATACATAATTAAGAAAAAATATAACATTTTCCAATAACTGCATTTTCTTAATTGCAAATATAATTATTTTAGGAATTAGGGACTAAATTCTACATTCGCCCCAGGCGCACATAACTTGCCTAACTGCAGTTCCGCCGACTTCTTAAATCCAATTAAGTCTTTAAACAATGCTGGAACTGATTACAAAATACAAAACATTTCTGATTTTGTTTTTATAATAGGTTTTCCGTTTCAGAATTTCCACAAGGATAGTAGGCAACCAAATTAACTTAACGCTATCGAAATTGTATATAAAGATGTTTAAATATATTCCAGAGGGAATTATAGTAATATTACTAATCACTGTTATAAGAAGCTAATATATAGTGTTTTCAGATAAAAAAATCATTTGAGGTAATTTGGAGAAAGACATCCTGAAAATAAAAAGTTAATTGATTTATATTTGAAAATACATTTTTAACAAGTTATTTTTTTGTGAATTACATGTACATTAAAGAACGAATGGTGGAGTATAACTAATTTTATTATAAATAAAATGACATAGATATGATTTTTAGAAAATTGTTTCGACGTCTTCTAATAATAAAGCAAGTGAAACGCGTAACTACTGCCAACGTAGAATCTCTTGGATTGGATGGCGGGGGACTTCTTTATTTGATAAAACCGATACGGTAACACCGAACAATTAACTGTTCATTTTCAGATATTGGATAATAACATTGAAGTTAATTTTGGCATTTGGAAATATTTTTGGTAATTTCATAAATTGATTCTTTTTACTTTTCCTTTATAGGGACAAGAACTAAATTGGAAATGGGGAGAGAACTATAGAAAAGAAATAAATGGAGGAATAGAAGGCTTGTGGATGAAATTTAATGAAACTAAAGACTAAAGCAGTATACGGAAAAAAGGAACTAAAAATACTTGGAAAAGAAAATAATAACAAGCTATAAAGAATATAAAGAACACCGAACAAAGACTAAGAGAAAAATTATAAGAGCAAAACAAAAAACCTGGTAAGATTTTGGAGAAAAACTTGAAAGAGACAGACAACCACAAATTGTTTTACAATAATGTAAAAAATCTAACAAAAACAAAAAGCGAGAGAGCAATTAGAATAAAAGAGGATGCCGGGAAAATAGAGAAAAGTGAGAGAAGAGTTATCCAGAGAAGTGGACACAGACAGAGAAATGAAGAAAAATGGAAGAGAGGGAATATTAGGAATAAGCTTAGAGGAACTAAAAAAGGTAATGAAAACCTTGAAGAAAGGTCAAGTTTCCGGAGAAGTCAAGATTACGACAGAAATTATTAAAAACATTGATGATAAGGGATTAGATTTATTACATCAAATAATAAATAAAATGAAACCGATCAATAAGATCTAAAATTTGGGTTTATAGTACCGGTACACAAGAAAGGGGACAAGACAGACTGTCACAATTACAGAGGAATCACCTTACTAAGTACAATAACAAAAATTAAGTGAAGCACAGAGTGGGTATAGAAAGGAAAAAGTACACAAGATCACCTATTCACATTAAAAGAAATAACGAGTAAATTGTTAAATTAAAGGAGAAAAGTATATTTGCGTTCATGGATTTGGAAAAAGCATTCGAGGAAAGAAGAATACTGGAAAAGAGAATCATAGATAAAAATTGATACAAGCTATCAAGAGTGTGTGCAAAGATACAAAATATAAAGTAATAAAAAATAATGAGGTATCAAAAAGTTACCAGACAAATATAGGACTAAGAGAAGGAGGAGAAGCTCATTTCTGTTTATTTATTTATGGATGAAATAATAAGGGAATCGGAAAAATTAACGAAACCTCTCATATTGGGATACAGAAAGATAGAGATGGAACAAATAAAGACATGTGCATTTGCAGATGACATTGTTGTATTAGCAACTAGCGAGAAAGACTTACAAGGCAGATTAAGAATATGGAACGAAACATTAAATGGAAAAGCGATATTACAGCTTCGCACAAAGGCGAAGCAGGGTAAGCCTGATAAAGAGGCAGGAGTCTCAAGCTCAAAAGAGCCCCTGGATCTGGGAAAAACTCCGGAAACAGTAATACCTTCAGAAGGTAATCTGCGGTTGCAAACCGCAACTGGTTCCACACAGGTCAGCAGGATCAGGAAGGCTCCAAGGGAAAGCTCGACCAAAAGACCACCCAAGAAGCAGGCTGATGTGCGTTCAAAGGGCAGGGATATGCCCCAGGACAAACTGAAGGATGCCAAAGATGGTCATTCCAAGGCCCATAAATGAAGGGTAAGTGGCAATGCCTCTAAATAAACCTGCAGCACTCAAATGTAGCATAAAGTACCTCAAGCAGCAGTCCATGAGGGGCTTATTCAAGAACCTTGGGTTCATGGAGGAGCGATTAAAGGACTTCAGAACCCATCGTACTATCTGGTATGTAATAAATACAACGTACCAACGGAAAATGGCCAGAGGCAAATTGTACTTGCCTCGGTCTACTTTCCAGGGGACAAGGACAACCCACCACCAGAGGCAGTAAAGAACCTCACGGACTAGTGCCGCAGAAATGGGAAACATCTCATTATAGGCTGCGACGCTACTGCGCACCACAGAGTATGCAGAGTATGGGACAGCTTAGATATCAATAATAGGGGTAAGTACCTTCTTCACCATGTATACGCTAGCAGTCTGGACAACTTATTGATAAAAAATTAGCGTGTACTACCAGAGCCCTCTATGTCAGATCATCAAACGATCGCATTAGATATGGAAGCTGGGAGTACGGAAATAGCAGAGGGCACAGTGCCACGAGTCAAGTGAATATCAGCCTGGTTCGGGGATGGTGCCAAGAATTAGAGAGGTGCTGGAATAGGTATTTAAGGTCCTAACCAAAACCACATGGGTTTCATGGCTCTAGATACGAGCCTGCAAGCGGAAGCAATTGCAATTGATATGTGCGCCAAAGAGTGCCTGGATAGTCACCTAACAGGCGCGCATATTTGCTCAGACAGCCAAGCCGCATTAAAGGCATTTCGAACCTATGAACTCGCAAAAAGAGGTGCAAATGCCACTCCTATAGGATAGCCGTTTTGCGGACTCCCCATTGCAACTAGAAGAGAGGTGGTGCAAAAATGGGAAGAGGACAGAAGACATAAGCTTTATAAAATCTCATCACAGCTATAAGGTGCTTGAACTCCCAAAGAACGAGCTAAGAACTTTCACCGGGTTCATGACAGGGCATTGTGCCCTCTGGTACCATTTGTGGAAAATGGGAAAAGAGAAAAGTGGAAACTGCAGACTATGTGATTCGGCAGATGAAACGACCGAGTAAATACTATGCACTTGTGTCGCGATTGTTCACAAGCGTTATTCATACTTCGACAGGGGACGATTATCCCACGAAGAAGTGAGCAGCATCACCCCCAAGAAAGTTACCAGGTTCATGACGGACAATTTCAATATGATAGAAAACAAGAGGTGGTCTAATAAAGTTTGACAAAGTCCTAGAAATCGTAAATAAATCTAGAACTTAATAATGTTTAAGAGAAATTTATGAAACATTCTAGAGATATGAAAGAAAATGTTCTGAAAAATTGTAAATATCTCAGAAAGAAACTTGACGGATACTTAAAATAAAGCAATACGTAAACAAAATAGATGTTTATCCTATTCACAGGAATGCATTTTGCATTAAGTATTGTAGGTATTGGAGCTGTTTTATCACAAATTCAGAATGGACGAACTTTCATAATGAAGTTGATATTTTTTGAGAATATTCTAAATAAATAATTATGTTAGAAAAATTTGACATTGCTAATAGAGGTGATATCAATGTAGATTTAATAAAATATGATGATTACTTTTTACACCTTAAAAACTTAATAGAAAACTATCAATCAGTACATCACACATAGTCAATATTAATTTGTTATATCATCGAGGATATTAATAATAATTGTGTGAAAAATGAAAACACTAAATAAATTTAATATAAAAAGTCCTAACGGCGCAAAAAAGAACATTCAATTTAACTATCAGCTACATCTTCGTACTAATAATTTAATTATAAATTATTATTATATATTAGCAAAGAAACAAAATAAAATAGCGCTGATGGAAGTAATAAAAAACTACAATTCAGACCGAATATCATAAAATTTGAATGGTAAGTTACTTATAGTTAGGGGATGTAAAGAATATATAAATATAAATTCGTTTTAAACTGATTGCCAAAAAAAAACGTATAACATAAAAACATATGAAAAAATTACTATTTAGATAAATTCTTATGAAAAACATTTATTTGGTTTAGACGTTAGCTCAATTTCAAATCGTAACACCAATCATTTACACATGGTATGATATTAATCCTGGAATATTTCTTTAGGTGATGGTTGTTATATTTGAAGCAATTTTTCGATTATATAGAAGGAAAACAGCTTTTCTCTGGCGTAAAGTGGATTTCACTATTTATTGAAAATCCAGAAATCTGTAAATAAGTAAATTAAGTGTTTATTATTTATTTACCTATTACTGTAAACAAGTGTTTCGTGCATCTTTCATTACCAGTATGATTGCAATTTAAACTACTTTTAAAACACTGCGAGAAATATAAAAAATATTTATTTATTCATTACGGGAAACCCCCCTACACGAAAGGCAAATATAAAATTATAGCAGAAACTGAAAATTAAATAACAATTGAGAGTACATATCGCTTAAACATATATTTATATAATAATTTAAAAATACGAAAACATTTCGTGAATCTACAACAATGAGTCTTATTAAGACTACAAAACAAATTAATTTGAAACAACTACTTCCCTAGCTAATACTTCGACAGACATTGAATAATACAAATTAATTTGCGTGTTAAAAATAGTACAACTATCAAAGCAACACTAATTTGAATGACATTCTGTTGAATAAACTAATAAATGATAAAATGTACTTTAGATTGTTTAAATGTAACTATAACATGAAAAATTATGAAAAAATGAATTTAAACTGATTTCATTAAATTAAATTAGCAAAAGTAATTAAAAGTAATCTCAAGTATTACTTAGCTAGGGAAGTAGTTGTTTCAAATTAATTTGTTTTGTAGTCTTAGTAAAACTCATTGTTGTAGATTCACGAAATGTTTTCGTATTTTTAAATTATTATTTAATTTTCTACATCGAACTAAAGGATTTTAATACATTTTATATATTTATATTAACATTATTTTTATTATATAAATGGGCGCATCGCATCATTCTATTAATGGAGTTAGTAGAGCTAACAGTGGATAAAAATGTGTTTATAAATGAAAATCAAGTTGCTGCATAAGGTAAGGACAGTGCAAGGTTCCGTTTATTAATCTATCTAGTGCACACAGGTCCGAGAAATTTTTATGGTTTGCATAATATATTCAATAAACCTTAAAAAAAATATTTTGCACCTATTATTAATACGCACAATTTGTATCCGATGTTGCAAGAAAGACTGAATCCATGATACTGTTGATTTATGAAAAACTAACCCGTTAAGCTTGGTTAAAAGAATATTGAAAATATTGAAAAATCAGTATATCGAGTCTACTTGGTAATTTTTTCCAAGGCATTTAAAAGGTACTGTTCGTAGCAAACCAGATTGTATAAGTTGATCTTTTAGGAACAGAACGTTGTTGCTCAGGGGATATGATTTGGGTAAACATCCATGCTATTTGATCTGCGATCAATTTGTTCAGCATTTTGGGAATAACTGACTGCATACAAATGCCCCTATAACTGGGTTTCCATTTTTTTTAGAAAAGTTTCCGATATTAAGGATTCTGACATTAGTTCATAGATTCGTGAGTAGATGCAGTTCAATAAGAAACAGCTCGGTATGCTATCAGGGCCTGCTGATTTTCCAAATTTAAGTTGGGAAATTGAAATAAATGCATCTTCTTAACTGGGTCACTGGTAAATGTACAATCAGAAGCGCCCTGTGATTTATCATTCGAGTGTGCAGTTGAAAAAAACTTTGCAAAGAGATTTACTATGTCATC
This sequence comes from Ontholestes murinus, assembly GCA_963969525.1. Classification (NCBI taxonomy): domain Eukaryota; kingdom Metazoa; phylum Arthropoda; class Insecta; order Coleoptera; family Staphylinidae; genus Ontholestes; species Ontholestes murinus. The sequence continues at coordinate 59,407,521 of OZ018387.1, forward strand.
ACACATAGAGCTTTTGTCTTGTTTATATTCAATTGTCATAGGGATACTATTATCATTTTTATTTCTAACGTACTACAAAAAACCACCAGGGTTTATAGTTAGATTTGATAGTGTTTAAGCAATTATTGTAAAGGGTATTAGACATTGTCTTGCACAGTCTCCGCAAGTCAGAAAAATGTTCATAATCCTCAGGCGAATGGTTCTGCTGGAAACGTCTGTAAGCTAGTTTTTTAGTATAGATCAGATTTTTAAATGGGATACTTGAGCCTTCGATAGCTGACGTATCGCTTTATATTGGATGAATCAAGTTTAAGGTATGTCCATAACCAAATTTGATACCGCGCTGATGTGAGAAATTTAAAAAATTCCTTGAATGTCATATATATTGATGTCAAAATGACATAATAGACTTTGTCTAAAATATCCTACAAAAGGATCAAAATAGAGCATATTTGCTTAAAAATAATTAAAAAGAACTCCGGAAATGGCAAAGGTGTGTCACCTGTCTACGGAAGAACGTGGGTTTGAGTGGAAGAACATTGGTACTCAGTGAACTCCGCCCGTGACTCCTGTGTCCTAAATTATCTGTGTATTATTTGATTGTATGTATATTATATATGTTTAGTTTCCCTATATAGTATATACAGGGTGAGTTTTTTTCGATGTTCTCTATAGGGATCTCGGAAACTATAAGAGATAGAGAAACGGTTAAATGGGGAAAGAAGTATAGATTAAAGAGACAAATAAAATTCCACTTTCAAAGTTTTCAAAAAAGTCAAGGGTAACTAGATATTTTGAAAAAAGTAAAAAGTGTCAATTTTTTCAAATCAATATATCTCGGTAATTATAACAGATAGAAAAAAACTGTAAAGAACAAAGTTTTAGATAATTTTGTGTAGATTAATAAAAAATAATCAGAAAATTTTTATCGCTATTATTTTCCGAGATATGATGCAAACTTACATTTTTTTAAATGGAAACCATAGTTCGCTATGGCCTCATACAAAAGGTATTTTTTTTTCTCTTTAATCCAATATAACATACGACATAGTTATTTCTAAAAATAAGTGAGTTATAGTCATTTTAAATTTTATTAAAAATAAAAAATGGGTAGCCATGAAAAAGATGAAAGTAAAACAATTGCAGTTGTTTATAATAATAGCAATATTGTAATTATTAGTTCTACAAAGTTAAATAAAAATGGAAAACCAGCATAAGTATAATAATTTTGTAATTAACCAATTTGCCATTTGACCTTCTGTATGTGGTATAAACACATTTGTCAAGAGGATAATACGTTTCTTACAAAAATATTATGAACAGATGAATCGCGATTCACTAATTGTGGTATTTTTAATAGCCACAATGAACATAGATGAACTTAAGAGAATCCACGAGAAGTTTCACAGAGAAAACTACAAATTAAATTTGGGTTTAATCCATGGTGTGTTTGGATTAATAATTCTCGGTTCATATATTTTTGAAAGCTCACTAAGTGAAACTGATTACTTTCAATTTCTTCAGAATACATTTGAAGATACGCTCGATTGTTTAAATTTATCATTACAAGCAAGATTAAAATGGTTCCAATATGACGGTGCTCCACCTAATAACATGTTGGCTTTACAAATTATTTAAATGATGCTTTTCCTAACTCATAAGTGGGAAGAAATAAACCAATCTCAGGGCCACTTAGATCTCCCGATCTGCGCGTTTTAGAATTTTTTCTGTGGGGTTATGTAAAAAACAAAGTATATGAAAAATCATATCAATCTGTGGAGGATCATAAACTAGTTTTTATTGAAACATTTAATTCAATTTACATGAGAATAGTCAAAAAGCCATAAATTCAATTTAAAAAAAATATAATTTATGTCATAATAGTATTAATAGTGGACTCTTTGACTATATTTTTTAATATTAAAATTTCTCTCCCATTGATATATTGATAATTACAGAATTACTTTATGCAGTTGTTTCATTTTGATTTATCTCTGTAAAACTAATGATTACAATATAGCTAATATTATAAACAACTGCAATTGTTTTACTTTCATCTTTTTCATGGCTACCCATTTTTTATTTACAATAAAATTTTAAATGACTATAACTCACTCATTTTTAGAAATAACTAAGTCGTATCCCATATTGGATTAAAGAGAAAAAAATTACCTTTTGAATGAGGTCATAGCCAACTATGGTTTCCATTTAAAATAATGTAAGTTTGCGTCATATCTCGGAAAATAATGGCGATAAAAATTTTCTGATTATTTTTTATTAATCTGCATAAAATTATCTAAAACTTTGTTCTACACAGTTTTTTTCTACCTGTTATAAAAACCGAGATATATTGATTTGAAAAAAATGACACTTTTTACTTTTTTCAAAATATCTAGTTACCCTTGACTTTTTTGAAAACTTTGAAAGTGGAATTTTATTCGTCTTGTAAATCTACACTTCTTTCCTTTCCCCATTTAACCGTTTCTCTATCTCTTATAGTTTCCGAGATCCCCATAGAGAACATCGAAAAAAACTCACCCTGTATATATAGGGAGACTATTGTTTTCGTGATTTTTTTTTCAAATTTTTTTTTTGCGGAAATATCCGTTTTGGGGTCCCCTGAACCCAAAACACTAATTTCTGGAAAAAAAAAAATTGTGGGTTCAGGAGACCCCAAAACGGATATTTCCGCAAAAAAAATTTTTCAAAAAAAAATCACGAAAACAATACTCCCCCTATATACTACGTGTATAGGGAAAGTAAAAATGTGTGTGGCTGTGTGTCTGTCTGTCGGTGGGCGCTGTATCTCAAAAGCGAAACATCGTATTGAGATGAAACTTTAAACTTAAGATTTTATCGTTAAAAACTGGAACTGAAAAGCTTTTGGTAACATTCATAAACCGGAAGTGGTTGTTTACTCGAAGCGTTTTTTTGTTTTTTCGTGATATTTTTCTAAATATAAAAACAATTAAAAAGTGGTTCAAACAAAAGTTAAAGGGAATGAAGAACTGAACAAGTTTTGTAAAAACATATTTTTCATAAAATTCTTAACTTTTGAGAAACAAAATAAAAATTGAAAATTTTGACATTTTTTGCCAATTACTAATAAACTATTAGAGATACATGAAACATGTATTACAAATAATTGTAGAGAATTAAAAATTGAACAAATTATTAAGTATAACCTTTTTACGTAAACCTCATAGTTTTCGAGAAAAATATAGGGAAAGTACTATGATGGCCACATCACCATTTTTGTAATTTGTAAGCAGGAGAAACAAAGATAATAATAAAGAAAGAATAAATATATGTATACATATAGGAGAAATATAAACATGGTTATGTGTAGATGTGTCAAAATGACGTAGGTCATGCGCAAGCACGAGCTAGGATGTACGTTTTATGTTCTCTATTCTTTAACATGCAGACACACGTTTCGCCTTTCATTTCACATGTCTCGGTCTTCCTAGGATGATAATAGAACGAGATGGATATTAGTTGTTATACAACTCTTAGTACGAAAATGTATGCGTCAGTTCTCGGAGGCTCGACTATACCACAAGGGCGTTTCCAGCCAACTAGCTTAGGGGGTAATTAAAAAAAGAAAAAACTTAAATAGTTTTTTATTCCATAAATACAAAGCAATCAACATAAAAAATATAATTTATATAAAAAAGACTATTATAGAATAATACAATATAATTATGTTATTTTTAAATAAAAAAATAATATCACACTCGAAATAAATATAGGACACATAATAAAATATTCTGTAAAATTCAAAACAGATTTTTGTAACTAAATTTATTATTAAAACGATTTTCTTAAATAATGAAATCTGCTTTTCTTTGCTTGTTAATAATATTGTCAATATTAATATCCATATATCTATGAATAGGTAATAGAGCTAACTCGGTTAGTCCTTATTGAGATATAGCCACGATTTGAATCTTTTCAGTGCAGAAAAACTTCTTTTTGCAGAAGCAACGCTAATGGGCACAGAATATATATATAATATACATATGTTTAGTAAATATTGGTGTCAAATTTTCTGTATGCATCTAAAACATTTTCTGGTAATTGTTCATTTAGTTTATTTTTCTTTTGCCAATATAATTTCCAATTCAGAGTTAATTGCTATTGCACATGTTGCATTTTCAGGTAAAATTTTATTTAATATGTTGCAACAGATTTTAAAGTGACATCTAAATCTTCGCCAGTTGTTGTCAATAAAACACTAGATATTATTGTGTTAAAATTGAACAAATTCATGGTGGCTTTATTAAATCTGTATTGCATATCTGTAATAATATTATTCAGGAGAGATAAATATATATTAATTCGATAATAATCCTCTGTTCAGTTCAGGAACCTAAAACAGCGAACCACTGTTAACGGTGGACGCGGAAGACGTCCTGGTGACGGACTGGCAAGGAAGTAGCACCGGCGGTACTCTCTGGAACCAACACGCGCTGTAGGAGGCACAGGGGTCCCTGGCGAGGCGCACCATCGATTAACAGCCGCAGGCTTCGATTAAACAGTTTCGCGCAAGTGCTACTTGCTTAAGCTTCCACGCCACGTCAACGTAGGGGCACCGGCTAGCTGTGAAAAGAAGTAAAAGAACAAGAGAAAGTGTGTAAATTAAAACATGGAGCCGGAGAAGAAGAAAATATATTACAACAGAAAGAAAGAATAGACAGAGAAAATATACAATATATACAAATAGAGCAAAAGGCTTGAATCGGCGGAAACGACCAGGCTGACCACCGCTGCTGATGGCAGACGACTGGTAAAGTGCGATGGCCGGAGCCTGGTTTTATATGGTGATCTTGATTACCGCGGCTTTGTTTCGGTCACGTAGGCCCCGCAATTCCAGGAACAGGTAATGATCCTCTTCGCCGAAAAGGGCCTGTCCTATTGTTCCGCACTGGCAGCTGCACATTTTGGAAAATTATCTCGTTTGGATTATTTCAATAATGCGGAATTTATGCAAATTATTATTAGGAGCAATGGATAGCTCGTAAAATGGATTAAAATATAATTACGCATTTGTTACCACGTTCAGGTAAACTGAACGCCGGTAACACCACGTACATGCAAAAGTCCATAAAAAAGTAAATAAGTAGTGTTAAAATATATAAAACTAAAAGGAAGTGGGAAATAAAGAAACAAATGAGTACAAAAAGAGAAAGAGATATTGACAGCCCTGAATATGGATTCTAAGGTTTCCATATGGAGAATAGAAAAAGATAGAAGAATGGAAGCAGTGAAACAAAACGTTGTAACAACAGGATTCAAAAATGAAAGAAAGGAATATGAAAACAAGGACAAAACTTGCGGAGAAGATAAATCTAAATATAGCTAAGAACGTTGTGGAAATGGAGGAACTAAAGAGGATGTTTAAAGACTTGATGAGAGAAATGGAAAAAAACAGAAGAACTAAAAGAAGAGATCAGAAAACTAAAGAAAGAAATTAGTAATAAAGAAGTGGGAGCTAGAAAAGCAACAACTTGGAAACAAAGTGGAAAAGTAAGAACAGCAAATGAATAATATAAATAATATAATAATAACAGGCTTAGCAGCAGAGGCAAACCAAGAACTGAAGGAAGTCGAGAATTTCACATTTCATAGAGAAAACGAATAATACGAGTTGAAGTTGGGACATGGGAAACAAAGCAACAAATAATGACCTAGCACATGAAGAAAGGTTCGTTACAAAAAAATAGGGAAATAGCAAGAGAAGAAAAAGCAAAAGGAAAGAGAGTAAGAATAGGATTCCGAAAGATATGAATTAACGGAGAAGAGTACGAATAAGAAAGCAACTTATAGAAAAGCAAATAAAAAAACAAGACATCACAGCGAGAAAATGGCACAAGAATAAAGTTAAATACAATAAAAATGGGAATATGGAATGTAAGAAGTATTAAATGAAGAAGAGGAATTAATAGAAGAAATTTAAAAAAAAACACGGAAAAAACATAATATACAAAAAATATGGGGACGGCAGAACAATGAACATGGAAATCAAAGTGGAAGAAGAAGAAACTACATGGAATATAATTGTGGTAAGTGCACCAAACGAAAACGACAAAAATGAAGAAAAAGAGAAATTTTACAAGAGACTGCAACAATAAATAGACGATAGCAAAGGAATTACAATACTCATGGGAGATCTTAATGGAAGTGTAGAGCAGGACAACAAAGGCAAAAAAAATTAGAAAAAAAAACAAAAAAACATTTCGTGAAAACAGTGAGTCTTATTAAGACTATAAAACAAATCACAACTACAACTACTTTCTGGCTAATACCTCGACAGACATTGAATAATACAAAAGTAATTTACGTGTTACAAATAGCAAGGCTATGAAAGAAACACTAGTTAGAACGTATTTATTTATATTATAACTAAAAATAATTGAATTGAACGGGCTGAAAGACCACTGGTCGATAGCCGTTAAGCAGAAAATCAAATATACCAGAATTTATTTTATTTTATCCATTACATGTAATATATTTTATTTTTTCTGTAAATAAAGATGTTTAGTAACAGTAATTATACAATTATGTATAGCAAACAACTTATTGGGACAAACACAAAGACATACACAAATACACTAGAGAGAAGTCAGGCGAAGAAAAGAGAAATAATAGACTACTCCTTAATAGACGCATAAGAATGTAAAAAGGTAAAAGATGTTAAAGTTACAAGACAAGCTGAAATAGGGACCGACCACTACTTGGTAAATAAAGAAATTAACACAGGAGACGAAAACTTGAAGAGTCGAAAACAATAATAAACAAAAACACAAAAAGTCGAAAATTGAAAAGAAAGAAACTAGGAATGAATAAAAATCAAAAATAGAGAAAAAGAGAAACAAAATAGAGGGAGCAGAAAGCAACTAGAAAAAGTACAAAGAAATCATAAGTGAAGCAGCCCAAGAAAGCTGTGGAACAATCACTATATCAAACAAACAGAGGAAGAAAAACTGGTAGTGGTCAGAAGAGGTAAAACGATTTGTAAAAACAAAACAAGAGAATTGGAAAACTTACATAAAAAGAAGGAAATATCAAGATTACAGAAGATATAAAATAGCAAATAAAATACTGGAACACAAAATCAAGATAGCAAAAAAGCAATCCTGGGAGCAGTTTGTTAAGAAACTGAAAGAAACGTTGACAGAAAACCAAAGTAAGTTTTACAGCACAATTAAACAAATGAGGAATAAAAGGATACTAAGGGAACCAAGTATAAAAGACAAAAACGGAAATATAATAACAGAAGAGACGAAGATATTAAAAAGATGGAAAGAATACTTTAACGAAATAACACACAATAATGGAGATGAAGAAGGTGAAACAAATAGAGGAAACATCGAAATAATAATCGAAGAAGTCAGCAATCAAGAAAATAAAACTAGGAAAATCTCCAGGTACAGATGACATCATAGCCGAAATGATGAAATATATGGAGAAGAATTCTGACAACTACAAGGGTATTACACTCACAAGCATACCAGGGAAAATTAATACTAGGATAATAGATGCAAGAATAAAAGGAAAATCTGTTCAATTCAAGTATAACATCATTATAATTATCATATTTCGAGAGACATTTGTGAAATATGTTTAACTGTGTTCCAAATGTTTTAAGTCACCAGCTGTAATTCGAAACGTAGAATTTCACGAAAATTGCCCTCGTTTGTAATAGATTTTGTATTTAAGAGATAACCAACTTCACGATGATCTCGTAATACTTTTGATTATTGGTTTTAATTTATCTCTATTTTCTTCAATTTGTCGAAATCTTTCCAAATCTAATTTATTTCTTATATCTCGTGATGGGGTATTGAAAGATTTTATAAAAATTTTCGAATAAACAATTGAATTTTTTGGTACTTAGTACTTTTATCACTTATCGATAATTCACAATATTGAGATACTAGCTGAGATACTAATTTTTGCAATGGTCCTTGTTGATGCAACACACCAAATTTTCTAAAAAAGAACCAATATTTGAAAAAGATTTTGTTTAAATGATTAGAAAACATTAACCAATTAAATTGTCTGAAATGTTGTTCAGACAAGTAATATTTAACATCCTTTTCCCCTTATTATGTACAGAATAAAATAACACAAAAGTATTTGGTTTCCATTTACAACTTAAAATTCAAAATTTCTAAATTTCATCAACATTAACATTACTAAATTTAACTACATATATCAATGTAAATTTCAATGTTATAAGATGAACATGTTGTATGCTCCTTTTTCTCTTGCTGGGAACAACCTAATGAAGATCCTGAAGATTCTCCTCTGTATTCGGTGAATGTCGATGCAGATGTAGATGGAAGATTTAAATTGACTGTTGACATAGATTGATCTTTATTTATTGAAGAATCGTCAGTTTTTTTATAATAATTACCTAATTATCACCCCCCCCCCTAAAACCGCCAATGCTATACCAAGCTGAACCACTTCATAAAATGTCGCATAAAAGTGCTCTGCGTCAATTTGGGGCAAAATACACTCCTCCAATAATTATAACAGCACTGTTTACTTTAAATTTAAAAATTTGGTTGTTAGACCTCTATTAAGAATTTCGAGAGTAAATATGTCAAGCTGGGGGACTGGTATTGGATCTACGCATTTACAACAAGCCCAATTTGTTTTAGAATTATTAATAAAAGTGATTTCGATATCATTCAGGCCCGAACATGACATGTGTATGGATTTTCTACACTTTCAATTGCGTTTAATAAATTGTGTATTGGGGTGCCGCCTTGATTACATATTCCTCATTTATTAACAATGACTATTCCACTCCTATTGCATGTAGCCAATGAAAAGGAGGCATGTGCTAATTTTTAGCCAATCACGTCAATTTATAAGTGAATAAACAGCAACTTGCTGTTTATTCACTTGAATAAATTGAAGTTAGCTATTTCCCGATAAATAAATTGAATTAGCCTTGATAAAAAAACGAAAAACGTTGGTTATACTTATGTCAGTTCTTAGTAGGTTATAAAATCAAAAGGTTAGGTAGCGCTTCATCATCCATAATAAATGCGACGGTGGCAAGTTCTGTACCAAAAAAATACAACAAAAACGAGATCATGTGTTTGAAAACAATTTGAAGAATTTTGGCCCATAGAAACTACCAGTTTTTAGCAAAAACTTCAATGGAAACTGTTTCCGCGATTCTAGACGACTGGGCATAGAATATGAATAAGGCAAATGCAAAAAATTATAAGGAAGGTGTTCTTTAATCAATGTCGAAATTTTTGGCTAATAACTGCAGGAGATGTATAATTTTAACATAAATATTGAACCGTTCACCGATATTCGTTTCAAGTCGTGAAATAGTCTTTCTAAATACCATTCGTTGTGACAATTAAATCGGAATAAATTTTGTTTTTAGTGCATTCAAGTTTGTTGCTTATTCGCGATTTTTATTCGAGCAACTAATAGAAAAAATCACTCGCCTGGCGGCTCGTGATTTTTTCGTGACAGTTGCTCTCATTAAATCGCTAAGCAACAAACTTTCATGCAAAAACAAAATTTATTCGAGTAAATTGCCATCACTTATGGTATTACTTGTGATTATTACTGAGAGCGTATAATTTATTTAAAACAGAAACAGATAATGGGAGAAATGCTGGATATATTTAAGATTGCAAATCAATTTTATTAATTGTTTTCTTATAGATAACAATATAAAGTAAACAATGCATTATAACTAATTCGAATGTAATTTTCATTAACCAATGTTACCCAATCACCCCATGAAAAGATTCTTACAATAAACTTATATATTAAAAAGCGAAATATTCATATTATATCGACAATGTAATGTATATTGTACTACGTATTGTTAGTTCCTAGGAAATAATTTAACTGGAAAGCCTTCAACTGGTTTGATGATAATTGTCTGTGTAATCCGGATGTCTTTTATATCTTTATAAACGGTTTGTATGCGATATTTTCTCAGGAAAATTGCAAAATAAGTTTTTAAGAACATCATAGCATATTTTTGACCTAAAAATATAAGTGTAAAACTTAATACATAACTAAAATAAACTATAATTTGTTATAGTTGTTCTATTGAAACTGTATGACCAAGTGTCTAGATTATAATCAATAATTATTAATAAATTATAATTAAATTCAGTCTAATATTAATTTATTTATACATTTAATTTTGATTTTTCAAAAGTAGAATTATGACAATTCGGACTTAACTATTAATTGTTTCTTAAAAATGTGGGGAAATTGAGAGTTAAGAAAGATATTTCTTTTTCCGTAAAAACCATGCTAGTCCTATTGATTATTTAAGGTTAAAAATATTGTGAGGTTGGATGCGATTAACTTTTTTCCTGGCTGGTAAGTTAAGTTTTCTAACTTCTTCTTTCTTACTAATTTATAATGTGTTGCTGACTTTTCACATAATCGTCGAAGAGATCAAATTTTATTGTGTGAAGTTGATGGGTCCGTTTATATGTGAAGAATGTTTATAACCCTCCGTTTTACACAAATCTTGGGTTCTTTTGTTAGCCATATTTTTTTTGATTTACTGGAAGCGGAACAAAAAGGAATCTCAGAATTTTTCCATTAAATGGTCAGAATGAGCTAATGTACAAGCCCCTATTCAATTCTGTAATATAAATAAGGAACATTTCATAATTTTTAGATACTTCTAGTTTGATAATGACTAGTTTATAGTCAAAACTATAGTCACTGTAAGCAGAGTGCAGAATGCCACGAAAAACGAACTTGGCATTATATAACGAGTGCCTACTCTTCAACTTCAGGGCCTCCAATATAACATTGCGACCATAGAGTAATTAGAACAGGCTTCACTACACCTAAGTGATACCATCGTAGCAGCCTATGAGAAAAGCTGTCCGGTAAAGAAGGTAAACGTCGTAAGATACGTTTCTTGGTGGAACAAGGAATTGGATCGACTCAGGTCTTCCGCTCGGAAATCCTTCAACAGAGCCAAGAAAACAGGCAACTGGTCCTCATACAGGCAAGCCATGACTGAATTCAATATGCAACGTAGGGAGTCTAAATGAAAGGCCTGGAAGGCCTACTGCGAGGGGATCGACAATCTGACCCTGCAAATAGACTCCGGAAGGTCCTATCAATGGATCATTCCAATACGGTAGGCATCTTAAAAATGACGGAAGCCACACCAAGGGTCAGCCAGAAAATTATTCACGCTCAGCAAAATGACTTGGGCCATAAACAGCTTCACGCCATATAAATCCTCAGGACTGGACGGTATCTTCCCCGTGCTACTGCAGGAGAGAATTGCTCCAGGACTCAGCGAGATATATAAAGCAAGCTATGCACTAGGGTATATACCCCTATATAAAAGTGGTATTTATACCTAAAGTGAAAGACAATGGAGAAAATAATCGGCAATCACATAAAGAGTAACTCTGATATAAGAGCACCCTTAAATACCAAACAATTCGCATTTCAAGCTGGTAAATCCACCGTCAGTGCTCTACACCACATCGCCAAAGAGGCAGAACGAGCCATCCTATACAAGGAAATAGCACTCGGAATATTTGTAGACATAGAGGGAGCCTTTGACAACACCTCATTCTCTGCAATAAAACGAGCGGCTATAAATAAAGGATTATATCCTTACACGATAAGATAGGTGGAGGCAATGCTTCAAAGGCGACTAGTAATGGTTTCTCTAGCACGATCCACAGTATGTATGTCCTCAGGGGGAGTTTTGTCCCCCACACTTGGGCCAATAGTGGTAGACGGATGGAACTGTATGGAAAGGACTTCATAACCCAAGGCTACGCAGATGACATCGTCGTAAAAAGCACTGAATAGCATCAATAACTGGTGTGTTCGGGAAGGACTAAGTATCAACCCGAATAAAACGATCATAGTTCCATTCACGCGTAGGAGGAAGCTGCATAAATGCTCCCTCGCTGAATAGAATGGAAATAAATCTCTCCAACGAAGTAAAGTATCTTGGTATAATTCTGGATGCCAAACTGACTTGGAATCAGCATGTCCATTAAATCATGTCGACGGCTAATGGGAAAAACCTGGGGATTAAAGCCTAAGATCACGTATTGGCTGTATAGAAAGGCGGTGGTACCCATTGTCACCTATGCTACCCTTGTGTGGTGGCTAAATACCCAAAAATTAGACACGCAAAAGAAGTAGGCTGAGTAGGCTTCAACGTTTAGCATATCTAAGCATCACAGGGGCCATGCAAACGACCCTAACCGCGGGAATGCAGGCAATCATTGGCCTCACACCGCTCCATCTAGTGGTACAAAAAGAGGGATGTGTGGCAGCCCTCCGACTACACCAGAAGAACGGGAGACTGGACATGACACTTAGAAATACTGCAGCAAATCGATACAATCCTCCTGTCCAAACCGACGGAGGCTCGATTTCGAATTACCGTTTAAGGTGTCCATTGAGGACTACAAAACGGCTTTGATGAGAATCAAGGAGTTTGGTCGAGGAATATCAGCCTGTCCAAAAATAACAGAGGTACTGGCCCTAACCAAAATCACAGGAGCTTCATGGCTCTGGGTACGACACCCACGATTTTGCATTCTCGAGAATGCCTTGTCGCAACTGGTGAAGAACAACTTGTTGACCCTCATGTGGGTGATAATGCCATTCCATTAGGAAAAGAGCCATTTTGCGGACTCCCCATGGCACACAGAAGAGAGCAATCACTGGAACAGTGTGTCAGGCCTACATCAATCAAAACGATTCATCAAACTCGATCACAGCCATAAGGTACTTGAACTTACAAGGAATGAGCTAAAAACTTTCACCGGACTCATGACAGGGCATTGTCCGATACCATCTGTGGAAAATGGGAAAAGAGGAAAGTGATTTGGCACATGAAACAACTGAGCACATGCACTTGTGTCGCGATTTTTCACAAGTGTTTTTCACTCTTCGGTAGTATTAGCCCACGAAGAAGTTACTAGGTTCATGGAGGACGTGGGACTACTTGGGAAGTGATTGGTTAAGGGTAGAACAATAGACCTTTTAGGTCTCAGTTCACGAGGCTAACACACCTCACCCTATTTAACCTATAACCTATATATAGTCACTGTATAAAATATAGTGGTAAAATAGAGTCACAATCCCAATTTAATCAAGACTTACCTTGAAGTAAACGCTTCTATCATTAATTGCGAAAGATCGAAGATGCGCTAACTCAAGTAATGGTCAGTTGTGATTGGTCAATTATTTCTTAAGGTAAGTCGAAAGTACGCTAAGTTAATGCATAATTTATTGAGAAAATAAACTGTTTAAAAAATACAAGAAAAGTATTATGAAAACCATATCACCATTTTTATTTATGTTTGTGTTTGTTACTTACAAAGGATCGCCCCGTCACGTCTATTAAATATATACCCAATTAATATTAATAGTATTTGTGTGTGTGTATAAATGAGCTTCTTACTTTAAAGGATCGCCATCGTCACTTTGAAGCACCATTATTTGTATCCCAATGGTAAATGGTACCGGCGTGTAATAATTCATATGTTTTTTTAAATAATTTTTTACAAAGGTTGTTGTTTAGATAAGCCTAACAAACGATTCAATCATATGTAAGTAATAATAGGAAATAAACAATTTTTACACCCTTCAAATACGTAAGAGGAAAATGTCACATATAATACGATTACACAAAACAAAGTTACATTCTTAATTATCGAATGATGGACTCTCACTGCCTGTAAGGAATATGGGTTAGAGTGGAAGATCATCGGACCACATGAACTCCGCCCAGCTTCTCCAATCTAAAATTTTTGTATGTTTTGTATTTTTTTTTATATATTCATCTGTATTTTGTTAGGAAGAAAGCTAAAGCATAATAAATAAATAAATATATTTTTGCTATTATAGAGTATGTTCATTACCAATAATAAATTTAAATTATACCTACCTCATAACTACCTTTTCAAACTCGATGTAAAAGATTGTCCCATCAGTTTCAAGTCCCATTGCGGTTTCTAAAAATAGAACTTATTAATAATAAAGAAAGACACAAATTTTAGAAATAATACTCAAACTACATTAAATATAAGTTTTTACTTAAACTATTTTGTTACTGCCTATCTTGAAGTAAGCAGTCTCATGTGGACAAATAATATATAAATTTATCAATGCCAATGAAGTAGATAGAAGTAAATAATTATATTATATAAAAGTAATGACGCTGATAGAAAACTGAACACAGAATATACGCATAGGAACTGAAATAGAGCACTTTAATATAATGAAATTAATACGAGTCCCAATTCTCAACAGTATAAAAAGAATAAATATTTTAGTTGGTAACTTGAAAAAAAAGACATTTTAGGACACCTAAAATTTATAAAATGTGTCAAGTCTTGAAATTAGAGAAAACAATAAACAATGATTTTATATACAAAATAAGAAAACGTATACAGAAATAAAAACAGATAAGAATAGAATTGAATTTTATTTAAATAAATATAATTTACAATATATTAACTGATGAGGGTGTTGTATGATAAAAATTCATATTCACTTGTGTGGTTTTGCTTTTTTAAAACGCAACAATATAGTCTTTTGAAAATTTAAGTGTTTTTACTTCAACAACCAAACAAATAAATTATAATGTTTCATATACGCATAATAGTTTATCTAATAAGAAAATTTAAATTAGGACAAATAGCTATTTCTAAAATAAAAAGTTACGTTGACCTACTGTTAATAACAAATTTAAATATATATCACCCACAAAATTTTACACCTATTCACCTACTCAACATTAATTTCAGCACCAGTTCTAACAACAATTTTAAACACCATCGAGACAATTTCAACCAAGACCTGTATAATTTCAAAAATCATAGTTTAATTTAAGATCAACATAATTTAACCAACATCAAAATTATTTTAGACAACAATGAAATTGACATTAATATAGATGGTAAACATACCTAAAGAACAAACAAGACAACTTTCAATCTCATTAACCGAAGTAGGAGTAAAAGAATTTTACCACCAGGAAAAGACATAAAATCCCGAATTGTACAAAGAATATCAACAAGAAGAATTTCTTCTAATAATGAAGAATAAATGTAAGAAGGAATATATTTCCTGCATTATAAAATATAATCCATTCTAATTTAAAACCGCTCATCAAACCTCAATTCTTTAATAACCTCAGATTGTACCATATTTTCAATCGACCGTTTATTTTTCATAAATATTACATATTTCATTTTTAATAAATGTTTTAAGTATTAATTGAAACAGTTATTCCAAAGATTTCGAGTAGTAATTTTCAAGCAGTAATATGTTTACAAAAATATCTAAAATTTGATTTGAATAACATGAGTATAACAAAATATAATCAAATTATGATTTGATACAAATAAATAAGATGCAATGCAATACAAAATTAAAATAATAAAATCATTTAGAACAAGAAATCAAATAAAGCAGAAACGTAGGCTATGAATATCGTGATGTAATGCCCTAAAATACCTTTATTTTTTACAAACAAAGTTAAACAATTGATCAGAGCAACTGACAATACTCTAATACATACTAAATAATACAGATAGATATCCACCGGTTATGAAAAAAGTAATAAAACTATCGAATTTGTCAAGGTCATTACTCCTGTGGACCATACTAAAAAAGTTGACTGGAGTAGACGTGACGTAAAAATTAAGAATAGTTATCGACTATAAATTTAAAAAAATTCAAGGACACATACATATTACCACACCGCATATGAACTCTGAAAATGCAATTATTTTACTATCTTGGACCTTGTTAGCGATTTTCATCTAATGGAATGACTAAGGATGATATATATATATACAGGGTTATTCACGCTATACGGCACGGAATATTGTGGCCAAAATACGTGACTTTCAAAAAGTTTCACTTTGGGGATATATGGGGGTCTATTAGGGCTACTTTTTAAAATTACTTTCATAATATACAGGGTGTCCCAAAAACCCTAAAAGTATCAAAGTTGGGTTTTTTTAATGAAACACCCTGTATTTTATTGCATTTTTGGATCCTTCGATCAAAATAAGTGTGTGTTTTATCAAGGTCTTTACTACTTAAACCTTAAGGTTTTTGAAATAATTTGAATTTTGTAAAAATTTAACCTAATTTTCATGTTTCAAATACTTGAAAAGTAATTAAGTTATGCATACCAAATTTACACTGTAATGTAACAATAGATCATATTTTATTTTCCAAGTATAATAAATTTGACATCTTATACCGGGTGTAAAAAAAATTGGAATTAAACAAATAAGAACTTTAAATGGCTATAACTTCATTTATTTAAATGGAACGCAATATTTATTAATTTATCAGCAAATGCACGTTTTAATTACCTATCGAATGGTATTTATATCTTAAATGTTAAGTCTTCTCGTTTTTACAGAAAACGCCAAAATATTATTTATTGAACCGTTTTAGTACTTTTTAAGTAAATATTTTTAATGTATCTAGTTTTCTATGGTATTTAAAAACGTCAGATAATTAATTTAGTCTGCCACTTTAGTTTAAAAAGCCTGTCTTTTGTTATAGATG